>CM055351.1:33156646-33196863 GCA_029228515.1 Populus alba x Populus x berolinensis | reverse complement strand
CCAAAGTAGCAGAAGCATACATGCTCAAAAGGGATCACCCAAAATTCAAAAGAAGATGCATCTGAATTTCGGACCACCGGGCATCGAAAGTCGGAATGCCGCGAAAACTCACCGATGTCAAAGCGTTTCGCCTATTGCGGAAGAAGTGTGATGTAGAACAAGTAGCAGAAGCATACATGCTCAAGAGGGACACCCGAAATTCAAGGCAACTGAATTTCGGCAACCGGGGCATCGAAGTCGGAATGCCGCGAAACTCACCGAGTCAAAGGTTTCGCCGTTTGCGGAAGAAATGCTGATGTAGAACAAGTAGCAGAAGCATACATGCTCAAGAGGGATCACCCGAAATTCAAAGGCAACTGAATTTCGGAAACCGGGGCATCGAAGTCGGAATGCCTCGAAACTCACCGAGTCAAAGCGTTTCGCGTTTGCGGAAGAAGTATGATGTAGAACAAGTAGCAGAAGCATACATGCTCAAGAGGGATCACCCGAAATTCAAAGGCAACTGAATTTCGGCAACCGGGGTCGAAGTCGGAATGCGCGAAACTCACCGAGACAAAGCGTTTGGCCGTTTGCGGAAAGAGTATGTGATGTAGAACAAGTAGCAGAAGCATACATGCTCAAGAGGGATCACCCGAAATTCAAAGGCAACTGAATTTCGGCAACCGGGGCATCGAAGTCGGAATGCCGCGAAACTCACCGAGTCAAAGCGTTTCGCCGTTTGCGGAAGAAAGTATGATGTAGAACAAGTAGCAGAAGCATACATGCTCAAGAGGGATCACCCGAAATTCAAAGGCAACTGAATTTCGGCAACCGGCATCGAAGTCGGAATGCCTGAAACTCCCCGAGTCAAAGCGTTTCGCCGTTTGCGGAAGAAGTATGATGTTAGAACAAGTAGCAGAAGCATACATGCTCAAGAGGGATCACCGAAATTCAAAGGCAACTGAATTTCGGCAACGGGGCATCGAAGTCGGAATGCCGCGAAACTCACCGAGTCAAAGCGTTTCGCCGTTTGCGGAAGAAAGTTGATGTAGAACAAGTAGCAGAAGCATACATGCTCAAGAGGGATCACCCGAAATTCAAAGGCAACTGAATTTCGGCAACCGGGGCATCGAAGTCGGAATGCCGCGAAAGTCACCGAGTCAAAGCGTTTCGCCGTTTGCGGAAGAAAGTATGATGTAGAACAAGTAGCAGAAGCATACATGCTCAAGAGGGATCACCCGAAATTCAAAGGCAACTGAATTTCGGCAACAGGGCATCGAAGTCGGAATGCCGCCAAACTCACCGAGTCAAAGCGTTTCGCCGTTTGCGGAAGAAAGTATGATGTAGAACAAGTAGCAGAAGCATACATGCTCAAGAGGGATCACCCGAAATTCAAAGGCAACTGAATTTCGGCAACCGGGGCATCGAAGTCGGAATGCCGCGAAACTCACCGAGTCAAAGCGTTTCGCCGTTTGCGGAAGAAAGTGTGATGTAGAAACAAGTAGCAGAAGCATACATGCTCAAGAGGGATCACCCGAAATTCAAAGGCAACTGAATTTCGGCAACCGGGGCATCGAAGTCGGAATGCCGCGAAACTCACCGAGTCAAAGCGTTTCGCCGTTTGCGGAGGAAGTATGATGTAGAACAAGTAGCAAAAGCATACATGCTCAAGAGGGATCACCCGAAATTCAAAGGCAACTGAATTTCGGCAACCGGGGCATCGAAGTCGGAATGCCGCGAAACTCACCGAGTCAAAGCGTTTCGCCGTTTGCGGAAGAAGTATGATGTAGAACAAGTAGCAGAAGCATACATGCTCAAGAGGGATCACCCGAAATTCAAAGGCAACTGAATTTCGGCAACCGGGGCATCGAAGTCGGAATGCCGCGAAACTCACCGAGTCAAAGCGTTTTCGCCGTTTGCGGAAGAAGTATGATGTAGAACAAGTAGCAGAAGCATACATGCTCAAGAGGGATCACCCGAAATTCAAAGGCAACTGAATTTCGGCAACCGGGCATCGAAGTCGGAATGCCGCGAAACTCACCGAGTCAAAGCGTTTCGCCGTTTGCGGAAGAAGTCTGATCTAGAACAAGTAGCAGAAGCATACATGCTCAAGAGGGATCACCCGAAATTCAAAGGCAACTGAATTTCGGCAACCGGGGCATCGAAGTCGGAATGCCACGAAAACTCACCGAGTCAAAGCGTTTCGTCGTTTGCGGAAGAAGTATGATGTAGAACAAGTAGCAGAAGCATACATGCTCAAGAGGGATCACCCGAAATTCAAAGGCAACTGAATTTCGGCAACCGGGGCATCGAAGTCGGAATGCCGCGAAACTCACCTAGTCAAAGCGTTTCGCCGTTTGCGGAAGAAAGTATGATGTAGAACAAGTAGCAGAAGCATACGTGGTCAAGAGGGATCACCCGAAATTCAAAGGCAACTGAATTTCGGCAACCGAAGCATCGACGTCGGAATGCCGCGAAACTCACCGAGTCAAAGCGTTTCGCCGTTTGCGGAAGAAACTCTGATGTAGAACAAGTAGCAGAAGCATACATGCTCAAGAGGGATCACCCGAAATTCAAAGACAACTGAATTTGGGCAACCGGGGCATCGAAATCGGAATGCCTCGAAACTCACCGAGTCAAAGCGTTTCGCCGTTTGCGGAAGAAAGTATGATGTAGAACAAGTAGCAGAAGCATACATGCTCAAGAGGGATCACCCAAAATTCAAAGGCAACTGAATTTCGGCAACCGGGGCATCGAAGTCGGAATGCCGCGAAACTCATCGAGTCAAAGCGTTTCGCAGTTTGCGGAACGAAGTGTGATGTAGAACAAGTAGCAGAAGCATATATGCTCAAGAGGGATCACCCGAAATTCAAAGGCAACTGAATTTCGGCAACCGCGGCATCTAATTTCGAATGCCGTGAAACTCACGAGTCAAAGCATTTGGCCATTTGCGGAAGAAGTCTCATGTAGAACAAGTAGCAGAAGCATACATGCTCAAGAGGGATCACCCGAAATTCAAAGGCAACTGAATTTCGGCAACCGGGGCATCGAAGTCGGAATGCCGCGAAACTCAACGAGTCAAAGCGTTTCGCCGTTTGTGGAAGAAGTTTGATGTAGACCAAGTAGCAGAAGCATACATGCTCAAGAGGGATCACCCGAAATTCAAAGGCAACTGAATTTCGGCAATAGGGGCATCGAAGTCGGAATGCCGCGAAACTCACTGAGTCAAAGCGTTTCGCCGTTTGCGGAAGAAGTATGATGTAGAACAAGTAGCAGAAGCATACATGCTCAAGAGGGATCACCCGAAATTCAAAGGCAACTGAATTTTGGCAACCGGGGCATCGAAGTCAAATTGCCGCGAAACTCACTGAGTCAAAGCGTTTCGCCGTTTGCGGAAGAAAGTCTGATGTAGAACAAGTAGCAGAAGCATACATGCTCAAGAGGGATCACCCGAAATTCAAAGGCAACTGAATTTCGGCAACCGGGGCATCGAAGTCGGAATGCAGCGAAACTCACCGAGTCAAAGCGTTTCGCTGTTTGCGGAAGAAGTATGATGTCGAACAAGTAGCAGAAGCATACATGCTCATGAGGGATCACCCGAAATTCAAAAGCAACTGCATTTCGGCAACAGGGGCATCGAAGTTGGAATGCCTCGAAACTCACCGAGTCAAAGCGTTTCGCCGTTTGCGGAAGAAGTCTGATGTAGAACAAGTAGCAGAAGCATACATGCTCAAGAGGGATCACCCGAAATTCAATGGCAACTGGATTTTGGCAACCGGGGCATCGAAGTTGGAATGCCACGAAACTCACCGAGTCAAAGCGTTTCGCCGTTTGCGGAAGAAGTCTCATGTAGAAACAAGTAGCAAGAAGCATACATGCTCAAGAGGGATCACCCGAAATTCAAAGGCAACTGAATTTCGGCAACCGGGGCATCGAAGTTGGAATGCCGCGAAACTCAACGAGTCAAAGCGTTTCGCCGTTTGCGGAAGAAGTCTGATGTAGAACAAGTAGCAGAAGCATACATGCTCAAGAGGGATCACCCGAAATTCAAAGGCAACTGAATTTCGGCAACCGGGGCATCGAAGTCGGAATGCCGCGAAACTCACCGAGTCAAAGCGTTTCGCCGTTTGCGGAAGAAAGTCTGATGTAGAACAAGTAGCAGAAGCATACATGCTCAAGAGGGATCACCCGAAATTCAAAGGCAACTGAATTTTCGGCAACCGGGGCATCGAAGTCGGAATGCCGCGAAACTCACCGAGTCAAAGCGTTTCGCCGTTTGCGGAAGAAAGTCTGATGTAGAACAAAGTAGCAGAAGCATACATGCTCAAGAGGGATCACCCGAAATTCAAAGGCAACTGAATTTCGGCAACCGGGGCATCGAAGTCGGAATGCCGCGAAACTCACCGAGTCAAAGCGTTTCGCCATTTGCGGAAGAAAGTATGATGTAGAACAAGTAGCAGAAGCATACATGCTCAAGAGGGATCACCCGAAATTCAAAGGCAACTGAATTTCGGCAACCGGGGCATCGAAGTCGGAAAGCCGCGAAACTCACCCAGTCAAAGCGTTTCGCCATTTGCGGAAGAAAGTATGATGTAGAACAAGTAGCAGAAGCATACATGTTCAAGAGGGATAAGTCGAAATGCAAAGGCAACTGAATTTCGGCAACCAGGGTATCGAAGTCCGAATGCCGCGAAACTCACCGAGTCAAAGCGTTTCGCCGTTTGCGGAAGAAAGTCAGATGTAGAACAAGTAGCAGAAGCATAACTGCTCAAGAGGGATCACCCGAAATTCAAAGGCAACTGAATTTCAGCAACCGGGACATCGAAGTCCGAATGCCGCGAAACTCACCGAGTCAAAGCGTTTCGCCGTTTGGGGAAGAAAGTCTGATGTAGAACAAGTAGCAGAAGCATACAAGCTCAAGAGGGATCACCCCAAATTCAAAGGCAACTGAATTTCGGCAACCAGGGCATCGAAGTCGGAATGCCGCGAAAAACTCACCTAGTCAAAGCGTTTTCGCCGTATGCGGAAGAAAGTCTGATGTAGATCAACAAGTAGCAGAAGCATACTTGGCTCAAGAGGGATCACCTGATATTCAAAGGCAACTCCGAATTTCGGCAACCGGGGCATCGAAGTCGGAATGCCGCGAAACTCACCGAGTCAAAGCGTTTCGCCGTTTGCGGAAGAAAGTCTGATGTAGAACAAGTAGCAGAAGCATACATGCTCAAGAGGGATCACCCGAAATTCAAAGGCAACTGAATTTCGGCAACGGGGCATCGAAGTCGGAATGCCGCGAAACTCACCGAGTCAAAGCGTTTCGCCGTTTGCGGAAGAAAGTCTGATGTAGAACAAGTAGCAGAAGCATACATGCTCAAGAGGGATCACCCGAAATTCAAAGGCAACTGAATTTCGGCAACCGGGGCATCGAAGTCGGAATGCCGCGAAACTCACCGAGTCAAAGCGTTTCGCCGTTTGCGGAAGAAAGTCTGATGTAGAACAAGTAGCAGAAGCATACATGCTCAAGAGGGATCACCCGAAATTCAAAGGCAACTGAATTTCGGCAACCGGGCATCGAAGTCGGAATGCCGCGAAACTCACCGAGTCAAAGCGTTTCGCCGTTTGCGGAAGAAAGTCTGATGTAGAACAAGTAGCAGAAGCATACATGCTCAAGAGGGATCACCCGAAATTCAAAGGCAACTGAATTTCGGCAACCGGGCATCGAAGTCGGAATGCCGCGAAACTCACCGAGTCAAAGCGTTTCGCCGTTTGCGGAAGAAAGTCTGATGTAGAACAAGTAGCAGAAGCATACATGCTCAAGAGGGATCACCCGAAATTCAAAGGCAACTGAATTTCGGCAACCGGGGCATCGAAGTCGGAATGCCGCGAAACTCACCGAGTCAAAGCGTTTCGCCGTTTGCGGAAGAAAGTCTGATGTAGAACAAGTAGCAGAAGCATACATGCTCAAGAGGGATCACCCGAAATTCAAAGGCAACTGAATTTCGGCAACCGGGGCATCGAAGTCGGAATGCCGCGAAACTCACCGAGTCAAAGCGTTTCGCCGTTTGCGGAAGAAGTCTGATGTAGAACAAGTAGCAGAAGCATACATGCTCAAGAGGGATCACCCGAAATTCAAAGGCAACTGAATTTCGGCAACCGGGGCATCGAAGTCGGAATGCCGCGAAACTCACCGAGTCAAAGCGTTTCGCCGTTTGCGGAAGAAGTCTGATGTAGAACAAGTAGCAGAAGCATACATGCTCAAGAGGGATCACCCGAAATTCAAAGGCAACTGAATTTCGGCAACCGGGGCATCGAAGTCGGAATGCCGCGAAACTCACCGAGTCAAAGCGTTTCGCCGTTTGCGGAAGAAAGTCTGATGTAGAACAAGTAGCAGAAGCATACATGCTCAAGAGGGATCACCCGAAATTCAAAGGCAACTGAATTTCGGCAACCGGGGCATCGAAGTCGGAATGCCGCGAAACTCACCGAGTCAAAGCGTTTCGCCGTTTGCGGAAGAAAGTCTGATGTAGAACAAGTAGCAGAAGCATACATGCTCAAGAGGGATCACCCGAAATTCAAAGGCAACTGAATTTCGGCAACCGGGGCATCGAAGTCGGAATGCCGCGAAACTCACCGAGTCAAAGCGTTTCGCCGTTTGCGGAAGAAAGTCTGATGTAGAACAAGTAGCAGAAGCATACATGCTCAAGAGGGATCACCCGAAATTCAAAGGCAACTGAATTTCGGCAACCGGGGCATCGAAGTCGGAATGCCGCGAAACTCACCGAGTCAAAGCGTTTCGCCGTTTGCGGAAGAAAGTCTGATGTAGAACAAGTAGCAGAAGCATACATGCTCAAGAGGGATCACCCGAAATTCAAAGGCAACTGAATTTCGGCAACCGGGGCATCGAAGTCGGAATGCCGCGAAACTCACCGAGTCAAAGCGTTTCGCCGTTTGCGGAAGAAAGTCTGATGTAGAACAAGTAGCAGAAGCATACATGCTCAAGAGGGATCACCCGAAATTCAAAGGCAACTGAATTTCGGCAACCGGGGCATCGAAGTCGGAATGCCGCGAAACTCACCGAGTCAAAGCGTTTCGCCGTTTGCGGAAGAAAGTCTGATGTAGAACAAGTAGCAGAAGCATACATGCTCAAGAGGGATCACCCGAAATTCAAAGGCAACTGAATTTCGGCAACCGGGGCATCGAAGTCGGAATGCCGCGAAACTCACCGAGTCAAAGCGTTTCGCCGTTTGCGGAAGAAAGTCTGATGTAGAACAAGTAGCAGAAGCATACATGCTCAAGAGGGATCACCCGAAATTCAAAGGCAACTGAATTTCGGCAACCGGGGCATCGAAGTCGGAATGCCGCGAAACTCACCGAGTCAAAGCGTTTCGCCGTTTGCGGAAGAAGTCTGATGTAGAACAAGTAGCAGAAGCATACATGCTCAAGAGGGATCACCCGAAATTCAAAGGCAACTGAATTTCGGCAACCGGGGCATCGAAGTCGGAATGCCGCGAAACTCACCGAGTCAAAGCGTTTCGCCGTTTGCGGAAGAAGTCTGATGTAGAACAAGTAGCAGAAGCATACATGCTCAAGAGGGATCACCCGAAATTCAAAGGCAACTGAATTTCGGCAACCGGGGCATCGAAGTCGGAATGCCGCGAAACTCACCGAGTCAAAGCGTTTCGCCGTTTGCGGAAGAAAGTCTGATGTAGAACAAGTAGCAGAAGCATACATGCTCAAGAGGGATCACCCGAAATTCAAAGGCAACTGAATTTCGGCAACCGGGGCATCGAAGTCGGAATGCCGCGAAACTCACCGAGTCAAAGCGTTTCGCCGTTTGCGGAAGAAAGTCTGATGTAGAACAAGTAGCAGAAGCATACATGCTCAAGAGGGATCACCCGAAATTCAAAGGCAACTGAATTTCGGCAACCGGGGCATCGAAGTCGGAATGCCGCGAAACTCACCGAGTCAAAGCGTTTCGCCGTTTGCGGAAGAAAGTCTGATGTAGAACAAGTAGCAGAAGCATACATGCTCAAGAGGGATCACCCGAAATTCAAAGGCAACTGAATTTCGGCAACCGGGGCATCGAAGTCGGAATGCCGCGAAACTCACCGAGTCAAAGCGTTTCGCCGTTTGCGGAAGAAAGTCTGATGTAGAACAAGTAGCAGAAGCATACATGCTCAAGAGGGATCACCCGAAATTCAAAGGCAACTGAATTTCGGCAACCGGGGCATCGAAGTCGGAATGCCGCGAAACTCACCGAGTCAAAGCGTTTCGCCGTTTGCGGAAGAAAGTCTGATGTAGAACAAGTAGCAGAAGCATACATGCTCAAGAGGGATCACCCGAAATTCAAAGGCAACTGAATTTCGGCAACCGGGGCATCGAAGTCGGAATGCCGCGAAACTCACCGAGTCAAAGCGTTTCGCCGTTTGCGGAAGAAAGTCTGATGTAGAACAAGTAGCAGAAGCATACATGCTCAAGAGGGATCACCCGAAATTCAAAGGCAACTGAATTTCGGCAACCGGGGCATCGAAGTCGGAATGCCGCGAAACTCACCGAGTCAAAGCGTTTCGCCGTTTGCGGAAGAAAGTCTGATGTAGAACAAGTAGCAGAAGCATACATGCTCAAGAGGGATCACCCGAAATTCAAAGGCAACTGAATTTCGGCAACCGGGGCATCGAAGTCGGAATGCCGCGAAACTCACCGAGTCAAAGCGTTTCGCCGTTTGCGGAAGAAAGTCTGATGTAGAACAAGTAGCAGAAGCATACATGCTCAAGAGGGATCACCCGAAATTCAAAGGCAACTGAATTTCGGCAACCGGGGCATCGAAGTCGGAATGCCGCGAAACTCACCGAGTCAAAGCGTTTCGCCGTTTGCGGAAGAAAGTCTGATGTAGAACAAGTAGCAGAAGCATACATGCTCAAGAGGGATCACCCGAAATTCAAAGGCAACTGAATTTCGGCAACCGGGCATCGAAGTCGGAATGCCGCGAAACTCACCGAGTCAAAGCGTTTCGCCGTTTGCGGAAGAAAGTCTGATGTAGAACAAGTAGCAGAAGCATACATGCTCAAGAGGGATCACCCGAAATTCAAAGGCAACTGAATTTCGGCAACCGGGGCATCGAAGTCGGAATGCCGCGAAACTCACCGAGTCAAAGCGTTTCGCCGTTTGCGGAAGAAAGTCTGATGTAGAACAAGTAGCAGAAGCATACATGCTCAAGAGGGATCACCCGAAATTCAAAGGCAACTGAATTTCGGCAACCGGGGCATCGAAGTCGGAATGCCGCGAAACTCACCGAGTCAAAGCGTTTCGCCGTTTGCGGAAGAAAGTCTGATGTAGAACAAGTAGCAGAAGCATACATGCTCAAGAGGGATCACCCGAAATTCAAAGGCAACTGAATTTCGGCAACCGGGGCATCGAAGTCGGAATGCCGCGAAACTCACCGAGTCAAAGCGTTTCGCCGTTTGCGGAAGAAAGTCTGATGTAGAACAAGTAGCAGAAGCATACATGCTCAAGAGGGATCACCCGAAATTCAAAGGCAACTGAATTTCGGCAACCGGGGCATCGAAGTCGGAATGCCGCGAAACTCACCGAGTCAAAGCGTTTCGCCGTTTGCGGAAGAAAGTCTGATGTAGAACAAGTAGCAGAAGCATACATGCTCAAGAGGGATCACCCGAAATTCAAAGGCAACTGAATTTCGGCAACCGGGGCATCGAAGTCGGAATGCCGCGAAACTCACCGAGTCAAAGCGTTTCGCCGTTTGCGGAAGAAAGTCTGATGTAGAACAAGTAGCAGAAGCATACATGCTCAAGAGGGATCACCCGAAATTCAAAGGCAACTGAATTTCGGCAACCGGGGCATCGAAGTCGGAATGCCGCGAAACTCACCGAGTCAAAGCGTTTCGCCGTTTGCGGAAGAAAGTCTGATGTAGAACAAGTAGCAGAAGCATACATGCTCAAGAGGGATCACCCGAAATTCAAAGGCAACTGAATTTCGGCAACCGGGGCATCGAAGTCGGAATGCCGCGAAACTCACCGAGTCAAAGCGTTTCGCCGTTTGCGGAAGAAAGTCTGATGTAGAACAAGTAGCAGAAGCATACATGCTCAAGAGGGATCACCCGAAATTCAAAGGCAACTGAATTTCGGCAACCGGGGCATCGAAGTCGGAATGCCGCGAAACTCACCGAGTCAAAGCGTTTCGCCGTTTGCGGAAGAAAGTCTGATGTAGAACAAGTAGCAGAAGCATACATGCTCAAGAGGGATCACCCGAAATTCAAAGGCAACTGAATTTCGGCAACCGGGGCATCGAAGTCGGAATGCCGCGAAACTCACCGAGTCAAAGCGTTTCGCCGTTTGCGGAAGAAAGTCTGATGTAGAACAAGTAGCAGAAGCATACATGCTCAAGAGGGATCACCCGAAATTCAAAGGCAACTGAATTTCGGCAACCGGGGCATCGAAGTCGGAATGCCGCGAAACTCACCGAGTCAAAGCGTTTCGCCGTTTGCGGAAGAAAGTCTGATGTAGAACAAGTAGCAGAAGCATACATGCTCAAGAGGGATCACCCGAAATTCAAAGGCAACTGAATTTCGGCAACCGGGGCATCGAAGTCGGAATGCCGCGAAACTCACCGAGTCAAAGCGTTTCGCCGTTTGCGGAAGAAAGTCTGATGTAGAACAAGTAGCAGAAGCATACATGCTCAAGAGGGATCACCCGAAATTCAAAGGCAACTGAATTTCGGCAACCGGGGCATCGAAGTCGGAATGCCGCGAAACTCACCGAGTCAAAGCGTTTCGCCGTTTGCGGAAGAAAGTCTGATGTAGAACAAGTAGCAGAAGCATACATGCTCAAGAGGGATCACCCGAAATTCAAAGGCAACTGAATTTCGGCAACCGGGGCATCGAAGTCGGAATGCCGCGAAACTCACCGAGTCAAAGCGTTTCGCCGTTTGCGGAAGAAAGTCTGATGTAGAACAAGTAGCAGAAGCATACATGCTCAAGAGGGATCACCCGAAATTCAAAGGCAACTGAATTTCGGCAACCGGGGCATCGAAGTCGGAATGCCGCGAAACTCACCGAGTCAAAGCGTTTCGCCGTTTGCGGAAGAAAGTCTGATGTAGAACAAGTAGCAGAAGCATACATGCTCAAGAGGGATCACCCGAAATTCAAAGGCAACTGAATTTCGGCAACCGGGGCATCGAAGTCGGAATGCCGCGAAACTCACCGAGTCAAAGCGTTTCGCCGTTTGCGGAAGAAAGTCTGATGTAGAACAAGTAGCAGAAGCATACATGCTCAAGAGGGATCACCCGAAATTCAAAGGCAACTGAATTTCGGCAACCGGGGCATCGAAGTCGGAATGCCGCGAAACTCACCGAGTCAAAGCGTTTCGCCGTTTGCGGAAGAAAGTCTGATGTAGAACAAGTAGCAGAAGCATACATGCTCAAGAGGGATCACCCGAAATTCAAAGGCAACTGAATTTCGGCAACCGGGGCATCGAAGTCGGAATGCCGCGAAACTCACCGAGTCAAAGCGTTTCGCCGTTTGCGGAAGAAAGTCTGATGTAGAACAAGTAGCAGAAGCATACATGCTCAAGAGGGATCACCCGAAATTCAAAGGCAACTGAATTTCGGCAACCGGGCATCGAAGTCGGAATGCCGCGAAACTCACCGAGTCAAAGCGTTTCGCCGTTTGCGGAAGAAAGTCTGATGTAGAACAAGTAGCAGAAGCATACATGCTCAAGAGGGATCACCCGAAATTCAAAGGCAACTGAATTTCGGCAACCGGGGCATCGAAGTCGGAATGCCGCGAAACTCACCGAGTCAAAGCGTTTCGCCGTTTGCGGAAGAAAGTCTGATGTAGAACAAGTAGCAGAAGCATACATGCTCAAGAGGGATCACCCGAAATTCAAAGGCAACTGAATTTCGGCAACCGGGGCATCGAAGTCGGAATGCCGCGAAACTCACCGAGTCAAAGCGTTTCGCCGTTTGCGGAAGAAAGTCTGATGTAGAACAAGTAGCAGAAGCATACATGCTCAAGAGGGATCACCCGAAATTCAAAGGCAACTGAATTTCGGCAACCGGGGCATCGAAGTCGGAATGCCGCGAAACTCACCGAGTCAAAGCGTTTCGCCGTTTGCGGAAGAAAGTCTGATGTAGAACAAGTAGCAGAAGCATACATGCTCAAGAGGGATCACCCGAAATTCAAAGGCAACTGAATTTCGGCAACCGGGGCATCGAAGTCGGAATGCCGCGAAACTCACCGAGTCAAAGCGTTTCGCCGTTTGCGGAAGAAAGTCTGATGTAGAACAAGTAGCAGAAGCATACATGCTCAAGAGGGATCACCCGAAATTCAAAGGCAACTGAATTTCGGCAACCGGGGCATCGAAGTCGGAATGCCGCGAAACTCACCGAGTCAAAGCGTTTCGCCGTTTGCGGAAGAAAGTCTGATGTAGAACAAGTAGCAGAAGCATACATGCTCAAGAGGGATCACCCGAAATTCAAAGGCAACTGAATTTCGGCAACCGGGGCATCGAAGTCGGAATGCCGCGAAACTCACCGAGTCAAAGCGTTTCGCCGTTTGCGGAAGAAAGTCTGATGTAGAACAAGTAGCAGAAGCATACATGCTCAAGAGGGATCACCCGAAATTCAAAGGCAACTGAATTTCGGCAACCGGGGCATCGAAGTCGGAATGCCGCGAAACTCACCGAGTCAAAGCGTTTCGCCGTTTGCGGAAGAAAGTCTGATGTAGAACAAGTAGCAGAAGCATACATGCTCAAGAGGGATCACCCGAAATTCAAAGGCAACTGAATTTCGGCAACCGGGGCATCGAAGTCGGAATGCCGCGAAACTCACCGAGTCAAAGCGTTTCGCCGTTTGCGGAAGAAAGTCTGATGTAGAACAAGTAGCAGAAGCATACATGCTCAAGAGGGATCACCCGAAATTCAAAGGCAACTGAATTTCGGCAACCGGGGCATCGAAGTCGGAATGCCGCGAAACTCACCGAGTCAAAGCGTTTCGCCGTTTGCGGAAGAAAGTCTGATGTAGAACAAGTAGCAGAAGCATACATGCTCAAGAGGGATCACCCGAAATTCAAAGGCAACTGAATTTCGGCAACCGGGGCATCGAAGTCGGAATGCCGCGAAACTCACCGAGTCAAAGCGTTTCGCCGTTTGCGGAAGAAAGTCTGATGTAGAACAAGTAGCAGAAGCATACATGCTCAAGAGGGATCACCCGAAATTCAAAGGCAACTGAATTTCGGCAACCGGGGCATCGAAGTCGGAATGCCGCGAAACTCACCGAGTCAAAGCGTTTCGCCGTTTGCGGAAGAAGTCTGATGTAGAACAAGTAGCAGAAGCATACATGCTCAAGAGGGATCACCCGAAATTCAAAGGCAACTGAATTTCGGCAACCGGGGCATCGAAGTCGGAATGCCGCGAAACTCACCGAGTCAAAGCGTTTCGCCGTTTGCGGAAGAAAGTCTGATGTAGAACAAGTAGCAGAAGCATACATGCTCAAGAGGGATCACCCGAAATTCAAAGGCAACTGAATTTCGGCAACCGGGGCATCGAAGTCGGAATGCCGCGAAACTCACCGAGTCAAAGCGTTTCGCCGTTTGCGGAAGAAAGTCTGATGTAGAACAAGTAGCAGAAGCATACATGCTCAAGAGGGATCACCCGAAATTCAAAGGCAACTGAATTTCGGCAACCGGGGCATCGAAGTCGGAATGCCGCGAAACTCACCGAGTCAAAGCGTTTCGCCGTTTGCGGAAGAAAGTCTGATGTAGAACAAGTAGCAGAAGCATACATGCTCAAGAGGGATCACCCGAAATTCAAAGGCAACTGAATTTCGGCAACCGGGGCATCGAAGTCGGAATGCCGCGAAACTCACCGAGTCAAAGCGTTTCGCCGTTTGCGGAAGAAAGTCTGATGTAGAACAAGTAGCAGAAGCATACATGCTCAAGAGGGATCACCCGAAATTCAAAGGCAACTGAATTTCGGCAACCGGGGCATCGAAGTCGGAATGCCGCGAAACTCACCGAGTCAAAGCGTTTCGCCGTTTGCGGAAGAAAGTCTGATGTAGAACAAGTAGCAGAAGCATACATGCTCAAGAGGGATCACCCGAAATTCAAAGGCAACTGAATTTCGGCAACCGGGGCATCGAAGTCGGAATGCCGCGAAACTCACCGAGTCAAAGCGTTTCGCCGTTTGCGGAAGAAAGTCTGATGTAGAACAAGTAGCAGAAGCATACATGCTCAAGAGGGATCACCCGAAATTCAAAGGCAACTGAATTTCGGCAACCGGGGCATCGAAGTCGGAATGCCGCGAAACTCACCGAGTCAAAGCGTTTCGCCGTTTGCGGAAGAAAGTCTGATGTAGAACAAGTAGCAGAAGCATACATGCTCAAGAGGGATCACCCGAAATTCAAAGGCAACTGAATTTCGGCAACCGGGGCATCGAAGTCGGAATGCCGCGAAACTCACCGAGTCAAAGCGTTTCGCCGTTTGCGGAAGAAAGTCTGATGTAGAACAAGTAGCAGAAGCATACATGCTCAAGAGGGATCACCCGAAATTCAAAGGCAACTGAATTTCGGCAACCGGGGCATCGAAGTCGGAATGCCGCGAAACTCACCGAGTCAAAGCGTTTCGCCGTTTGCGGAAGAAGTCTGATGTAGAACAAGTAGCAGAAGCATACATGCTCAAGAGGGATCACCCGAAATTCAAAGGCAACTGAATTTCGGCAACCGGGGCATCGAAGTCGGAATGCCGCGAAACTCACCGAGTCAAAGCGTTTCGCCGTTTGCGGAAGAAAGTCTGATGTAGAACAAGTAGCAGAAGCATACATGCTCAAGAGGGATCACCCGAAATTCAAAGGCAACTGAATTTCGGCAACCGGGGCATCGAAGTCGGAATGCCGCGAAACTCACCGAGTCAAAGCGTTTCGCCGTTTGCGGAAGAAAGTCTGATGTAGAACAAGTAGCAGAAGCATACATGCTCAAGAGGGATCACCCGAAATTCAAAGGCAACTGAATTTCGGCAACCGGGGCATCGAAGTCGGAATGCCGCGAAACTCACCGAGTCAAAGCGTTTCGCCGTTTGCGGAAGAAAGTCTGATGTAGAACAAGTAGCAGAAGCATACATGCTCAAGAGGGATCACCCGAAATTCAAAGGCAACTGAATTTCGGCAACCGGGGCATCGAAGTCGGAATGCCGCGAAACTCACCGAGTCAAAGCGTTTCGCCGTTTGCGGAAGAAAGTCTGATGTAGAACAAGTAGCAGAAGCATACATGCTCAAGAGGGATCACCCGAAATTCAAAGGCAACTGAATTTCGGCAACCGGGGCATCGAAGTCGGAATGCCGCGAAACTCACCGAGTCAAAGCGTTTCGCCGTTTGCGGAAGAAGTCTGATGTAGAACAAGTAGCAGAAGCATACATGCTCAAGAGGGATCACCCGAAATTCAAAGGCAACTGAATTTCGGCAACCGGGGCATCGAAGTCGGAATGCCGCGAAACTCACCGAGTCAAAGCGTTTCGCCGTTTGCGGAAGAAAGTCTGATGTAGAACAAGTAGCAGAAGCATACATGCTCAAGAGGGATCACCCGAAATTCAAAGGCAACTGAATTTCGGCAACCGGGGCATCGAAGTCGGAATGCCGCGAAACTCACCGAGTCAAAGCGTTTCGCCGTTTGCGGAAGAAAGTCTGATGTAGAACAAGTAGCAGAAGCATACATGCTCAAGAGGGATCACCCGAAATTCAAAGGCAACTGAATTTCGGCAACCGGGGCATCGAAGTCGGAATGCCGCGAAACTCACCGAGTCAAAGCGTTTCGCCGTTTGCGGAAGAAAGTCTGATGTAGAACAAGTAGCAGAAGCATACATGCTCAAGAGGGATCACCCGAAATTCAAAGGCAACTGAATTTCGGCAACCGGGGCATCGAAGTCGGAATGCCGCGAAACTCACCGAGTCAAAGCGTTTCGCCGTTTGCGGAAGAAAGTCTGATGTAGAACAAGTAGCAGAAGCATACATGCTCAAGAGGGATCACCCGAAATTCAAAGGCAACTGAATTTCGGCAACCGGGGCATCGAAGTCGGAATGCCGCGAAACTCACCGAGTCAAAGCGTTTCGCCGTTTGCGGAAGAAAGTCTGATGTAGAACAAGTAGCAGAAGCATACATGCTCAAGAGGGATCACCCGAAATTCAAAGGCAACTGAATTTCGGCAACCGGGGCATCGAAGTCGGAATGCCGCGAAACTCACCGAGTCAAAGCGTTTCGCCGTTTGCGGAAGAAGTCTGATGTAGAACAAGTAGCAGAAGCATACATGCTCAAGAGGGATCACCCGAAATTCAAAGGCAACTGAATTTCGGCAACCGGGGCATCGAAGTCGGAATGCCGCGAAACTCACCGAGTCAAAGCGTTTCGCCGTTTGCGGAAGAAAGTCTGATGTAGAACAAGTAGCAGAAGCATACATGCTCAAGAGGGATCACCCGAAATTCAAAGGCAACTGAATTTCGGCAACCGGGGCATCGAAGTCGGAATGCCGCGAAACTCACCGAGTCAAAGCGTTTCGCCGTTTGCGGAAGAAGTCTGATGTAGAACAAGTAGCAGAAGCATACATGCTCAAGAGGGATCACCCGAAATTCAAAGGCAACTGAATTTCGGCAACCGGGGCATCGAAGTCGGAATGCCGCGAAACTCACCGAGTCAAAGCGTTTCGCCGTTTGCGGAAGAAAGTCTGATGTAGAACAAGTAGCAGAAGCATACATGCTCAAGAGGGATCACCCGAAATTCAAAGGCAACTGAATTTCGGCAACCGGGGCATCGAAGTCGGAATGCCGCGAAACTCACCGAGTCAAAGCGTTTCGCCGTTTGCGGAAGAAAGTCTGATGTAGAACAAGTAGCAGAAGCATACATGCTCAAGAGGGATCACCCGAAATTCAAAGGCAACTGAATTTCGGCAACCGGGGCATCGAAGTCGGAATGCCGCGAAACTCACCGAGTCAAAGCGTTTCGCCGTTTGCGGAAGAAAGTCTGATGTAGAACAAGTAGCAGAAGCATACATGCTCAAGAGGGATCACCCGAAATTCAAAGGCAACTGAATTTCGGCAACCGGGGCATCGAAGTCGGAATGCCGCGAAACTCACCGAGTCAAAGCGTTTCGCCGTTTGCGGAAGAAAGTCTGATGTAGAACAAGTAGCAGAAGCATACATGCTCAAGAGGGATCACCCGAAATTCAAAGGCAACTGAATTTCGGCAACCGGGGCATCGAAGTCGGAATGCCGCGAAACTCACCGAGTCAAAGCGTTTCGCCGTTTGCGGAAGAAAGTCTGATGTAGAACAAGTAGCAGAAGCATACATGCTCAAGAGGGATCACCCGAAATTCAAAGGCAACTGAATTTCGGCAACCGGGGCATCGAAGTCGGAATGCCGCGAAACTCACCGAGTCAAAGCGTTTCGCCGTTTGCGGAAGAAGTCTGATGTAGAACAAGTAGCAGAAGCATACATGCTCAAGAGGGATCACCCGAAATTCAAAGGCAACTGAATTTCGGCAACCGGGGCATCGAAGTCGGAATGCCGCGAAACTCACCGAGTCAAAGCGTTTCGCCGTTTGCGGAAGAAAGTCTGATGTAGAACAAGTAGCAGAAGCATACATGCTCAAGAGGGATCACCCGAAATTCAAAGGCAACTGAATTTCGGCAACCGGGGCATCGAAGTCGGAATGCCGCGAAACTCACCGAGTCAAAGCGTTTCGCCGTTTGCGGAAGAAAGTCTGATGTAGAACAAGTAGCAGAAGCATACATGCTCAAGAGGGATCACCCGAAATTCAAAGGCAACTGAATTTCGGCAACCGGGGCATCGAAGTCGGAATGCCGCGAAACTCACCGAGTCAAAGCGTTTCGCCGTTTGCGGAAGAAAGTCTGATGTAGAACAAGTAGCAGAAGCATACATGCTCAAGAGGGATCACCCGAAATTCAAAGGCAACTGAATTTCGGCAACCGGGGCATCGAAGTCGGAATGCCGCGAAACTCACCGAGTCAAAGCGTTTCGCCGTTTGCGGAAGAAAGTCTGATGTAGAACAAGTAGCAGAAGCATACATGCTCAAGAGGGATCACCCGAAATTCAAAGGCAACTGAATTTCGGCAACCGGGGCATCGAAGTCGGAATGCCGCGAAACTCACCGAGTCAAAGCGTTTCGCCGTTTGCGGAAGAAAGTCTGATGTAGAACAAGTAGCAGAAGCATACATGCTCAAGAGGGATCACCCGAAATTCAAAGGCAACTGAATTTCGGCAACCGGGGCATCGAAGTCGGAATGCCGCGAAACTCACCGAGTCAAAGCGTTTCGCCGTTTGCGGAAGAAAGTCTGATGTAGAACAAGTAGCAGAAGCATACATGCTCAAGAGGGATCACCCGAAATTCAAAGGCAACTGAATTTCGGCAACCGGGGCATCGAAGTCGGAATGCCGCGAAACTCACCGAGTCAAAGCGTTTCGCCGTTTGCGGAAGAAAGTCTGATGTAGAACAAGTAGCAGAAGCATACATGCTCAAGAGGGATCACCCGAAATTCAAAGGCAACTGAATTTCGGCAACCGGGGCATCGAAGTCGGAATGCCGCGAAACTCACCGAGTCAAAGCGTTTCGCCGTTTGCGGAAGAAAGTCTGATGTAGAACAAGTAGCAGAAGCATACATGCTCAAGAGGGATCACCCGAAATTCAAAGGCAACTGAATTTCGGCAACCGGGGCATCGAAGTCGGAATGCCGCGAAACTCACCGAGTCAAAGCGTTTCGCCGTTTGCGGAAGAAAGTCTGATGTAGAACAAGTAGCAGAAGCATACATGCTCAAGAGGGATCACCCGAAATTCAAAGGCAACTGAATTTCGGCAACCGGGGCATCGAAGTCGGAATGCCGCGAAACTCACCGAGTCAAAGCGTTTCGCCGTTTGCGGAAGAAGTCTGATGTAGAACAAGTAGCAGAAGCATACATGCTCAAGAGGGATCACCCGAAATTCAAAGGCAACTGAATTTCGGCAACCGGGGCATCGAAGTCGGAATGCCGCGAAACTCACCGAGTCAAAGCGTTTCGCCGTTTGCGGAAGAAAGTCTGATGTAGAACAAGTAGCAGAAGCATACATGCTCAAGAGGGATCACCCGAAATTCAAAGGCAACTGAATTTCGGCAACCGGGGCATCGAAGTCGGAATGCCGCGAAACTCACCGAGTCAAAGCGTTTCGCCGTTTGCGGAAGAAAGTCTGATGTAGAACAAGTAGCAGAAGCATACATGCTCAAGAGGGATCACCCGAAATTCAAAGGCAACTGAATTTCGGCAACCGGGGCATCGAAGTCGGAATGCCGCGAAACTCACCGAGTCAAAGCGTTTCGCCGTTTGCGGAAGAAGTCTGATGTAGAACAAGTAGCAGAAGCATACATGCTCAAGAGGGATCACCCGAAATTCAAAGGCAACTGAATTTCGGCAACCGGGGCATCGAAGTCGGAATGCCGCGAAACTCACCGAGTCAAAGCGTTTCGCCGTTTGCGGAAGAAAGTCTGATGTAGAACAAGTAGCAGAAGCATACATGCTCAAGAGGGATCACCCGAAATTCAAAGGCAACTGAATTTCGGCAACCGGGGCATCGAAGTCGGAATGCCGCGAAACTCACCGAGTCAAAGCGTTTCGCCGTTTGCGGAAGAAAGTCTGATGTAGAACAAGTAGCAGAAGCATACATGCTCAAGAGGGATCACCCGAAATTCAAAGGCAACTGAATTTCGGCAACCGGGGCATCGAAGTCGGAATGCCGCGAAACTCACCGAGTCAAAGCGTTTCGCCGTTTGCGGAAGAAAGTCTGATGTAGAACAAGTAGCAGAAGCATACATGCTCAAGAGGGATCACCCGAAATTCAAAGGCAACTGAATTTCGGCAACCGGGGCATCGAAGTCGGAATGCCGCGAAACTCACCGAGTCAAAGCGTTTCGCCGTTTGCGGAAGAAAGTCTGATGTAGAACAAGTAGCAGAAGCATACATGCTCAAGAGGGATCACCCGAAATTCAAAGGCAACTGAATTTCGGCAACCGGGGCATCGAAGTCGGAATGCCGCGAAACTCACCGAGTCAAAGCGTTTCGCCGTTTGCGGAAGAAAGTCTGATGTAGAACAAGTAGCAGAAGCATACATGCTCAAGAGGGATCACCCGAAATTCAAAGGCAACTGAATTTCGGCAACCGGGGCATCGAAGTCGGAATGCCGCGAAACTCACCGAGTCAAAGCGTTTCGCCGTTTGCGGAAGAAAGTCTGATGTAGAACAAGTAGCAGAAGCATACATGCTCAAGAGGGATCACCCGAAATTCAAAGGCAACTGAATTTCGGCAACCGGGGCATCGAAGTCGGAATGCCGCGAAACTCACCGAGTCAAAGCGTTTCGCCGTTTGCGGAAGAAAGTCTGATGTAGAACAAGTAGCAGAAGCATACATGCTCAAGAGGGATCACCCGAAATTCAAAGGCAACTGAATTTCGGCAACCGGGGCATCGAAGTCGGAATGCCGCGAAACTCACCGAGTCAAAGCGTTTCGCCGTTTGCGGAAGAAAGTCTGATGTAGAACAAGTAGCAGAAGCATACATGCTCAAGAGGGATCACCCGAAATTCAAAGGCAACTGAATTTCGGCAACCGGGGCATCGAAGTCGGAATGCCGCGAAACTCACCGAGTCAAAGCGTTTCGCCGTTTGCGGAAGAAAGTCTGATGTAGAACAAGTAGCAGAAGCATACATGCTCAAGAGGGATCACCCGAAATTCAAAGGCAACTGAATTTCGGCAACCGGGGCATCGAAGTCGGAATGCCGCGAAACTCACCGAGTCAAAGCGTTTCGCCGTTTGCGGAAGAAAGTCTGATGTAGAACAAGTAGCAGAAGCATACATGCTCAAGAGGGATCACCCGAAATTCAAAGGCAACTGAATTTCGGCAACCGGGGCATCGAAGTCGGAATGCCGCGAAACTCACCGAGTCAAAGCGTTTCGCCGTTTGCGGAAGAAGTCTGATGTAGAACAAGTAGCAGAAGCATACATGCTCAAGAGGGATCACCCGAAATTCAAAGGCAACTGAATTTCGGCAACCGGGGCATCGAAGTCGGAATGCCGCGAAACTCACCGAGTCAAAGCGTTTCGCCGTTTGCGGAAGAAAGTCTGATGTAGAACAAGTAGCAGAAGCATACATGCTCAAGAGGGATCACCCGAAATTCAAAGGCAACTGAATTTCGGCAACCGGGGCATCGAAGTCGGAATGCCGCGAAACTCACCGAGTCAAAGCGTTTCGCCGTTTGCGGAAGAAAGTCTGATGTAGAACAAGTAGCAGAAGCATACATGCTCAAGAGGGATCACCCGAAATTCAAAGGCAACTGAATTTCGGCAACCGGGGCATCGAAGTCGGAATGCCGCGAAACTCACCGAGTCAAAGCGTTTCGCCGTTTGCGGAAGAAAGTCTGATGTAGAACAAGTAGCAGAAGCATACATGCTCAAGAGGGATCACCCGAAATTCAAAGGCAACTGAATTTCGGCAACCGGGGCATCGAAGTCGGAATGCCGCGAAACTCACCGAGTCAAAGCGTTTCGCCGTTTGCGGAAGAAAGTCTGATGTAGAACAAGTAGCAGAAGCATACATGCTCAAGAGGGATCACCCGAAATTCAAAGGCAACTGAATTTCGGCAACCGGGGCATCGAAGTCGGAATGCCGCGAAACTCACCGAGTCAAAGCGTTTCGCCGTTTGCGGAAGAAAGTCTGATGTAGAACAAGTAGCAGAAGCATACATGCTCAAGAGGGATCACCCGAAATTCAAAGGCAACTGAATTTCGGCAACCGGGGCATCGAAGTCGGAATGCCGCGAAACTCACCGAGTCAAAGCGTTTCGCCGTTTGCGGAAGAAAGTCTGATGTAGAACAAGTAGCAGAAGCATACATGCTCAAGAGGGATCACCCGAAATTCAAAGGCAACTGAATTTCGGCAACCGGGGCATCGAAGTCGGAATGCCGCGAAACTCACCGAGTCAAAGCGTTTCGCCGTTTGCGGAAGAAGTCTGATGTAGAACAAGTAGCAGAAGCATACATGCTCAAGAGGGATCACCCGAAATTCAAAGGCAACTGAATTTCGGCAACCGGGGCATCGAAGTCGGAATGCCGCGAAACTCACCGAGTCAAAGCGTTTCGCCGTTTGCGGAAGAAAGTCTGATGTAGAACAAGTAGCAGAAGCATACATGCTCAAGAGGGATCACCCGAAATTCAAAGGCAACTGAATTTCGGCAACCGGGGCATCGAAGTCGGAATGCCGCGAAACTCACCGAGTCAAAGCGTTTCGCCGTTTGCGGAAGAAGTCTGATGTAGAACAAGTAGCAGAAGCATACATGCTCAAGAGGGATCACCCGAAATTCAAAGGCAACTGAATTTCGGCAACCGGGGCATCGAAGTCGGAATGCCGCGAAACTCACCGAGTCAAAGCGTTTCGCCGTTTGCGGAAGAAGTCTGATGTAGAACAAGTAGCAGAAGCATACATGCTCAAGAGGGATCACCCGAAATTCAAAGGCAACTGAATTTCGGCAACCGGGGCATCGAAGTCGGAATGCCGCGAAACTCACCGAGTCAAAGCGTTTCGCCGTTTGCGGAAGAAGTCTGATGTAGAACAAGTAGCAGAAGCATACATGCTCAAGAGGGATCACCCGAAATTCAAAGGCAACTGAATTTCGGCAACCGGGGCATCGAAGTCGGAATGCCGCGAAACTCACCGAGTCAAAGCGTTTCGCCGTTTGCGGAAGAAAGTCTGATGTAGAACAAGTAGCAGAAGCATACATGCTCAAGAGGGATCACCCGAAATTCAAAGGCAACTGAATTTCGGCAACCGGGGCATCGAAGTCGGAATGCCGCGAAACTCACCGAGTCAAAGCGTTTCGCCGTTTGCGGAAGAAAGTCTGATGTAGAACAAGTAGCAGAAGCATACATGCTCAAGAGGGATCACCCGAAATTCAAAGGCAACTGAATTTCGGCAACCGGGGCATCGAAGTCGGAATGCCGCGAAACTCACCGAGTCAAAGCGTTTCGCCGTTTGCGGAAGAAGTCTGATGTAGAACAAGTAGCAGAAGCATACATGCTCAAGAGGGATCACCCGAAATTCAAAGGCAACTGAATTTCGGCAACCGGGGCATCGAAGTCGGAATGCCGCGAAACTCACCGAGTCAAAGCGTTTCGCCGTTTGCGGAAGAAGTCTGATGTAGAACAAGTAGCAGAAGCATACATGCTCAAGAGGGATCACCCGAAATTCAAAGGCAACTGAATTTCGGCAACCGGGGCATCGAAGTCGGAATGCCGCGAAACTCACCGAGTCAAAGCGTTTCGCCGTTTGCGGAAGAAAGTCTGATGTAGAACAAGTAGCAGAAGCATACATGCTCAAGAGGGATCACCCGAAATTCAAAGGCAACTGAATTTCGGCAACCGGGGCATCGAAGTCGGAATGCCGCGAAACTCACCGAGTCAAAGCGTTTCGCCGTTTGCGGAAGAAAGTCTGATGTAGAACAAGTAGCAGAAGCATACATGCTCAAGAGGGATCACCCGAAATTCAAAGGCAACTGAATTTCGGCAACCGGGGCATCGAAGTCGGAATGCCGCGAAACTCACCGAGTCAAAGCGTTTCGCCGTTTGCGGAAGAAGTCTGATGTAGAACAAGTAGCAGAAGCATACATGCTCAAGAGGGATCACCCGAAATTCAAAGGCAACTGAATTTCGGCAACCGGGGCATCGAAGTCGGAATGCCGCGAAACTCACCGAGTCAAAGCGTTTCGCCGTTTGCGGAAGAAAGTCTGATGTAGAACAAGTAGCAGAAGCATACATGCTCAAGAGGGATCACCCGAAATTCAAAGGCAACTGAATTTCGGCAACCGGGGCATCGAAGTCGGAATGCCGCGAAACTCACCGAGTCAAAGCGTTTCGCCGTTTGCGGAAGAAGTCTGATGTAGAACAAGTAGCAGAAGCATACATGCTCAAGAGGGATCACCCGAAATTCAAAGGCAACTGAATTTCGGCAACCGGGGCATCGAAGTCGGAATGCCGCGAAACTCACCGAGTCAAAGCGTTTCGCCGTTTGCGGAAGAAAGTCTGATGTAGAACAAGTAGCAGAAGCATACATGCTCAAGAGGGATCACCCGAAATTCAAAGGCAACTGAATTTCGGCAACCGGGGCATCGAAGTCGGAATGCCGCGAAACTCACCGAGTCAAAGCGTTTCGCCGTTTGCGGAAGAAGTCTGATGTAGAACAAGTAGCAGAAGCATACATGCTCAAGAGGGATCACCCGAAATTCAAAGGCAACTGAATTTCGGCAACCGGGGCATCGAAGTCGGAATGCCGCGAAACTCACCGAGTCAAAGCGTTTCGCCGTTTGCGGAAGAAGTCTGATGTAGAACAAGTAGCAGAAGCATACATGCTCAAGAGGGATCACCCGAAATTCAAAGGCAACTGAATTTCGGCAACCGGGGCATCGAAGTCGGAATGCCGCGAAACTCACCGAGTCAAAGCGTTTCGCCGTTTGCGGAAGAAAGTCTGATGTAGAACAAGTAGCAGAAGCATACATGCTCAAGAGGGATCACCCGAAATTCAAAGGCAACTGAATTTCGGCAACCGGGGCATCGAAGTCGGAATGCCGCGAAACTCACCGAGTCAAAGCGTTTCGCCGTTTGCGGAAGAAAGTCTGATGTAGAACAAGTAGCAGAAGCATACATGCTCAAGAGGGATCACCCGAAATTCAAAGGCAACTGAATTTCGGCAACCGGGGCATCGAAGTCGGAATGCCGCGAAACTCACCGAGTCAAAGCGTTTCGCCGTTTGCGGAAGAAAGTCTGATGTAGAACAAGTAGCAGAAGCATACATGCTCAAGAGGGATCACCCGAAATTCAAAGGCAACTGAATTTCGGCAACCGGGGCATCGAAGTCGGAATGCCGCGAAACTCACCGAGTCAAAGCGTTTCGCCGTTTGCGGAAGAAAGTCTGATGTAGAACAAGTAGCAGAAGCATACATGCTCAAGAGGGATCACCCGAAATTCAAAGGCAACTGAATTTCGGCAACCGGGGCATCGAAGTCGGAATGCCGCGAAACTCACCGAGTCAAAGCGTTTCGCCGTTTGCGGAAGAAAGTCTGATGTAGAACAAGTAGCAGAAGCATACATGCTCAAGAGGGATCACCCGAAATTCAAAGGCAACTGAATTTCGGCAACCGGGGCATCGAAGTCGGAATGCCGCGAAACTCACCGAGTCAAAGCGTTTCGCCGTTTGCGGAAGAAGTCTGATGTAGAACAAGTAGCAGAAGCATACATGCTCAAGAGGGATCACCCGAAATTCAAAGGCAACTGAATTTCGGCAACCGGGCATCGAAGTCGGAATGCCGCGAAACTCACCGAGTCAAAGCGTTTCGCCGTTTGCGGAAGAAGTCTGATGTAGAACAAGTAGCAGAAGCATACATGCTCAAGAGGGATCACCCGAAATTCAAAGGCAACTGAATTTCGGCAACCGGGGCATCGAAGTCGGAATGCCGCGAAACTCACCGAGTCAAAGCGTTTCGCCGTTTGCGGAAGAAGTCTGATGTAGAACAAGTAGCAGAAGCATACATGCTCAAGAGGGATCACCCGAAATTCAAAGGCAACTGAATTTCGGCAACCGGGGCATCGAAGTCGGAATGCCGCGAAACTCACCGAGTCAAAGCGTTTCGCCGTTTGCGGAAGAAAGTCTGATGTAGAACAAGTAGCAGAAGCATACATGCTCAAGAGGGATCACCCGAAATTCAAAGGCAACTGAATTTCGGCAACCGGGGCATCGAAGTCGGAATGCCGCGAAACTCACCGAGTCAAAGCGTTTCGCCGTTTGCGGAAGAAAGTCTGATGTAGAACAAGTAGCAGAAGCATACATGCTCAAGAGGGATCACCCGAAATTCAAAGGCAACTGAATTTCGGCAACCGGGGCATCGAAGTCGGAATGCCGCGAAACTCACCGAGTCAAAGCGTTTCGCCGTTTGCGGAAGAAAGTCTGATGTAGAACAAGTAGCAGAAGCATACATGCTCAAGAGGGATCACCCGAAATTCAAAGGCAACTGAATTTCGGCAACCGGGGCATCGAAGTCGGAATGCCGCGAAACTCACCGAGTCAAAGCGTTTCGCCGTTTGCGGAAGAAGTCTGATGTAGAACAAGTAGCAGAAGCATACATGCTCAAGAGGGATCACCCGAAATTCAAAGGCAACTGAATTTCGGCAACCGGGGCATCGAAGTCGGAATGCCGCGAAACTCACCGAGTCAAAGCGTTTCGCCGTTTGCGGAAGAAAGTCTGATGTAGAACAAGTAGCAGAAGCATACATGCTCAAGAGGGATCACCCGAAATTCAAAGGCAACTGAATTTCGGCAACCGGGGCATCGAAGTCGGAATGCCGCGAAACTCACCGAGTCAAAGCGTTTCGCCGTTTGCGGAAGAAAGTCTGATGTAGAACAAGTAGCAGAAGCATACATGCTCAAGAGGGATCACCCGAAATTCAAAGGCAACTGAATTTCGGCAACCGGGGCATCGAAGTCGGAATGCCGCGAAACTCACCGAGTCAAAGCGTTTCGCCGTTTGCGGAAGAAGTCTGATGTAGAACAAGTAGCAGAAGCATACATGCTCAAGAGGGATCACCCGAAATTCAAAGGCAACTGAATTTCGGCAACCGGGGCATCGAAGTCGGAATGCCGCGAAACTCACCGAGTCAAAGCGTTTCGCCGTTTGCGGAAGAAGTCTGATGTAGAACAAGTAGCAGAAGCATACATGCTCAAGAGGGATCACCCGAAATTCAAAGGCAACTGAATTTCGGCAACCGGGGCATCGAAGTCGGAATGCCGCGAAACTCACCGAGTCAAAGCGTTTCGCCGTTTGCGGAAGGAAGTGTGGTGATAGAACAAGTAGCAGAAGCATACATGCTCAAGTAGGGGAGTCTTCCAAACGAAATACAAAGGAAACTGAATTTCGGCAATCCGGGGAATTCCAAGTCGGAATGCGGGCGAAACTCACACGAGTTCAAAGCGTTTCGCTGTTTGCGGAACGAAGTAGAGATGTAAAACAAGTAGCAGAAGCATACATGCTCAAGAGGGATCAACCAGAAATTGCAAAAGCAACAGTATTTCGGCAACCGCTAGGGCATCGGAATCGGAATGCCGCGAAACTCATTCCGAGTCAAAGCGTTACGCCCTTTTGTTCCTCGGAAGGGAAGTGTGATGTAGAACAAAGTAGTAGAGAATGCATACATGCTCAAGGAGGGATCACCCGAAATTCAAAGGCAACTGAATTTCGGCAAACACGCTTTCAAAGTCCGAAATGCTTCGGCGTCAAACTCATCCAGTCAAAGCGTTACGCACCTTTGCGGAAGGAAGTGTGGTGTAGCAACAAGTAGCCAAGAGCGCATACATGTTTAAGAAGGGGATCACCCCGAATTCAAAGGCATCTGAATTTCGGCAAACGTGGCATCGAAGTCGGAATGCCGCGAAACTACTCATGCCGAGTCAATTAGCGTTACGCCCATTGCGGAAGGAAGTCGTGGTGTAGAACAAGTATCAGTAAGCATACATGCTCAAGAGGGATCACCCAAATATTCAACAGCGGAAATTGAATTTCAGCAACCGGGGAATCCAAGTCTGGAATGCCGCGAAACTCAACCAGAGTCAAAGCGTTTCGCTGTTTGCGGACGAAGTGTGATGAGTAAAACAAGTAGCAGAAGCATACATGCTCAAGAGGAGGATCGTCCCGAAATTCAAAGGCAATCTCTGAAATTTCGGCAACCGGGGCATCGAGGTCGGAATGCCGCGAAACTCATCCAGTCAAAGCGTTACGCCTTTTGCGGCAGGAAGGTTATGGTGGGGGGGTGGGGGGTAAGAACAAGTAGCATAAGCATACATGCTACAAGAGGGATCACCCGAAATACAAAGGAAACTGAATTTTGGCAACCGGGGCATCCCAGTCGGAATGCCGAGCGCAAACTTCACCGATTTCAAAGGCATTTCGCTGTTTGCGGAATGAAGTGAAGTGTCTTGTAAAACACAGTATGCTAGAAGCATACATGCTCAAAGAGGAGATCACTCTCGAAATTCAAAGGCACAACTGAATTACGTCAACCGGGGCATCGAGAAGTCGGAACATGCCGCGAAACTCATGCAGACAAAGCTTTACGCCCTTTGCGGAAGGAAGATATGGTGAAAGAACTAGTAGCAGAAGCATTACATGGCTCACGAGGAATCACCCGAGAATTCAAAAGAGCAACTGAATTTCGGCAACCGGGGCATCGAAGACGGAATTCCGGGTGGGTATATAGGGGGTTTCGAAACTCATGCAGTCAAAAGCGTTTAACGCCCATTGCGGACGGAAGTCCTGGTGTAGAACAAGTAGCACAACCATATCCATTCTACAAGAGGGATCACCCTAAATTTCAAAGGAAACTGAATTTCAGCAACCGGAGAGTCCAAGGGTCGGAATGCCAGCACGAAAACTCACCGAGTCAAATAGCGTTTTCTGCATGTTTATGGCGGAACGAAAGTCTGATGTAAAACAAGTAGCGCAGAATCATACATGCTCAAGAGGGATCACTCGAAATTCAAAGGCAACTGAATTTCGGCAACCGGGGCAGTCGAAGTCGGAATGCCCGCGAAACTCATCCAGTCAAAGCGTTACCACCTTTGCGGAAGGAAGTCTGGTGTATAGAACAAGTAGTAAAAGCATACATGCTCAAGAAGGGATCACCCGAAATTCAAAGGGAAACCCTTGATTTCAGCAACCTGGGAATCCAAGTACTGGTTAATGCGGCGAAACTCGACCGAGTCAAAGCGATTACGAGCTTTTTGCCGGAACAAAATATGAAAAAAGAAGGATAAAACAGAAGGTGATGTAAAACAAGTAGCAGAAGCATACATGCCTCAAGAGGGATCGACCCGAAAATTCAAAGGCAACTGGATTTCGGCAACCGGGGCATCGAGGTCGGAATGCCGCGAAATCCTCATCCATTCAAGAGCGTTACGCCTTTTGTCGGCAGGAAGTATTGTGGTAGAACAAGTAGCAGAAGCATACATGCTCAAGAGGGATCCACGAGGCCGAAATTCAAAGGAAACTGAATATTTCAGCAACCGGGGAATCGAAGTCGAGAATGCCGCGAAACTCACCAGAGTCAATGCGTTTCGCTGTTTTCGGAACGGAAGGTGTGATGTACGAACAAGTAGTCATGAAGCATACATGCACCAGATGGGATCTCCCGAAATTACAAAGGCAACGTGAATTTCGGCAACCGGGAAATCCAAGTCGGAATGCCGCTGAAACTCATCCAGTCAAAAGCGGAGTTCTTAACGCCCTTGAGCGACGAAAGTCTGTTGTAGAACAATTAGCAGAAGCATACAATCTCAAGAGGGATCACCCGTAATAATTCAATGGAAAACTGAATTTCAGCAACCCGGGGAAACCAAGACCGTGAATGCCGGCGAAACTCACCGAGTCTGAAGCGATTTTTCGCTGTTTGCGGAACGGAAAGTGTGATGTACAACAAGTAGCAAAAGCATACATGCTCAAGAGGGATCTCCTGAAATTCAAGAAGGCAAACTGAATTTACGGCAACACCGGGGATAAATCCAAGTCGGAATGCCGCGAAACTCATCCATCCAAAGCGTTACGCCCTTTGCGGAAGGAATTGTGGGTGTATAACAAGTAGCAGAAGCATACATTGCTCAAGAGGGATTCACCCGAAATTAAAAGGCAACAGAATTTCGGCAACCGGGGCATCGAAGTCGGAATTGAGTCCGCGGAATCTTCATCCATTCAAGAGCGATACGACCCTTTGCGGAAGGAGTGTGTGATTTAGAAACAAGTAGCAGAAGCATACATGCTCAAAGGAGGGATCAACCCGAAAATTCAAGAGGAAATTGAATTTCAGCAACCGGGGAATGCCAAGTCGGAATGCCGAGGCGAATCTCACCGAGTCAAAGCGTTTCGCTGTTTGCGGAACGATAGTGTGATGTAAAACAAGTAGCAGAAGTCATGACATGCTCAAGAGGGGATCTCCCGAAATTCATAATGCAAGCTAGAATTTCGGCAACAGCGGGTGGCATCGAAGTCGGAATGGCCGCGAAACTCATACCTAGTCAAAGCTGTTACTGCCTTTTGCGGAAGGAGAAGTGTGTGTAGGGAACAAGTAGCTAGAAAAAGAGCAAACATGCTCAAGAGGGATCACGGCCAAAATTACAAAGGAAACTGAATTTCGGCAACGCGGGAATCCAAGTACGAATTGGCCGCGAAACTCACCGAGTTTCAAAGCGTTTTCGCTGTTTGCGGAACGAAGTGGAGATGTAAAACAAGTAGCAGAAGCATACATGCTCAAGAGAGGAACACCAGAAATTCCAAAAGCAACAGAAATTTCGGCAACACTGGGCATCGAATTCGGAATGCCTGCGAAACTCATACCGAGTCAAAGCCGTTACGCCCTTTGCAGTAAGGAAGTGTGGTATGTAGAACAAGTAGGAGAAGCATACATGCTCAAGAGGGATCACCCGAAATTCAAAGGCAACTTGAATTTTCGGCAAGAACACGGCATCGAATTCGAAATGGCAGCGAAACTCCAACCGAGTCAAAGCGTTTAGCGCCCTTTGCGTAATGAATGTGTGGTGTTAGAACAAGTAGCACGAAAGCATACATGTTTAAGAGGGATCACCCGAAATTCAAAGGCGAACTGAATTATCGGCAACCTGAGGCATCGAGAAGTCCGGAAAGCCGCGAAACTCATCCAGTCAAAGCGTTACGCCCCTTTTGTCGAGAAGGAAGTCTGGGTAGAACAAGTAGCAAGAAGCATATACATGCTCAAGAAGGGATCACGCCTAAATTCAAAGGCAAATTAATTTCAGCAAACCCGGGAATCCAAGTCGGGGAATGCACGTCGAAACTCACCGATACAAAGCGTTTTCGCTGTATTGGCGGAACGAAGTGTGATGTAAAACAAGTAGCAGAAGCATACATGCTCAAGGAGGGATCTCCCGAAAATTCAAAGGCAACTGAATTTCGGACAACCGGGTGTCATCGAAGTCGGAATCTGCCGCGAAACTCATCCAGTCAAAGCGTTACGCCTTTTGCGGCAGAAGTATGATTTAGAACAAGAATCAGAAGCATACAGTGCTCAAGAGGGAACAACCCGTAGAATTCAAAGGAAACTGAATAATGTCATGACGCGTAGTGGGAATCCAAGCTCGGAATGGCCGCGAAACTCACCGAATTCCCAAAGCATTACGTCTGGTTTGCGGAATGAAAGTCTGAGTTGTAAAACATGTGAGCAGAAGGCATACATGCTCAAGAGGGATCAACCCGAAATTCAAAGGCAACGTGAATTTCGGCCACCGGGAAGGCATCGAAGATTTCGGAATGCCTCGAACTCACGGTGGATCGGGGCAGAATTCATCCTGAGCCTCAAAGCGAACATTTCTAGAGCATGATTGCGGAAGAAGCATGCTCAATTTCACAAGTACTCGAAGCAATCACCAAGAAAGAATTTTCTCCTTTGCTCCAGAGCGGATCACGAGCAGACAATTCAAAGGCATACCCGAAATTCGGCAACCAGGAATTTTCGAAACCGGATCGAAGTCGGAATGCCGCGAAACTCACCGAGTCAAAGCGTTTCGCCGTTGCGGAAGAAAGTATGATGTAAGAACAGGTAGTAGCAGAAGCATACATGCTCAAGAGGGATCACCCGAAATTCAAAGGCAACTAAAATTTCGGCAACCGGGGCATCGAAGTCAAATGCCGCGAAACTCCGAGTCAAAGCGTTTCGCCGTTTGCGGAAGAAAGTTGATGTAGAACAAGTAGCAGAAGCATACATGCTCAAGAGGGATCACCCGAAATTCAAAGGCAACTGAATTTCGGCAACCGGGGCATCGAAGTCGGAATGCCGCGAAACTCACCGAGTCAAAGCGTTTCGCCGTTTGCGGAAGAAAGTCTGATGTAGAACAAGTAGCAGAAGCATACATGCTCAAGAGGGATCACCCGAAATTCAAAGGCAACTGAATTTCGGCAACCGGGGCATCGAAGTCGGAATGCCGCGAAACTCACCGAGTCAAAGCGTTTCGCCGTTTGCGGAAGAAGTCTGATGTAGAACAAGTAGCAGAAGCATACATGCTCAAGAGGGATCACCCGAAATTCAAAGGCAACTGAATTTCGGCAACCGGGGCATCGAAGTCGGAATGCCGCGAAACTCACCGAGTCAAAGCGTTTCGCCGTTTGCGGAAGAAAGTCTGATGTAGAACAAGTAGCAGAAGCATACATGCTCAAGAGGGATCACCCGAAATTCAAAGGCAACTGAATTTCGGCAACCGGGGCATCGAAGTCGGAATGCCGCGAAACTCACCGAGTCAAAGCGTTTCGCCGTTTGCGGAAGAAAGTCTGATGTAGAACAAGTAGCAGAAGCATACATGCTCAAGAGGGATCACCCGAAATTCAAAGGCAACTGAATTTCGGCAACCGGGGCATCGAAGTCGGAATGCCGCGAAACTCACCGAGTCAAAGCGTTTCGCCGTTTGCGGAAGAAAGTCTGATGTAGAACAAGTAGCAGAAGCATACATGCTCAAGAGGGATCACCCGAAATTCAAAGGCAACTGAATTTCGGCAACCGGGGCATCGAAGTCGGAATGCCGCGAAACTCACCGAGTCAAAGCGTTTCGCCGTTTGCGGAAGAAGTCTGATGTAGAACAAGTAGCAGAAGCATACATGCTCAAGAGGGATCACCCGAAATTCAAAGGCAACTGAATTTCGGCAACCGGGGCATCGAAGTCGGAATGCCGCGAAACTCACCGAGTCAAAGCGTTTCGCCGTTTGCGGAAGAAAGTCTGATGTAGAACAAGTAGCAGAAGCATACATGCTCAAGAGGGATCACCCGAAATTCAAAGGCAACTGAATTTCGGCAACCGGGGCATCGAAGTCGGAATGCCGCGAAACTCACCGAGTCAAAGCGTTTCGCCGTTTGCGGAAGAAAGTCTGATGTAGAACAAGTAGCAGAAGCATACATGCTCAAGAGGGATCACCCGAAATTCAAAGGCAACTGAATTTCGGCAACCGGGGCATCGAAGTCGGAATGCCGCGAAACTCACCGAGTCAAAGCGTTTCGCCGTTTGCGGAAGAAGTCTGATGTAGAACAAGTAGCAGAAGCATACATGCTCAAGAGGGATCACCCGAAATTCAAAGGCAACTGAATTTCGGCAACCGGGGCATCGAAGTCGGAATGCCGCGAAACTCACCGAGTCAAAGCGTTTCGCCGTTTGCGGAAGAAAGTCTGATGTAGAACAAGTAGCAGAAGCATACATGCTCAAGAGGGATCACCCGAAATTCAAAGGCAACTGAATTTCGGCAACCGGGCATCGAAGTCGGAATGCCGCGAAACTCACCGAGTCAAAGCGTTTCGCCGTTTGCGGAAGAAGTCTGATGTAGAACAAGTAGCAGAAGCATACATGCTCAAGAGGGATCACCCGAAATTCAAAGGCAACTGAATTTCGGCAACCGGGCATCGAAGTCGGAATGCCGCGAAACTCACCGAGTCAAAGCGTTTCGCCGTTTGCGGAAGAAAGTCTGATGTAGAACAAGTAGCAGAAGCATACATGCTCAAGAGGGATCACCCGAAATTCAAAGGCAACTGAATTTCGGCAACCGGGGCATCGAAGTCGGAATGCCGCGAAACTCACCGAGTCAAAGCGTTTCGCCGTTTGCGGAAGAAAGTCTGATGTAGAACAAGTAGCAGAAGCATACATGCTCAAGAGGGATCACCCGAAATTCAAAGGCAACTGAATTTCGGCAACCGGGGCATCGAAGTCGGAATGCCGCGAAACTCACCGAGTCAAAGCGTTTCGCCGTTTGCGGAAGAAAGTCTGATGTAGAACAAGTAGCAGAAGCATACATGCTCAAGAGGGATCACCCGAAATTCAAAGGCAACTGAATTTCGGCAACCGGGGCATCGAAGTCGGAATGCCGCGAAACTCACCGAGTCAAAGCGTTTCGCCGTTTGCGGAAGAAAGTCTGATGTAGAACAAGTAGCAGAAGCATACATGCTCAAGAGGGATCACCCGAAATTCAAAGGCAACTGAATTTCGGCAACCGGGGCATCGAAGTCGGAATGCCGCGAAACTCACCGAGTCAAAGCGTTTCGCCGTTTGCGGAAGAAGTCTGATGTAGAACAAGTAGCAGAAGCATACATGCTCAAGAGGGATCACCCGAAATTCAAAGGCAACTGAATTTCGGCAACCGGGGCATCGAAGTCGGAATGCCGCGAAACTCACCGAGTCAAAGCGTTTCGCCGTTTGCGGAAGAAGTCTGATGTAGAACAAGTAGCAGAAGCATACATGCTCAAGAGGGATCACCCGAAATTCAAAGGCAACTGAATTTCGGCAACCGGGCATCGAAGTCGGAATGCCGCGAAACTCACCGAGTCAAAGCGTTTCGCCGTTTGCGGAAGAAGTCTGATGTAGAACAAGTAGCAGAAGCATACATGCTCAAGAGGGATCACCCGAAATTCAAAGGCAACTGAATTTCGGCAACCGGGGCATCGAAGTCGGAATGCCGCGAAACTCACCGAGTCAAAGCGTTTCGCCGTTTGCGGAAGAAAGTCTGATGTAGAACAAGTAGCAGAAGCATACATGCTCAAGAGGGATCACCCGAAATTCAAAGGCAACTGAATTTCGGCAACCGGGCATCGAAGTCGGAATGCCGCGAAACTCACCGAGTCAAAGCGTTTCGCCGTTTGCGGAAGAAAGTCTGATGTAGAACAAGTAGCAGAAGCATACATGCTCAAGAGGGATCACCCGAAATTCAAAGGCAACTGAATTTCGGCAACCGGGGCATCGAAGTCGGAATGCCGCGAAACTCACCGAGTCAAAGCGTTTCGCCGTTTGCGGAAGAAGTCTGATGTAGAACAAGTAGCAGAAGCATACATGCTCAAGAGGGATCACCCGAAATTCAAAGGCAACTGAATTTCGGCAACCGGGGCATCGAAGTCGGAATGCCGCGAAACTCACCGAGTCAAAGCGTTTCGCCGTTTGCGGAAGAAAGTCTGATGTAGAACAAGTAGCAGAAGCATACATGCTCAAGAGGGATCACCCGAAATTCAAAGGCAACTGAATTTCGGCAACCGGGGCATCGAAGTCGGAATGCCGCGAAACTCACCGAGTCAAAGCGTTTCGCCGTTTGCGGAAGAAGTCTGATGTAGAACAAGTAGCAGAAGCATACATGCTCAAGAGGGATCACCCGAAATTCAAAGGCAACTGAATTTCGGCAACCGGGGCATCGAAGTCGGAATGCCGCGAAACTCACCGAGTCAAAGCGTTTCGCCGTTTGCGGAAGAAGTCTGATGTAGAACAAGTAGCAGAAGCATACATGCTCAAGAGGGATCACCCGAAATTCAAAGGCAACTGAATTTCGGCAACCGGGGCATCGAAGTCGGAATGCCGCGAAACTCACCGAGTCAAAGCGTTTCGCCGTTTGCGGAAGAAAGTCTGATGTAGAACAAGTAGCAGAAGCATACATGCTCAAGAGGGATCACCCGAAATTCAAAGGCAACTGAATTTCGGCAACCGGGCATCGAAGTCGGAATGCCGCGAAACTCACCGAGTCAAAGCGTTTCGCCGTTTGCGGAAGAAAGTCTGATGTAGAACAAGTAGCAGAAGCATACATGCTCAAGAGGGATCACCCGAAATTCAAAGGCAACTGAATTTCGGCAACCGGGGCATCGAAGTCGGAATGCCGCGAAACTCACCGAGTCAAAGCGTTTCGCCGTTTGCGGAAGAAAGTCTGATGTAGAACAAGTAGCAGAAGCATACATGCTCAAGAGGGATCACCCGAAATTCAAAGGCAACTGAATTTCGGCAACCGGGGCATCGAAGTCGGAATGCCGCGAAACTCACCGAGTCAAAGCGTTTCGCCGTTTGCGGAAGAAGTCTGATGTAGAACAAGTAGCAGAAGCATACATGCTCAAGAGGGATCACCCGAAATTCAAAGGCAACTGAATTTCGGCAACCGGGGCATCGAAGTCGGAATGCCGCGAAACTCACCGAGTCAAAGCGTTTCGCCGTTTGCGGAAGAAGTCTGATGTAGAACAAGTAGCAGAAGCATACATGCTCAAGAGGGATCACCCGAAATTCAAAGGCAACTGAATTTCGGCAACCGGGGCATCGAAGTCGGAATGCCGCGAAACTCACCGAGTCAAAGCGTTTCGCCGTTTGCGGAAGAAGTCTGATGTAGAACAAGTAGCAGAAGCATACATGCTCAAGAGGGATCACCCGAAATTCAAAGGCAACTGAATTTCGGCAACCGGGGCATCGAAGTCGGAATGCCGCGAAACTCACCGAGTCAAAGCGTTTCGCCGTTTGCGGAAGAAAGTCTGATGTAGAACAAGTAGCAGAAGCATACATGCTCAAGAGGGATCACCCGAAATTCAAAGGCAACTGAATTTCGGCAACCGGGGCATCGAAGTCGGAATGCCGCGAAACTCACCGAGTCAAAGCGTTTCGCCGTTTGCGGAAGAAGTCTGATGTAGAACAAGTAGCAGAAGCATACATGCTCAAGAGGGATCACCCGAAATTCAAAGGCAACTGAATTTCGGCAACCGGGGCATCGAAGTCGGAATGCCGCGAAACTCACCGAGTCAAAGCGTTTCGCCGTTTGCGGAAGAAAGTCTGATGTAGAACAAGTAGCAGAAGCATACATGCTCAAGAGGGATCACCCGAAATTCAAAGGCAACTGAATTTCGGCAACCGGGGCATCGAAGTCGGAATGCCGCGAAACTCACCGAGTCAAAGCGTTTCGCCGTTTGCGGAAGAAGTCTGATGTAGAACAAGTAGCAGAAGCATACATGCTCAAGAGGGATCACCCGAAATTCAAAGGCAACTGAATTTCGGCAACCGGGGCATCGAAGTCGGAATGCCGCGAAACTCACCGAGTCAAAGCGTTTCGCCGTTTGCGGAAGAAAGTCTGATGTAGAACAAGTAGCAGAAGCATACATGCTCAAGAGGGATCACCCGAAATTCAAAGGCAACTGAATTTCGGCAACCGGGGCATCGAAGTCGGAATGCCGCGAAACTCACCGAGTCAAAGCGTTTCGCCGTTTGCGGAAGAAGTCTGATGTAGAACAAGTAGCAGAAGCATACATGCTCAAGAGGGATCACCCGAAATTCAAAGGCAACTGAATTTCGGCAACCGGGGCATCGAAGTCGGAATGCCGCGAAACTCACCGAGTCAAAGCGTTTCGCCGTTTGCGGAAGAAAGTCTGATGTAGAACAAGTAGCAGAAGCATACATGCTCAAGAGGGATCACCCGAAATTCAAAGGCAACTGAATTTCGGCAACCGGGGCATCGAAGTCGGAATGCCGCGAAACTCACCGAGTCAAAGCGTTTCGCCGTTTGCGGAAGAAGTCTGATGTAGAACAAGTAGCAGAAGCATACATGCTCAAGAGGGATCACCCGAAATTCAAAGGCAACTGAATTTCGGCAACCGGGGCATCGAAGTCGGAATGCCGCGAAACTCACCGAGTCAAAGCGTTTCGCCGTTTGCGGAAGAAAGTCTGATGTAGAACAAGTAGCAGAAGCATACATGCTCAAGAGGGATCACCCGAAATTCAAAGGCAACTGAATTTCGGCAACCGGGGCATCGAAGTCGGAATGCCGCGAAACTCACCGAGTCAAAGCGTTTCGCCGTTTGCGGAAGAAGTCTGATGTAGAACAAGTAGCAGAAGCATACATGCTCAAGAGGGATCACCCGAAATTCAAAGGCAACTGAATTTCGGCAACCGGGGCATCGAAGTCGGAATGCCGCGAAACTCACCGAGTCAAAGCGTTTCGCCGTTTGCGGAAGAAGTCTGATGTAGAACAAGTAGCAGAAGCATACATGCTCAAGAGGGATCACCCGAAATTCAAAGGCAACTGAATTTCGGCAACCGGGGCATCGAAGTCGGAATGCCGCGAAACTCACCGAGTCAAAGCGTTTCGCCGTTTGCGGAAGAAGTCTGATGTAGAACAAGTAGCAGAAGCATACATGCTCAAGAGGGATCACCCGAAATTCAAAGGCAACTGAATTTCGGCAACCGGGGCATCGAAGTCGGAATGCCGCGAAACTCACCGAGTCAAAGCGTTTCGCCGTTTGCGGAAGAAAGTCTGATGTAGAACAAGTAGCAGAAGCATACATGCTCAAGAGGGATCACCCGAAATTCAAAGGCAACTGAATTTCGGCAACCGGGGCATCGAAGTCGGAATGCCGCGAAACTCACCGAGTCAAAGCGTTTCGCCGTTTGCGGAAGAAGTCTGATGTAGAACAAGTAGCAGAAGCATACATGCTCAAGAGGGATCACCCGAAATTCAAAGGCAACTGAATTTCGGCAACCGGGGCATCGAAGTCGGAATGCCGCGAAACTCACCGAGTCAAAGCGTTTCGCCGTTTGCGGAAGAAGTCTGATGTAGAACAAGTAGCAGAAGCATACATGCTCAAGAGGGATCACCCGAAATTCAAAGGCAACTGAATTTCGGCAACCGGGGCATCGAAGTCGGAATGCCGCGAAACTCACCGAGTCAAAGCGTTTCGCCGTTTGCGGAAGAAAGTCTGATGTAGAACAAGTAGCAGAAGCATACATGCTCAAGAGGGATCACCCGAAATTCAAAGGCAACTGAATTTCGGCAACCGGGGCATCGAAGTCGGAATGCCGCGAAACTCACCGAGTCAAAGCGTTTCGCCGTTTGCGGAAGAAGTCTGATGTAGAACAAGTAGCAGAAGCATACATGCTCAAGAGGGATCACCCGAAATTCAAAGGCAACTGAATTTCGGCAACCGGGGCATCGAAGTCGGAATGCCGCGAAACTCACCGAGTCAAAGCGTTTCGCCGTTTGCGGAAGAAAGTCTGATGTAGAACAAGTAGCAGAAGCATACATGCTCAAGAGGGATCACCCGAAATTCAAAGGCAACTGAATTTCGGCAACCGGGGCATCGAAGTCGGAATGCCGCGAAACTCACCGAGTCAAAGCGTTTCGCCGTTTGCGGAAGAAGTCTGATGTAGAACAAGTAGCAGAAGCATACATGCTCAAGAGGGATCACCCGAAATTCAAAGGCAACTGAATTTCGGCAACCGGGGCATCGAAGTCGGAATGCCGCGAAACTCACCGAGTCAAAGCGTTTCGCCGTTTGCGGAAGAAAGTCTGATGTAGAACAAGTAGCAGAAGCATACATGCTCAAGAGGGATCACCCGAAATTCAAAGGCAACTGAATTTCGGCAACCGGGGCATCGAAGTCGGAATGCCGCGAAACTCACCGAGTCAAAGCGTTTCGCCGTTTGCGGAAGAAAGTCTGATGTAGAACAAGTAGCAGAAGCATACATGCTCAAGAGGGATCACCCGAAATTCAAAGGCAACTGAATTTCGGCAACCGGGGCATCGAAGTCGGAATGCCGCGAAACTCACCGAGTCAAAGCGTTTCGCCGTTTGCGGAAGAAGTCTGATGTAGAACAAGTAGCAGAAGCATACATGCTCAAGAGGGATCACCCGAAATTCAAAGGCAACTGAATTTCGGCAACCGGGGCATCGAAGTCGGAATGCCGCGAAACTCACCGAGTCAAAGCGTTTCGCCGTTTGCGGAAGAAGTCTGATGTAGAACAAGTAGCAGAAGCATACATGCTCAAGAGGGATCACCCGAAATTCAAAGGCAACTGAATTTCGGCAACCGGGGCATCGAAGTCGGAATGCCGCGAAACTCACCGAGTCAAAGCGTTTCGCCGTTTGCGGAAGAAAGTCTGATGTAGAACAAGTAGCAGAAGCATACATGCTCAAGAGGGATCACCCGAAATTCAAAGGCAACTGAATTTCGGCAACCGGGCATCGAAGTCGGAATGCCGCGAAACTCACCGAGTCAAAGCGTTTCGCCGTTTGCGGAAGAAAGTCTGATGTAGAACAAGTAGCAGAAGCATACATGCTCAAGAGGGATCACCCGAAATTCAAAGGCAACTGAATTTCGGCAACCGGGGCATCGAAGTCGGAATGCCGCGAAACTCACCGAGTCAAAGCGTTTCGCCGTTTGCGGAAGAAAGTCTGATGTAGAACAAGTAGCAGAAGCATACATGCTCAAGAGGGATCACCCGAAATTCAAAGGCAACTGAATTTCGGCAACCGGGGCATCGAAGTCGGAATGCCGCGAAACTCACCGAGTCAAAGCGTTTCGCCGTTTGCGGAAGAAAGTAAAAGAA
>CM055351.1:33127411-33156546 GCA_029228515.1 Populus alba x Populus x berolinensis | reverse complement strand
GAAATTCAAAGGCAACTTACTTTCGGCAACCGGGGCATCGAAGTCGGAATGCGCGAAACTCACCGAGTCAAAGCGTTTCGCTGTTTGCGGAAGGAAGTGTGATGTAGAACAAGTAGCAGAAGCATACATGCTCAAGAGGGATCACCCGAAATTCAAAGGCAACTGAATTTCGGCAACCGGGCATCGAAGTCGGAATGCCGCGAAACTCACCGAGTCAAAGCGTTTCGCTGTTTGCGGAAGGAAGTGTGATGTAGAACAAGTAGCAGAAGCATACATGCTCAAGAGGATCACCCGAAATTCAAAGGCAACTGAATTTCGGCAACCGGGCATCGAAGTCGAAATGCCGAAAAACTCACCGAGTCAAAGCGTTTCGCTGTTTGCGGAAGGAAGTGTGATGTAGAACAAGTAGCAGAAGCATACATGCTCAAGAGGGATCACCCGAAATTCAAAGGCAACTGAATTTCGGCAACCGGGGCATCGAAGTCGGAATGCCGCGAAACTCACCGAGTCAAAGCGTTTCGCTGTTTCGGAAGGAAGTGTGATGTAGAACAAGTAGCAAAGCAACTACTGCTCAAGAGGGATCACCCGAAATTCAAAGGCAACTGAATTTCGGCAACCGGGGCATCGAAGTCGGAATGCCGCGAAACTCACCGAGTCAAAGCGTTTCGCTGTTTAGGAAGGAAGTGTGATGTAGACAAGTAGCAGAAGCATACATGCTCAAGAGGGATCACCCGAAATTCAAAGGCAACTGAATTTCGGCAACCGGGCATCGAAGTCGGAATGCCGCGAAACTCACCGAGTCAAAGCGTTTCGCTGTTTGCGGAAGGAAAGTGTGATGTAGAACAAGTAGCAGAAGCATACATGCTCAAGAGGGATCACCCGAAATTCAAAGGCAACTGAATTTCGGCAACCGGGCATCGAAGTCGGAATGCCGCGAAACTCACCGAGTCAAAGCGTTTCGCCGTTTTGCGGGAAGAAGTGTGATGTAGAACAAGTAGCAGAAGCATACATGCTCAAGAGGGATCACCCGAAATTCAAAGGCAACTGAATTTCGGCAACCGGGGCATCGAAGTCGGAATGCCGCGAAACTCACCGAGTCAAAGCGTTTCCCATTTGCGGAAGGAAGTGTGATGTAGAACAAGTAGCAGAAGCATACATGCTCAAGAGGGATCACCCGAAATTCAAAGGCAACTGAATTTCGGCAACCGGGCATCGAAGTCGGATGCCGCGAAACTCACCGAGTCAAAGCGTTTCGCTGTTTGCGAGAAAGTCTGAGATGTAGAACAAGTAGCAGAAGCATACATGCTCAAGAGGGATCACCGAAATTCAAAGGCAACTGAATTTCGGCAACCGGGGCATCGAAGTCGGAATGCCGCGAAACTCACCGAGTCAAAGCGTTTCGCTTTTGCGGAAGAAGTTGATGTAGAACAAGTAGCAGAAGCATACATGCTCAAGAGGGATCACCCGAAATTCAAAGGCAACTGAATTTCGGCAACCGGGGCATCGAAGTCGGAATGCCGCGAAACTCACCGAGTCAAAGCGTTTCGCCGTTTGCGGAAGGAAGTGTGATGTAGAACAAGTAGCAGAAGCATACATGCTCAAGAGGGATCACCCGAAATTCAAAGGCAACTGAATTTCGGCAACCGGGCATCGAAGTCGGAATGCCGCGAAACTCACCGAGTCAAAGCGTTTCGCCGTTTGCGGAAGGAAGTCTGATGTAGAACAAGTAGCAGAAGCATACATGCTCAAGAGGGATCACCCGAAATTCAAAGGCAACTGAATTTCGGCAACCGGGGCATCGAAGTCGGAATGCCGCGAAACTCACCGAGTCAAAGCGTTTCGCCGTTTGCGGAAGAAGTCTGATGTAGAACAAGTAGCAGAAGCATACATGCTCAAGAGGGATCACCCGAAATTCAAAGGCAACTGAATTTCGGCAACCGGGGCATCGAAGTCGGAATGCCGCGAAACTCACCGAGTCAAAGCGTTTCGCCGTTTGCGGAAGGAAGTGTGATGTAGAACAAGTAGCAGAAGCATACATGCTCAAGAGGGATCACCCGAAATTCAAAGGCAACTGAATTTCGGCAACCGGGGCATCGAAGTCGGAATGCCGCGAAACTCACCGAGTCAAAGCGTTTCGCCGTTTGCGGAAGAAGTGTGATGTAGAACAAGTAGCAGAAGCATACATGCTCAAGAGGGATCACCCGAAATTCAAAGGCAACTGAATTTCGGCAACCGGGGCATCGAAGTCGGAATGCCGCGAAACTCACCGAGTCAAAGCGTTTCGCTGTTTGCGGAAGGAAGTGTGATGTAGAACAAGTAGCAGAAGCATACATGCTCAAGAGGGATCACCCGAAATTCAAAGGCAACTGAATTTCGGCAACCGGGGCATCGAAGTCGGAATGCCGCGAAACTCACCGAGTCAAAGCGTTTCGCCGTTTGCGGAAGAAGTGTGATGTAGAACAAGTAGCAGAAGCATACATGCTCAAGAGGGATCACCCGAAATTCAAAGGCAACTGAATTTCGGCAACCGGGGCATCGAAGTCGGAATGCCGCGAAACTCACCGAGTCAAAGCGTTTCGCCGTTTGCGGAAGGAAGTGTGATGTAGAACAAGTAGCAGAAGCATACATGCTCAAGAGGGATCACCCGAAATTCAAAGGCAACTGAATTTCGGCAACCGGGGCATCGAAGTCGGAATGCCGCGAAACTCACCGAGTCAAAGCGTTTCGCCGTTTGCGGAAGAAAGTGTGATGTAGAACAAGTAGCAGAAGCATACATGCTCAAGAGGGATCACCCGAAATTCAAAGGCAACTGAATTTCGGCAACCGGGGCATCGAAGTCGGAATGCCGCGAAACTCACCGAGTCAAAGCGTTTCGCCGTTTGCGGAAGGAAGTGTGATGTAGAACAAGTAGCAGAAGCATACATGCTCAAGAGGGATCACCCGAAATTCAAAGGCAACTGAATTTCGGCAACCGGGGCATCGAAGTCGGAATGCCGCGAAACTCACCGAGTCAAAGCGTTTCGCCGTTTGCGGAAGGAAGTGTGATGTAGAACAAGTAGCAGAAGCATACATGCTCAAGAGGGATCACCCGAAATTCAAAGGCAACTGAATTTCGGCAACCGGGCATCGAAGTCGGAATGCCGCGAAACTCACCGAGTCAAAGCGTTTCGCCGTTTGCGGAAGGAAGTGTGATGTAGAACAAGTAGCAGAAGCATACATGCTCAAGAGGGATCACCCGAAATTCAAAGGCAACTGAATTTCGGCAACCGGGGCATCGAAGTCGGAATGCCGCGAAACTCACCGAGTCAAAGCGTTTCGCCGTTTGCGGAAGGAAGTCTGATGTAGAACAAGTAGCAGAAGCATACATGCTCAAGAGGGATCACCCGAAATTCAAAGGCAACTGAATTTCGGCAACCGGGGCATCGAAGTCGGAATGCCGCGAAACTCACCGAGTCAAAGCGTTTCGCCGTTTGCGGAAGGAAGTCTGATGTAGAACAAGTAGCAGAAGCATACATGCTCAAGAGGGATCACCCGAAATTCAAAGGCAACTGAATTTCGGCAACCGGGGCATCGAAGTCGGAATGCCGCGAAACTCACCGAGTCAAAGCGTTTCGCCGTTTGCGGAAGAAGTGTGATGTAGAACAAGTAGCAGAAGCATACATGCTCAAGAGGGATCACCCGAAATTCAAAGGCAACTGAATTTCGGCAACCGGGGCATCGAAGTCGGAATGCCGCGAAACTCACCGAGTCAAAGCGTTTCGCCGTTTGCGGAAGGAAGTGTGATGTAGAACAAGTAGCAGAAGCATACATGCTCAAGAGGGATCACCCGAAATTCAAAGGCAACTGAATTTCGGCAACCGGGCATCGAAGTCGGAATGCCGCGAAACTCACCGAGTCAAAGCGTTTCGCCGTTTGCGGAAGGAAGTGTGATGTAGAACAAGTAGCAGAAGCATACATGCTCAAGAGGGATCACCCGAAATTCAAAGGCAACTGAATTTCGGCAACCGGGGCATCGAAGTCGGAATGCCGCGAAACTCACCGAGTCAAAGCGTTTCGCCGTTTGCGGAAGGAAGTGTGATGTAGAACAAGTAGCAGAAGCATACATGCTCAAGAGGGATCACCCGAAATTCAAAGGCAACTGAATTTCGGCAACCGGGGCATCGAAGTCGGAATGCCGCGAAACTCACCGAGTCAAAGCGTTTCGCCGTTTGCGGAAGGAAGTGTGATGTAGAACAAGTAGCAGAAGCATACATGCTCAAGAGGGATCACCCGAAATTCAAAGGCAACTGAATTTCGGCAACCGGGGCATCGAAGTCGGAATGCCGCGAAACTCACCGAGTCAAAGCGTTTCGCCGTTTGCGGAAGGAAGTGTGATGTAGAACAAGTAGCAGAAGCATACATGCTCAAGAGGGATCACCCGAAATTCAAAGGCAACTGAATTTCGGCAACCGGGGCATCGAAGTCGGAATGCCGCGAAACTCACCGAGTCAAAGCGTTTCGCCGTTTGCGGAAGGAAGTGTGATGTAGAACAAGTAGCAGAAGCATACATGCTCAAGAGGGATCACCCGAAATTCAAAGGCAACTGAATTTCGGCAACCGGGGCATCGAAGTCGGAATGCCGCGAAACTCACCGAGTCAAAGCGTTTCGCCGTTTGCGGAAGGAAGTGTGATGTAGAACAAGTAGCAGAAGCATACATGCTCAAGAGGGATCACCCGAAATTCAAAGGCAACTGAATTTCGGCAACCGGGGCATCGAAGTCGGAATGCCGCGAAACTCACCGAGTCAAAGCGTTTCGCCGTTTGCGGAAGGAAGTGTGATGTAGAACAAGTAGCAGAAGCATACATGCTCAAGAGGGATCACCCGAAATTCAAAGGCAACTGAATTTCGGCAACCGGGGCATCGAAGTCGGAATGCCGCGAAACTCACCGAGTCAAAGCGTTTCGCCGTTTGCGGAAGGAAGTGTGATGTAGAACAAGTAGCAGAAGCATACATGCTCAAGAGGGATCACCCGAAATTCAAAGGCAACTGAATTTCGGCAACCGGGGCATCGAAGTCGGAATGCCGCGAAACTCACCGAGTCAAAGCGTTTCGCCGTTTGCGGAAGGAAGTGTGATGTAGAACAAGTAGCAGAAGCATACATGCTCAAGAGGGATCACCCGAAATTCAAAGGCAACTGAATTTCGGCAACCGGGGCATCGAAGTCGGAATGCCGCGAAACTCACCGAGTCAAAGCGTTTCGCCGTTTGCGGAAGGAAGTGTGATGTAGAACAAGTAGCAGAAGCATACATGCTCAAGAGGGATCACCCGAAATTCAAAGGCAACTGAATTTCGGCAACCGGGGCATCGAAGTCGGAATGCCGCGAAACTCACCGAGTCAAAGCGTTTCGCCGTTTGCGGAAGGAAGTGTGATGTAGAACAAGTAGCAGAAGCATACATGCTCAAGAGGGATCACCCGAAATTCAAAGGCAACTGAATTTCGGCAACCGGGGCATCGAAGTCGGAATGCCGCGAAACTCACCGAGTCAAAGCGTTTCGCCGTTTGCGGAAGGAAGTGTGATGTAGAACAAGTAGCAGAAGCATACATGCTCAAGAGGGATCACCCGAAATTCAAAGGCAACTGAATTTCGGCAACCGGGGCATCGAAGTCGGAATGCCGCGAAACTCACCGAGTCAAAGCGTTTCGCCGTTTGCGGAAGGAAGTGTGATGTAGAACAAGTAGCAGAAGCATACATGCTCAAGAGGGATCACCCGAAATTCAAAGGCAACTGAATTTCGGCAACCGGGGCATCGAAGTCGGAATGCCGCGAAACTCACCGAGTCAAAGCGTTTCGCCGTTTGCGGAAGGAAGTGTGATGTAGAACAAGTAGCAGAAGCATACATGCTCAAGAGGGATCACCCGAAATTCAAAGGCAACTGAATTTCGGCAACCGGGCATCGAAGTCGGAATGCCGCGAAACTCACCGAGTCAAAGCGTTTCGCCGTTTGCGGAAGAAGTGTGATGTAGAACAAGTAGCAGAAGCATACATGCTCAAGAGGGATCACCCGAAATTCAAAGGCAACTGAATTTCGGCAACCGGGGCATCGAAGTCGGAATGCCGCGAAACTCACCGAGTCAAAGCGTTTCGCCGTTTGCGGAAGGAAGTGTGATGTAGAACAAGTAGCAGAAGCATACATGCTCAAGAGGGATCACCCGAAATTCAAAGGCAACTGAATTTCGGCAACCGGGCATCGAAGTCGGAATGCCGCGAAACTCACCGAGTCAAAGCGTTTCGCCGTTTGCGGAAGGAAGTCTGATGTAGAACAAGTAGCAGAAGCATACATGCTCAAGAGGGATCACCCGAAATTCAAAGGCAACTGAATTTCGGCAACCGGGGCATCGAAGTCGGAATGCCGCGAAACTCACCGAGTCAAAGCGTTTCGCCGTTTGCGGAAGGAAGTGTGATGTAGAACAAGTAGCAGAAGCATACATGCTCAAGAGGGATCACCCGAAATTCAAAGGCAACTGAATTTCGGCAACCGGGGCATCGAAGTCGGAATGCCGCGAAACTCACCGAGTCAAAGCGTTTCGCCGTTTGCGGAAGGAAGTGTGATGTAGAACAAGTAGCAGAAGCATACATGCTCAAGAGGGATCACCCGAAATTCAAAGGCAACTGAATTTCGGCAACCGGGGCATCGAAGTCGGAATGCCGCGAAACTCACCGAGTCAAAGCGTTTCGCCGTTTGCGGAAGGAAGTGTGATGTAGAACAAGTAGCAGAAGCATACATGCTCAAGAGGGATCACCCGAAATTCAAAGGCAACTGAATTTCGGCAACCGGGGCATCGAAGTCGGAATGCCGCGAAACTCACCGAGTCAAAGCGTTTCGCCGTTTGCGGAAGGAAGTGTGATGTAGAACAAGTAGCAGAAGCATACATGCTCAAGAGGGATCACCCGAAATTCAAAGGCAACTGAATTTCGGCAACCGGGGCATCGAAGTCGGAATGCCGCGAAACTCACCGAGTCAAAGCGTTTCGCCGTTTGCGGAAGGAAGTGTGATGTAGAACAAGTAGCAGAAGCATACATGCTCAAGAGGGATCACCCGAAATTCAAAGGCAACTGAATTTCGGCAACCGGGGCATCGAAGTCGGAATGCCGCGAAACTCACCGAGTCAAAGCGTTTCGCCGTTTGCGGAAGGAAGTGTGATGTAGAACAAGTAGCAGAAGCATACATGCTCAAGAGGGATCACCCGAAATTCAAAGGCAACTGAATTTCGGCAACCGGGGCATCGAAGTCGGAATGCCGCGAAACTCACCGAGTCAAAGCGTTTCGCCGTTTGCGGAAGGAAGTCTGATGTAGAACAAGTAGCAGAAGCATACATGCTCAAGAGGGATCACCCGAAATTCAAAGGCAACTGAATTTCGGCAACCGGGGCATCGAAGTCGGAATGCCGCGAAACTCACCGAGTCAAAGCGTTTCGCCGTTTGCGGAAGGAAGTGTGATGTAGAACAAGTAGCAGAAGCATACATGCTCAAGAGGGATCACCCGAAATTCAAAGGCAACTGAATTTCGGCAACCGGGGCATCGAAGTCGGAATGCCGCGAAACTCACCGAGTCAAAGCGTTTCGCCGTTTGCGGAAGGAAGTGTGATGTAGAACAAGTAGCAGAAGCATACATGCTCAAGAGGGATCACCCGAAATTCAAAGGCAACTGAATTTCGGCAACCGGGGCATCGAAGTCGGAATGCCGCGAAACTCACCGAGTCAAAGCGTTTCGCCGTTTGCGGAAGAAGTGTGATGTAGAACAAGTAGCAGAAGCATACATGCTCAAGAGGGATCACCCGAAATTCAAAGGCAACTGAATTTCGGCAACCGGGGCATCGAAGTCGGAATGCCGCGAAACTCACCGAGTCAAAGCGTTTCGCCGTTTGCGGAAGAAGTCTGATGTAGAACAAGTAGCAGAAGCATACATGCTCAAGAGGGATCACCCGAAATTCAAAGGCAACTGAATTTCGGCAACCGGGGCATCGAAGTCGGAATGCCGCGAAACTCACCGAGTCAAAGCGTTTCGCCGTTTGCGGAAGGAAGTGTGATGTAGAACAAGTAGCAGAAGCATACATGCTCAAGAGGGATCACCCGAAATTCAAAGGCAACTGAATTTCGGCAACCGGGGCATCGAAGTCGGAATGCCGCGAAACTCACCGAGTCAAAGCGTTTCGCCGTTTGCGGAAGAAGTGTGATGTAGAACAAGTAGCAGAAGCATACATGCTCAAGAGGGATCACCCGAAATTCAAAGGCAACTGAATTTCGGCAACCGGGCATCGAAGTCGGAATGCCGCGAAACTCACCGAGTCAAAGCGTTTCGCCGTTTGCGGAAGGAAGTGTGATGTAGAACAAGTAGCAGAAGCATACATGCTCAAGAGGGATCACCCGAAATTCAAAGGCAACTGAATTTCGGCAACCGGGGCATCGAAGTCGGAATGCCGCGAAACTCACCGAGTCAAAGCGTTTCGCCGTTTGCGGAAGGAAGTGTGATGTAGAACAAGTAGCAGAAGCATACATGCTCAAGAGGGATCACCCGAAATTCAAAGGCAACTGAATTTCGGCAACCGGGGCATCGAAGTCGGAATGCCGCGAAACTCACCGAGTCAAAGCGTTTCGCCGTTTGCGGAAGGAAGTGTGATGTAGAACAAGTAGCAGAAGCATACATGCTCAAGAGGGATCACCCGAAATTCAAAGGCAACTGAATTTCGGCAACCGGGGCATCGAAGTCGGAATGCCGCGAAACTCACCGAGTCAAAGCGTTTCGCCGTTTGCGGAAGAAGTGTGATGTAGAACAAGTAGCAGAAGCATACATGCTCAAGAGGGATCACCCGAAATTCAAAGGCAACTGAATTTCGGCAACCGGGGCATCGAAGTCGGAATGCCGCGAAACTCACCGAGTCAAAGCGTTTCGCCGTTTGCGGAAGAAGTCTGATGTAGAACAAGTAGCAGAAGCATACATGCTCAAGAGGGATCACCCGAAATTCAAAGGCAACTGAATTTCGGCAACCGGGGCATCGAAGTCGGAATGCCGCGAAACTCACCGAGTCAAAGCGTTTCGCCGTTTGCGGAAGAAGTGTGATGTAGAACAAGTAGCAGAAGCATACATGCTCAAGAGGGATCACCCGAAATTCAAAGGCAACTGAATTTCGGCAACCGGGGCATCGAAGTCGGAATGCCGCGAAACTCACCGAGTCAAAGCGTTTCGCCGTTTGCGGAAGAAGTGTGATGTAGAACAAGTAGCAGAAGCATACATGCTCAAGAGGGATCACCCGAAATTCAAAGGCAACTGAATTTCGGCAACCGGGGCATCGAAGTCGGAATGCCGCGAAACTCACCGAGTCAAAGCGTTTCGCCGTTTGCGGAAGGAAGTCTGATGTAGAACAAGTAGCAGAAGCATACATGCTCAAGAGGGATCACCCGAAATTCAAAGGCAACTGAATTTCGGCAACCGGGGCATCGAAGTCGGAATGCCGCGAAACTCACCGAGTCAAAGCGTTTCGCCGTTTGCGGAAGAAGTGTGATGTAGAACAAGTAGCAGAAGCATACATGCTCAAGAGGGATCACCCGAAATTCAAAGGCAACTGAATTTCGGCAACCGGGGCATCGAAGTCGGAATGCCGCGAAACTCACCGAGTCAAAGCGTTTCGCCGTTTGCGGAAGGAAGTGTGATGTAGAACAAGTAGCAGAAGCATACATGCTCAAGAGGGATCACCCGAAATTCAAAGGCAACTGAATTTCGGCAACCGGGGCATCGAAGTCGGAATGCCGCGAAACTCACCGAGTCAAAGCGTTTCGCCGTTTGCGGAAGAAGTGTGATGTAGAACAAGTAGCAGAAGCATACATGCTCAAGAGGGATCACCCGAAATTCAAAGGCAACTGAATTTCGGCAACCGGGGCATCGAAGTCGGAATGCCGCGAAACTCACCGAGTCAAAGCGTTTCGCCGTTTGCGGAAGGAAGTCTGATGTAGAACAAGTAGCAGAAGCATACATGCTCAAGAGGGATCACCCGAAATTCAAAGGCAACTGAATTTCGGCAACCGGGGCATCGAAGTCGGAATGCCGCGAAACTCACCGAGTCAAAGCGTTTCGCCGTTTGCGGAAGGAAGTGTGATGTAGAACAAGTAGCAGAAGCATACATGCTCAAGAGGGATCACCCGAAATTCAAAGGCAACTGAATTTCGGCAACCGGGGCATCGAAGTCGGAATGCCGCGAAACTCACCGAGTCAAAGCGTTTCGCCGTTTGCGGAAGGAAGTGATGTAGAACAAGTAGCAGAAGCATACATGCTCAAGAGGGATCACCCGAAATTCAAAGGCAACTGAATTTCGGCAACCGGGGCATCGAAGTCGGAATGCCGCGAAACTCACCGAGTCAAAGCGTTTCGCCGTTTGCGGAAGGAAGTGTGATGTAGAACAAGTAGCAGAAGCATACATGCTCAAGAGGGATCACCCGAAATTCAAAGGCAACTGAATTTCGGCAACCGGGGCATCGAAGTCGGAATGCCGCGAAACTCACCGAGTCAAAGCGTTTCGCCGTTTGCGGAAGGAAGTGTGATGTAGAACAAGTAGCAGAAGCATACATGCTCAAGAGGGATCACCCGAAATTCAAAGGCAACTGAATTTCGGCAACCGGGGCATCGAAGTCGGAATGCCGCGAAACTCACCGAGTCAAAGCGTTTCGCCGTTTGCGGAAGGAAGTGTGATGTAGAACAAGTAGCAGAAGCATACATGCTCAAGAGGGATCACCCGAAATTCAAAGGCAACTGAATTTCGGCAACCGGGGCATCGAAGTCGGAATGCCGCGAAACTCACCGAGTCAAAGCGTTTCGCCGTTTGCGGAAGAAGTGTGATGTAGAACAAGTAGCAGAAGCATACATGCTCAAGAGGGATCACCCGAAATTCAAAGGCAACTGAATTTCGGCAACCGGGGCATCGAAGTCGGAATGCCGCGAAACTCACCGAGTCAAAGCGTTTCGCCGTTTGCGGAAGGAAGTGTGATGTAGAACAAGTAGCAGAAGCATACATGCTCAAGAGGGATCACCCGAAATTCAAAGGCAACTGAATTTCGGCAACCGGGGCATCGAAGTCGGAATGCCGCGAAACTCACCGAGTCAAAGCGTTTCGCCGTTTGCGGAAGGAAGTGTGATGTAGAACAAGTAGCAGAAGCATACATGCTCAAGAGGGATCACCCGAAATTCAAAGGCAACTGAATTTCGGCAACCGGGGCATCGAAGTCGGAATGCCGCGAAACTCACCGAGTCAAAGCGTTTCGCCGTTTGCGGAAGGAAGTGTGATGTAGAACAAGTAGCAGAAGCATACATGCTCAAGAGGGATCACCCGAAATTCAAAGGCAACTGAATTTCGGCAACCGGGGCATCGAAGTCGGAATGCCGCGAAACTCACCGAGTCAAAGCGTTTCGCCGTTTGCGGAAGGAAGTGTGATGTAGAACAAGTAGCAGAAGCATACATGCTCAAGAGGGATCACCCGAAATTCAAAGGCAACTGAATTTCGGCAACCGGGGCATCGAAGTCGGAATGCCGCGAAACTCACCGAGTCAAAGCGTTTCGCCGTTTGCGGAAGGAAGTGTGATGTAGAACAAGTAGCAGAAGCATACATGCTCAAGAGGGATCACCCGAAATTCAAAGGCAACTGAATTTCGGCAACCGGGGCATCGAAGTCGGAATGCCGCGAAACTCACCGAGTCAAAGCGTTTCGCCGTTTGCGGAAGGAAGTGTGATGTAGAACAAGTAGCAGAAGCATACATGCTCAAGAGGGATCACCCGAAATTCAAAGGCAACTGAATTTCGGCAACCGGGGCATCGAAGTCGGAATGCCGCGAAACTCACCGAGTCAAAGCGTTTCGCCGTTTGCGGAAGGAAGTGTGATGTAGAACAAGTAGCAGAAGCATACATGCTCAAGAGGGATCACCCGAAATTCAAAGGCAACTGAATTTCGGCAACCGGGGCATCGAAGTCGGAATGCCGCGAAACTCACCGAGTCAAAGCGTTTCGCCGTTTGCGGAAGGAAGTGTGATGTAGAACAAGTAGCAGAAGCATACATGCTCAAGAGGGATCACCCGAAATTCAAAGGCAACTGAATTTCGGCAACCGGGGCATCGAAGTCGGAATGCCGCGAAACTCACCGAGTCAAAGCGTTTCGCCGTTTGCGGAAGAATGTGATGTAGAACAAGTAGCAGAAGCATACATGCTCAAGAGGGATCACCCGAAATTCAAAGGCAACTGAATTTCGGCAACCGGGGCATCGAAGTCGGAATGCCGCGAAACTCACCGAGTCAAAGCGTTTCGCCGTTTAAGGAAGAAGTGATGTAGAACAAGTAGCAGAAGCATACATGCTCAAGAGGGATCACCCGAAATTCAAAGGCAACTGAATTTCGGCAACCGGGGCATCGAAGTCGGAATGCCGCGAAACTCACCGAGTCAAAGCGTTTCGCCGTTTGCGGAAGAAGAAGTGTGATGTAGAACAAGTAGCAGAAGCATACATGCTCAAGAGGGATCACCCGAAATTCAAAGGCAACTGAATTTCGGCAACCGGGGCATCGAAGTCGGAATGCCGCGAAACTCACCGAGTCAAAGCGTTTCGCCGTTTGCGGAAGGAAGTGTGATGTAGAACAAGTAGCAGAAGCATACATGCTCAAGAGGGATCACCCGAAATTCAAAGGCAACTGAATTTCGGCAACCGGGGCATCGAAGTCGGAATGCCGCGAAACTCACCGAGTCAAAGCGTTTCGCCGTTTGCGGAAGAAGTGTGATGTAGAACAAGTAGCAGAAGCATACATGCTCAAGAGGGATCACCCGAAATTCAAAGGCAACTGAATTTCGGCAACCGGGCATCGAAGTCGGAATGCCGCGAAACTCACCGAGTCAAAGCGTTTCGCCGTTTGCGGAAGGAAGTGTGATGTAGAACAAGTAGCAGAAGCATACATGCTCAAGAGGGATCACCCGAAATTCAAAGGCAACTGAATTTCGGCAACCGGGGCATCGAAGTCGGAATGCCGCGAAACTCACCGAGTCAAAGCGTTTCGCCGTTTGCGGAAGGAAGTGTGATGTAGAACAAGTAGCAGAAGCATACATGCTCAAGAGGGATCACCCGAAATTCAAAGGCAACTGAATTTCGGCAACCGGGGCATCGAAGTCGGAATGCCGCGAAACTCACCGAGTCAAAGCGTTTCGCCGTTTGCGGAAGGAAGTGTGATGTAGAACAAGTAGCAGAAGCATACATGCTCAAGAGGGATCACCCGAAATTCAAAGGCAACTGAATTTCGGCAACCGGGGCATCGAAGTCGGAATGCCGCGAAACTCACCGAGTCAAAGCGTTTCGCCGTTTGCGGAAGGAAGTGTGATGTAGAACAAGTAGCAGAAGCATACATGCTCAAGAGGGATCACCCGAAATTCAAAGGCAACTGAATTTCGGCAACCGGGGCATCGAAGTCGGAATGCCGCGAAACTCACCGAGTCAAAGCGTTTCGCCGTTTGCGGAAGGAAGTGTGATGTAGAACAAGTAGCAGAAGCATACATGCTCAAGAGGGATCACCCGAAATTCAAAGGCAACTGAATTTCGGCAACCGGGGCATCGAAGTCGGAATGCCGCGAAACTCACCGAGTCAAAGCGTTTCGCCGTTTGCGGAAGAAGTGTGATGTAGAACAAGTAGCAGAAGCATACATGCTCAAGAGGGATCACCCGAAATTCAAAGGCAACTGAATTTCGGCAACCGGGGCATCGAAGTCGGAATGCCGCGAAACTCACCGAGTCAAAGCGTTTCGCCGTTTGCGGAAGAAGTGTGATGTAGAACAAGTAGCAGAAGCATACATGCTCAAGAGGGATCACCCGAAATTCAAAGGCAACTGAATTTCGGCAACCGGGGCATCGAAGTCGGAATGCCGCGAAACTCACCGAGTCAAAGCGTTTCGCCGTTTGCGGAAGAAGTGTGATGTAGAACAAGTAGCAGAAGCATACATGCTCAAGAGGGATCACCCGAAATTCAAAGGCAACTGAATTTCGGCAACCGGGGCATCGAAGTCGGAATGCCGCGAAACTCACCGAGTCAAAGCGTTTCGCCGTTTGCGGAAGGAAGTGTGATGTAGAACAAGTAGCAGAAGCATACATGCTCAAGAGGGATCACCCGAAATTCAAAGGCAACTGAATTTCGGCAACCGGGGCATCGAAGTCGGAATGCCGCGAAACTCACCGAGTCAAAGCGTTTCGCCGTTTGCGGAAGGAAGTGTGATGTAGAACAAGTAGCAGAAGCATACATGCTCAAGAGGGATCACCCGAAATTCAAAGGCAACTGAATTTCGGCAACCGGGGCATCGAAGTCGGAATGCCGCGAAACTCACCGAGTCAAAGCGTTTCGCCGTTTGCGGAAGGAAGTGTGATGTAGAACAAGTAGCAGAAGCATACATGCTCAAGAGGGATCACCCGAAATTCAAAGGCAACTGAATTTCGGCAACCGGGGCATCGAAGTCGGAATGCCGCGAAACTCACCGAGTCAAAGCGTTTCGCCGTTTGCGGAAGAAGTGTGATGTAGAACAAGTAGCAGAAGCATACATGCTCAAGAGGGATCACCCGAAATTCAAAGGCAACTGAATTTCGGCAACCGGGGCATCGAAGTCGGAATGCCGCGAAACTCACCGAGTCAAAGCGTTTCGCCGTTTGCGGAAGGAAGTGTGATGTAGAACAAGTAGCAGAAGCATACATGCTCAAGAGGGATCACCCGAAATTCAAAGGCAACTGAATTTCGGCAACCGGGGCATCGAAGTCGGAATGCCGCGAAACTCACCGAGTCAAAGCGTTTCGCCGTTTGCGGAAGGAAGTGTGATGTAGAACAAGTAGCAGAAGCATACATGCTCAAGAGGGATCACCCGAAATTCAAAGGCAACTGAATTTCGGCAACCGGGGCATCGAAGTCGGAATGCCGCGAAACTCACCGAGTCAAAGCGTTTCGCCGTTTGCGGAAGGAAGTGTGATGTAGAACAAGTAGCAGAAGCATACATGCTCAAGAGGGATCACCCGAAATTCAAAGGCAACTGAATTTCGGCAACCGGGGCATCGAAGTCGGAATGCCGCGAAACTCACCGAGTCAAAGCGTTTCGCCGTTTGCGGAAGGAAGTGTGATGTAGAACAAGTAGCAGAAGCATACATGCTCAAGAGGGATCACCCGAAATTCAAAGGCAACTGAATTTCGGCAACCGGGGCATCGAAGTCGGAATGCCGCGAAACTCACCGAGTCAAAGCGTTTCGCCGTTTGCGGAAGAAGTCTGATGTAGAACAAGTAGCAGAAGCATACATGCTCAAGAGGGATCACCCGAAATTCAAAGGCAACTGAATTTCGGCAACCGGGGCATCGAAGTCGGAATGCCGCGAAACTCACCGAGTCAAAGCGTTTCGCCGTTTGCGGAAGGAAGTGTGATGTAGAACAAGTAGCAGAAGCATACATGCTCAAGAGGGATCACCCGAAATTCAAAGGCAACTGAATTTCGGCAACCGGGGCATCGAAGTCGGAATGCCGCGAAACTCACCGAGTCAAAGCGTTTCGCCGTTTGCGGAAGAAGTCTGATGTAGAACAAGTAGCAGAAGCATACATGCTCAAGAGGGATCACCCGAAATTCAAAGGCAACTGAATTTCGGCAACCGGGGCATCGAAGTCGGAATGCCGCGAAACTCACCGAGTCAAAGCGTTTCGCCGTTTGCGGAAGGAAGTGTGATGTAGAACAAGTAGCAGAAGCATACATGCTCAAGAGGGATCACCCGAAATTCAAAGGCAACTGAATTTCGGCAACCGGGGCATCGAAGTCGGAATGCCGCGAAACTCACCGAGTCAAAGCGTTTCGCCGTTTGCGGAAGGAAGTGTGATGTAGAACAAGTAGCAGAAGCATACATGCTCAAGAGGGATCACCCGAAATTCAAAGGCAACTGAATTTCGGCAACCGGGGCATCGAAGTCGGAATGCCGCGAAACTCACCGAGTCAAAGCGTTTCGCCGTTTGCGGAAGAAGTCTGATGTAGAACAAGTAGCAGAAGCATACATGCTCAAGAGGGATCACCCGAAATTCAAAGGCAACTGAATTTCGGCAACCGGGGCATCGAAGTCGGAATGCCGCGAAACTCACCGAGTCAAAGCGTTTCGCCGTTTGCGGAAGGAAGTGTGATGTAGAACAAGTAGCAGAAGCATACATGCTCAAGAGGGATCACCCGAAATTCAAAGGCAACTGAATTTCGGCAACCGGGGCATCGAAGTCGGAATGCCGCGAAACTCACCGAGTCAAAGCGTTTCGCCGTTTGCGGAAGGAAGTGTGATGTAGAACAAGTAGCAGAAGCATACATGCTCAAGAGGGATCACCCGAAATTCAAAGGCAACTGAATTTCGGCAACCGGGGCATCGAAGTCGGAATGCCGCGAAACTCACCGAGTCAAAGCGTTTCGCCGTTTGCGGAAGGAAGTGTGATGTAGAACAAGTAGCAGAAGCATACATGCTCAAGAGGGATCACCCGAAATTCAAAGGCAACTGAATTTCGGCAACCGGGGCATCGAAGTCGGAATGCCGCGAAACTCACCGAGTCAAAGCGTTTCGCCGTTTGCGGAAGGAAGTGTGATGTAGAACAAGTAGCAGAAGCATACATGCTCAAGAGGGATCACCCGAAATTCAAAGGCAACTGAATTTCGGCAACCGGGGCATCGAAGTCGGAATGCCGCGAAACTCACCGAGTCAAAGCGTTTCGCCGTTTGCGGAAGAAGTCTGATGTAGAACAAGTAGCAGAAGCATACATGCTCAAGAGGGATCACCCGAAATTCAAAGGCAACTGAATTTCGGCAACCGGGGCATCGAAGTCGGAATGCCGCGAAACTCACCGAGTCAAAGCGTTTCGCCGTTTGCGGAAGAAGTGTGATGTAGAACAAGTAGCAGAAGCATACATGCTCAAGAGGGATCACCCGAAATTCAAAGGCAACTGAATTTCGGCAACCGGGGCATCGAAGTCGGAATGCCGCGAAACTCACCGAGTCAAAGCGTTTCGCCGTTTGCGGAAGGAAGTGTGATGTAGAACAAGTAGCAGAAGCATACATGCTCAAGAGGGATCACCCGAAATTCAAAGGCAACTGAATTTCGGCAACCGGGGCATCGAAGTCGGAATGCCGCGAAACTCACCGAGTCAAAGCGTTTCGCCGTTTGCGGAAGGAAGTGTGATGTAGAACAAGTAGCAGAAGCATACATGCTCAAGAGGGATCACCCGAAATTCAAAGGCAACTGAATTTCGGCAACCGGGGCATCGAAGTCGGAATGCCGCGAAACTCACCGAGTCAAAGCGTTTCGCCGTTTGCGGAAGGAAGTGTGATGTAGAACAAGTAGCAGAAGCATACATGCTCAAGAGGGATCACCCGAAATTCAAAGGCAACTGAATTTCGGCAACCGGGGCATCGAAGTCGGAATGCCGCGAAACTCACCGAGTCAAAGCGTTTCGCTGTTTGCGGAAGAAGTGTGATGTAGAACAAGTAGCAGAAGCATACATGCTCAAGAGGGATCACCCGAAATTCAAAGGCAACTGAATTTCGGCAACCGGGCATCGAAGTCGGAATGCCGCGAAACTCACCGAGTCAAAGCGTTTCGCCGTTTGCGGAAGGAAGTGTGATGTAGAACAAGTAGCAGAAGCATACATGCTCAAGAGGGATCACCCGAAATTCAAAGGCAACTGAATTTCGGCAACCGGGCATCGAAGTCGGAATGCCGCGAAACTCACCGAGTCAAAGCGTTTCGCCGTTTGCGGAAGGAAGTGTGATGTAGAACAAGTAGCAGAAGCATACATGCTCAAGAGGGATCACCCGAAATTCAAAGGCAACTGAATTTCGGCAACCGGGGCATCGAAGTCGGAATGCCGCGAAACTCACCGAGTCAAAGCGTTTCGCCGTTTGCGGAAGAAGTGTGATGTAGAACAAGTAGCAGAAGCATACATGCTCAAGAGGGATCACCCGAAATTCAAAGGCAACTGAATTTCGGCAACCGGGCATCGAAGTCGGAATGCCGCGAAACTCACCGAGTCAAAGCGTTTCGCCGTTTGCGGAAGAAGTGTGATGTAGAACAAGTAGCAGAAGCATACATGCTCAAGAGGGATCACCCGAAATTCAAAGGCAACTGAATTTCGGCAACCGGGGCATCGAAGTCGGAATGCCGCGAAACTCACCGAGTCAAAGCGTTTCGCCGTTTGCGGAAGGAAGTGTGATGTAGAACAAGTAGCAGAAGCATACATGCTCAAGAGGGATCACCCGAAATTCAAAGGCAACTGAATTTCGGCAACCGGGGCATCGAAGTCGGAATGCCGCGAAACTCACCGAGTCAAAGCGTTTCGCCGTTTGCGGAGGAAGTGTGATGTAGAACAAGTAGCAGAAGCATACATGCTCAAGAGGGATCACCCGAAATTCAAAGGCAACTGAATTTCGGCAACCGGGGCATCGAAGTCGGAATGCCGCGAAACTCACCGAGTCAAAGCGTTTCGCCGTTTGCGGAAGGAAGTGTGATGTAGAACAAGTAGCAGAAGCATACATGCTCAAGAGGGATCACCCGAAATTCAAAGGCAACTGAATTTCGGCAACCGGGGCATCGAAGTCGGAATGCCGCGAAACTCACCGAGTCAAAGCGTTTCGCTTTGCGGAAGAAGTGTGATGTAGAACAAGTAGCAGAAGCATACATGCTCAAGAGGGATCACCCGAAATTCAAAGGCAACTGAATTTCGGCAACCGGGGCATCGAAGTCGGAATGCCGCGAAACTCACCGAGTCAAAGCGTTTCGCCGTTTGCGGAAGGAAGTGTGATGTAGAACAAGTAGCAGAAGCATACATGCTCAAGAGGGATCACCCGAAATTCAAAGGCAACTGAATTTCGGCAACCGGGGCATCGAAGTCGGAATGCCGCGAAACTCACCGAGTCAAAGCGTTTCGCCGTTTGCGGAAGGAAGTGTGATGTAGAACAAGTAGCAGAAGCATACATGCTCAAGAGGGATCACCCGAAATTCAAAGGCAACTGAATTTCGGCAACCGGGGCATCGAAGTCGGAATGCCGCGAAACTCACCGAGTCAAAGCGTTTCGCCGTTTGCGGAAGGAAGTGTGATGTAGAACAAGTAGCAGAAGCATACATGCTCAAGAGGGATCACCCGAAATTCAAAGGCAACTGAATTTCGGCAACCGGGGCATCGAAGTCGGAATGCCGCGAAACTCACCGAGTCAAAGCGTTTCGCCGTTTGCGGAAGGAAGTGTGATGTAGAACAAGTAGCAGAAGCATACATGCTCAAGAGGGATCACCCGAAATTCAAAGGCAACTGAATTTCGGCAACCGGGGCATCGAAGTCGGAATGCCGCGAAACTCACCGAGTCAAAGCGTTTCGCTTTGCGGAAGGAAGTGTGATGTAGAACAAGTAGCAGAAGCATACATGCTCAAGAGGGATCACCCGAAATTCAAAGGCAACTGAATTTCGGCAACCGGGGCATCGAAGTCGGAATGCCGCGAAACTCACCGAGTCAAAGCGTTTCGCCGTTTGCGGAAGGAAGTGTGATGTAGAACAAGTAGCAGAAGCATACATGCTCAAGAGGGATCACCCGAAATTCAAAGGCAACTGAATTTCGGCAACCGGGGCATCGAAGTCGGAATGCCGCGAAACTCACCGAGTCAAAGCGTTTCGCCGTTTGCGGAAGGAAGTGTGATGTAGAACAAGTAGCAGAAGCATACATGCTCAAGAGGGATCACCCGAAATTCAAAGGCAACTGAATTTCGGCAACCGGGGCATCGAAGTCGGAATGCCGCGAAACTCACCGAGTCAAAGCGTTTCGCCGTTTGCGGAAGGAAGTGTGATGTAGAACAAGTAGCAGAAGCATACATGCTCAAGAGGGATCACCCGAAATTCAAAGGCAACTGAATTTCGGCAACCGGGGCATCGAAGTCGGAATGCCGCGAAACTCACCGAGTCAAAGCGTTTCGCCGTTTGCGGAAGGAAGTGTGATGTAGAACAAGTAGCAGAAGCATACATGCTCAAGAGGGATCACCCGAAATTCAAAGGCAACTGAATTTCGGCAACCGGGGCATCGAAGTCGGAATGCCGCGAAACTCACCGAGTCAAAGCGTTTCGCCGTTTGCGGAAGGAAGTGTGATGTAGAACAAGTAGCAGAAGCATACATGCTCAAGAGGGATCACCCGAAATTCAAAGGCAACTGAATTTCGGCAACCGGGGCATCGAAGTCGGAATGCCGCGAAACTCACCGAGTCAAAGCGTTTCGCCGTTTGCGGAAGGAAGTGTGATGTAGAACAAGTAGCAGAAGCATACATGCTCAAGAGGGATCACCCGAAATTCAAAGGCAACTGAATTTCGGCAACCGGGGCATCGAAGTCGGAATGCCGCGAAACTCACCGAGTCAAAGCGTTTCGCCGTTTGCGGAAGAAGTGTGATGTAGAACAAGTAGCAGAAGCATACATGCTCAAGAGGGATCACCCGAAATTCAAAGGCAACTGAATTTCGGCAACCGGGCATCGAAGTCGGAATGCCGCGAAACTCACCGAGTCAAAGCGTTTCGCCGTTTGCGGAAGGAAGTGTGATGTAGAACAAGTAGCAGAAGCATACATGCTCAAGAGGGATCACCCGAAATTCAAAGGCAACTGAATTTCGGCAACCGGGGCATCGAAGTCGGAATGCCGCGAAACTCACCGAGTCAAAGCGTTTCGCCGTTTGCGGAAGGAAGTGTGATGTAGAACAAGTAGCAGAAGCATACATGCTCAAGAGGGATCACCCGAAATTCAAAGGCAACTGAATTTCGGCAACCGGGGCATCGAAGTCGGAATGCCGCGAAACTCACCGAGTCAAAGCGTTTCGCCGTTTGCGGAAGGAAGTGTGATGTAGAACAAGTAGCAGAAGCATACATGCTCAAGAGGGATCACCCGAAATTCAAAGGCAACTGAATTTCGGCAACCGGGGCATCGAAGTCGGAATGCCGCGAAACTCACCGAGTCAAAGCGTTTCGCTGTTTGCGGAAGAAGTGTGATGTAGAACAAGTAGCAGAAGCATACATGCTCAAGAGGGATCACCCGAAATTCAAAGGCAACTGAATTTCGGCAACCGGGGCATCGAAGTCGGAATGCCGCGAAACTCACCGAGTCAAAGCGTTTCGCCGTTTGCGGAAGGAAGTGTGATGTAGAACAAGTAGCAGAAGCATACATGCTCAAGAGGGATCACCCGAAATTCAAAGGCAACTGAATTTCGGCAACCGGGGCATCGAAGTCGGAATGCCGCGAAACTCACCGAGTCAAAGCGTTTCGCCGTTTGCGGAAGGAAGTGTGATGTAGAACAAGTAGCAGAAGCATACATGCTCAAGAGGGATCACCCGAAATTCAAAGGCAACTGAATTTCGGCAACCGGGGCATCGAAGTCGGAATGCCGCGAAACTCACCGAGTCAAAGCGTTTCGCTGTTTGCGGAAGGAAGTGTGATGTAGAACAAGTAGCAGAAGCATACATGCTCAAGAGGGATCACCCGAAATTCAAAGGCAACTGAATTTCGGCAACCGGGGCATCGAAGTCGGAATGCCGCGAAACTCACCGAGTCAAAGCGTTTCGCCGTTTGCGGAAGGAAGTGTGATGTAGAACAAGTAGCAGAAGCATACATGCTCAAGAGGGATCACCCGAAATTCAAAGGCAACTGAATTTCGGCAACCGGGGCATCGAAGTCGGAATGCCGCGAAACTCACCGAGTCAAAGCGTTTCGCCGTTTGCGGAAGAAGTGTGATGTAGAACAAGTAGCAGAAGCATACATGCTCAAGAGGGATCACCCGAAATTCAAAGGCAACTGAATTTCGGCAACCGGGGCATCGAAGTCGGAATGCCGCGAAACTCACCGAGTCAAAGCGTTTCGCTGTTTGCGGAAGGAAGTGTGATGTAGAACAAGTAGCAGAAGCATACATGCTCAAGAGGGATCACCCGAAATTCAAAGGCAACTGAATTTCGGCAACCGGGGCATCGAAGTCGGAATGCCGCGAAACTCACCGAGTCAAAGCGTTTCGCCGTTTGCGGAAGGAAGTGTGATGTAGAACAAGTAGCAGAAGCATACATGCTCAAGAGGGATCACCCGAAATTCAAAGGCAACTGAATTTCGGCAACCGGGCATCGAAGTCGGAATGCCGCGAAACTCACCGAGTCAAAGCGTTTCGCCGTTTGCGGAAGAAGTGTGATGTAGAACAAGTAGCAGAAGCATACATGCTCAAGAGGGATCACCCGAAATTCAAAGGCAACTGAATTTCGGCAACCGGGGCATCGAAGTCGGAATGCCGCGAAACTCACCGAGTCAAAGCGTTTCGCCGTTTGCGGAAGGAAGTGTGATGTAGAACAAGTAGCAGAAGCATACATGCTCAAGAGGGATCACCCGAAATTCAAAGGCAACTGAATTTCGGCAACCGGGGCATCGAAGTCGGAATGCCGCGAAACTCACCGAGTCAAAGCGTTTCGCTGTTTGCGGAAGAAGTCTGATGTAGAACAAGTAGCAGAAGCATACATGCTCAAGAGGGATCACCCGAAATTCAAAGGCAACTGAATTTCGGCAACCGGGGCATCGAAGTCGGAATGCCGCGAAACTCACCGAGTCAAAGCGTTTCGCCGTTTGCGGAAGGAAGTGTGATGTAGAACAAGTAGCAGAAGCATACATGCTCAAGAGGGATCACCCGAAATTCAAAGGCAACTGAATTTCGGCAACCGGGGCATCGAAGTCGGAATGCCGCGAAACTCACCGAGTCAAAGCGTTTCGCTGTTTGCGGAAGGAAGTGTGATGTAGAACAAGTAGCAGAAGCATACATGCTCAAGAGGGATCACCCGAAATTCAAAGGCAACTGAATTTCGGCAACCGGGGCATCGAAGTCGGAATGCCGCGAAACTCACCGAGTCAAAGCGTTTCGCTGTTTGCGGAAGGAAGTGTGATGTAGAACAAGTAGCAGAAGCATACATGCTCAAGAGGGATCACCCGAAATTCAAAGGCAACTGAATTTCGGCAACCGGGGCATCGAAGTCGGAATGCCGCGAAACTCACCGAGTCAAAGCGTTTCGCCGTTTGCGGAAGGAAGTGTGATGTAGAACAAGTAGCAGAAGCATACATGCTCAAGAGGGATCACCCGAAATTCAAAGGCAACTGAATTTCGGCAACCGGGGCATCGAAGTCGGAATGCCGCGAAACTCACCGAGTCAAAGCGTTTCGCCGTTTGCGGAAGGAAGTGTGATGTAGAACAAGTAGCAGAAGCATACATGCTCAAGAGGGATCACCCGAAATTCAAAGGCAACTGAATTTCGGCAACCGGGGCATCGAAGTCGGAATGCCGCGAAACTCACCGAGTCAAAGCGTTTCGCTGTTTGCGGAAGAAGTGTGATGTAGAACAAGTAGCAGAAGCATACATGCTCAAGAGGGATCACCCGAAATTCAAAGGCAACTGAATTTCGGCAACGGGGCATCGAAGTCGGAATGCCGCGAAACTCACCGAGTCAAAGCGTTTCGCCGTTTGCGGAAGAAGTGTGATGTAGAACAAGTAGCAGAAGCATACATGCTCAAGAGGGATCACCCGAAATTCAAAGGCAACTGAATTTCGGCAACCGGGGCATCGAAGTCGGAATGCCGCGAAACTCACCGAGTCAAAGCGTTTCGCCGTTTGCGGAAGGAAGTGTGATGTAGAACAAGTAGCAGAAGCATACATGCTCAAGAGGGATCACCCGAAATTCAAAGGCAACTGAATTTCGGCAACCGGGGCATCGAAGTCGGAATGCCGCGAAACTCACCGAGTCAAAGCGTTTCGCTGTTTGCGGAAGGAAGTGTGATGTAGAACAAGTAGCAGAAGCATACATGCTCAAGAGGGATCACCCGAAATTCAAAGGCAACTGAATTTCGGCAACCGGGGCATCGAAGTCGGAATGCCGCGAAACTCACCGAGTCAAAGCGTTTCGCCGTTTGCGGAAGGAAGTGTGATGTAGAACAAGTAGCAGAAGCATACATGCTCAAGAGGGATCACCCGAAATTCAAAGGCAACTGAATTTCGGCAACCGGGGCATCGAAGTCGGAATGCCGCGAAACTCACCGAGTCAAAGCGTTTCGCCTTTGCGGAAGAAGTGTGATGTAGAACAAGTAGCAGAAGCATACATGCTCAAGAGGGATCACCCGAAATTCAAAGGCAACTGAATTTCGGCAACGGGGCATCGAAGTCGGAATGCCGCGAAACTCACCGAGTCAAAGCGTTTCGCTGTTTGCGGAAGGAAGTGTGATGTAGAACAAGTAGCAGAAGCATACATGCTCAAGAGGGATCACCCGAAATTCAAAGGCAACTGAATTTCGGCAACCGGGGCATCGAAGTCGGAATGCCGCGAAACTCACCGAGTCAAAGCGTTTCGCCGTTTGCGGAAGGAAGTGTGATGTAGAACAAGTAGCAGAAGCATACATGCTCAAGAGGGATCACCCGAAATTCAAAGGCAACTGAATTTCGGCAACCGGGGCATCGAAGTCGGAATGCCGCGAAACTCACCGAGTCAAAGCGTTTCGCCTTTGCGGAAGGAAGTCTGATGTAGAACAAGTAGCAGAAGCATACATGCTCAAGAGGGATCACCCGAAATTCAAAGGCAACTGAATTTCGGCAACCGGGGCATCGAAGTCGGAATGCCGCGAAACTCACCGAGTCAAAGCGTTTCGCCGTTTGCGGAAGGAAGTGTGATGTAGAACAAGTAGCAGAAGCATACATGCTCAAGAGGGATCACCCGAAATTCAAAGGCAACTGAATTTCGGCAACCGGGGCATCGAAGTCGGAATGCCGCGAAACTCACCGAGTCAAAGCGTTTCGCCGTTTGCGGAAGGAAGTGTGATGTAGAACAAGTAGCAGAAGCATACATGCTCAAGAGGGATCACCCGAAATTCAAAGGCAACTGAATTTCGGCAACCGGGGCATCGAAGTCGGAATGCCGCGAAACTCACCGAGTCAAAGCGTTTCGCTGTTTGCGGAAGGAAGTGTGATGTAGAACAAGTAGCAGAAGCATACATGCTCAAGAGGGATCACCCGAAATTCAAAGGCAACTGAATTTCGGCAACCGGGGCATCGAAGTCGGAATGCCGCGAAACTCACCGAGTCAAAGCGTTTCGCCGTTTGCGGAAGGAAGTGTGATGTAGAACAAGTAGCAGAAGCATACATGCTCAAGAGGGATCACCCGAAATTCAAAGGCAACTGAATTTCGGCAACCGGGGCATCGAAGTCGGAATGCCGCGAAACTCACCGAGTCAAAGCGTTTCGCTGTTTGCGGAAGGAAGTGTGATGTAGAACAAGTAGCAGAAGCATACATGCTCAAGAGGGATCACCCGAAATTCAAAGGCAACTGAATTTCGGCAACCGGGGCATCGAAGTCGGAATGCCGCGAAACTCACCGAGTCAAAGCGTTTCGCCTTTGCGGAAGGAAGTGTGATGTAGAACAAGTAGCAGAAGCATACATGCTCAAGAGGGATCACCCGAAATTCAAAGGCAACTGAATTTCGGCAACCGGGGCATCGAAGTCGGAATGCCGCGAAACTCACCGAGTCAAAGCGTTTCGCTGTTTGCGGAAGGAAGTGTGATGTAGAACAAGTAGCAGAAGCATACATGCTCAAGAGGGATCACCCGAAATTCAAAGGCAACTGAATTTCGGCAACGGGGCATCGAAGTCGGAATGCCGCGAAACTCACCGAGTCAAAGCGTTTCGCTGTTTGCGGAAGGAAGTGTGATGTAGAACAAGTAGCAGAAGCATACATGCTCAAGAGGGATCACCCGAAATTCAAAGGCAACTGAATTTCGGCAACCGGGCATCGAAGTCGGAATGCAATGAAACTCACCGAGTCAAAGCGTTTCGCCGTTTGGTGAAGAAAGTTTGATGTAGAACAAGTAGCAGAAGCATACATGCTCAAGAGGGATCACCCGAAATTCAAAGCCAACTGAATTTGGGCAACCGGGGCATCTAAGTCGGAATGCCGCGAAACTCACCGAGTCAAAGCGTTTCGCAGTTTGCGGAAGGAAGTCTGATGTAGAACAAGTAGCAGAAGCATACATGCTCAAGAGGGATCACCCGAAATTCAAAGGCAACTGAATTTGGGCAACCGGGGCATCGAAGTCGGAATGCCGCGAAACTCACCGAGTCAAAGCGTTTCGCAGTTTGCGGAAGCAAGTTTGATGTAGAACAAGTAGCAAAAGCATACATGCTCAAGAGAGATCACCCGAAATTCAAAGGCAACTGAATTTCGGCAACCGGGGCATCGAAGTTCGAATGCTGCGAAACTCACCGAGTCAAAGCGTTTCGCAGTTTGCGGAAGGAAGTATGATGTAGAACAAGTAGCAGAAGCATACATGCTCAAGAGGGATCACCAGAAATTCAAAGGCAACTGAATTTCGGCAACCGGGGCATCGAAGTCGGAATGCCGCGAAACTCACCGAGTCAAAGCGTTTCGCCGTTTGCGGAAGAAGTGTGATGTAGAACAAGTAGCAGAAGCATACATGCTCAAGAGGGATCACCGAAATTCAAAGGCAACTGAATTTCGGCAACCGGGGCATCGAAGTCGGAATGCCGCGAAACTCACCGAGTCAAAGCGTTTCGCCGTTTGCGGAAGAAGTCTGATGTAGAACAAGTAGCAGAAGCATACATGCTCAAGAGGGATCACCCGAAATTCAAAGGCAACTGAATTTCGGCAACCGGGGCATCGAAGTCGGAATGCCGCGAAACTCACCGAGTCAAAGCGTTTCGCCGTTTGCGGAAGAAGTCTGATGTAGAACAAGTAGCAGAAGCATACATGCTCAAGAGGGATCACCCGAAATTCAAAGGCAACTGAATTTCGGCAACCGGGGCATCGAAGTCGGAATGCCGCGAAACTCACCGAGTCAAAGCGTTTCGCCGTTTGCGGAAGGAAGTGTGATGTAGAACAAGTAGCAGAAGCATACATGCTCAAGAGGGATCACCCGAAATTCAAAGGCAACTGAATTTCGGCAACCGGGGCATCGAAGTCGGAATGCCGCGAAACTCACCGAGTCAAAGCGTTTCGCCGTTTGCGGAAGGAAGTCTGATGTAGAACAAGTAGCAGAAGCATACATGCTCAAGAGGGATCACCCGAAATTCAAAGGCAACTGAATTTCGGCAACCGGGGCATCGAAGTCGGAATGCCGCGAAACTCACCGAGTCAAAGCGTTTCGCCTTTGCGGAAGAAGTATGATGTAGAACAAGTAGCAGAAGCATACATGCTCAAGAGGGATCACCCGAAATTCAAAGGCAACTGAATTTCGGCAACCGGGGCATCGAAGTCGGAATGCCGCGAAACTCACCGAGTCAAAGCGTTTCGCTGTTTGCGGAAGGAAGTGTGATGTAGAACAAGTAGCAGAAGCATACATGCTCAAGAGGGATCACCCGAAATTCAAAGGCAACTGAATTTCGGCAACCGGGGCATCGAAGTCGGAATGCCGCGAAACTCACCGAGTCAAAGCGTTTCGCCTTTGCGGAAGGAAGTGTGATGTAGAACAAGTAGCAGAAGCATACATGCTCAAGAGGGATCACCCGAAATTCAAAGGCAACTGAATTTCGGCAACCGGGCATCGAAGTCGGAATGCCGCGAAACTCACCGAGTCAAAGCGTTTCGCCGTTTGCGGAAGGAAGTGTGATGTAGAACAAGTAGCAGAAGCATACATGCTCAAGAGGGATCACCGAAATTCAAAGGCAACTGAATTTCGGCAACCGGGGCATCGAAGTCGGAATGCCGCGAAACTCACCGAGTCAAAGCGTTTCGCCGTTTCGGAAGGAAGTGTGATGATGTAGAACAAGTAGCAGAAGCATACATGCTCAAGAGGGATCACCCGAAATTCAAAGGCAACTGAATTTCGGCAACCGGGGCATCGAAGTCGGAATGCCGCGAAACTCACCGAGTCAAAGCGTTTCGCCGTTTGCGGAAGAAGTGTCTGATGTAGAACAAGTAGCAGAAGCATACATGCTCAAGAGGGATCACCCGAAATTCAAAGGCAACTGAATTTCGGCAACCGGGGCATCGAAGTCGGAATGCCGCGAAACTCACCGAGTCAAAGCGTTTCGCCGTTTGCGGAAGGAAGTGTGATGTAGAACAAGTAGCAGAAGCATACATGCTCAAGAGGGATCACCGAAATTCAAAGGCAACTGAATTTCGGCAAACGGGGCATCGAAGTCGGAATGCCGCGAAACTCACCGAGTCAAAGCGTTTCGCCGTTTGCGGAAGGAAGTGTGATGTAGAACAAGTAGCAGAAGCATACATGCTCAAGAGGGATCACCCGAAATTCAAAGGCAACTGAATTTCGGCAACCGGGGCATCGAAGTCGGAATGCCGCGAAACTCACGAGTCAAAGCGTTTCGTTTTGCGGAAGGAAGTCTGATGTAGAACAAGTAGCAGAAGCATACATGCTCAAGAGGGATCACCGAAATTCAAAGGCAACTGAATTTCGGCAACCGGGGCATCGAAGTCGGAATGCCGCGAAACTCACCGAGTCAAAGCGTTTCGCTGTTTGCGGAAGAAGTCTGATGTAGAACAAGTAGCAGAAGCATACATGCTCAAGAGGGATCCCGAAATTCAAAGGCAACTGAATTTCGGCAACCGGGGCATCGAAGTCGGAATGCCGCGAAACTCACCGAGTCAAAGCGTTTCGCCGTTTGCGGAAGAAGTGTGATGTAGAACAAGTAGCAGAAGCATACATGCTCAAGAGGATCACCCGAAATTCAAAGGCAACTGAATTTCGGCAACCGGGGCATCGAAGTCGGAATGCCGCGAAACTCACCGAGTCAAAGCGTTTCGCTGTTTGCGGAGGAAGTGTGATGTAGAACAAGTAGCAGAAGCATACATGCTCAAGAGGGATCACCCGAAATTCAAAGGCAACTGAATTTCGGCAACCGGGGCATCGAAGTCGGAATGCCGCGAAACTCACCGAGTCAAAGCGTTTCGCTGTTTGCGGAAGGAGTGTGATGTAGAACAAGTAGCAGAAGCATACATGCTCAAGAGGGATCACCCGAAATTCAAAGGCAACTGATTTCGGCAACCGGGCATCGAAGTCGGAATGCCGCGAAACTCACCGAGTCAAAGCGTTT
>CM055351.1:33084443-33120561 GCA_029228515.1 Populus alba x Populus x berolinensis | reverse complement strand
TGGTGATCCATTCCTCCACGTACGGCGTGCCGGTGCGGGTGGTGCCGATGAACTCCGCAGGCCCGATTCACGACGCCCGCCGTTACTGATCGGCCCGCGCGGGGACAATCCCGTCGGCGGCGCCGATGGCTTCCGATCCTGCTGGCCTGGGTTTTTGTCGTCGAGATCGTGGTGGCGGCCGCCGTGCCGCTGGACGCCCGCGAGGCACGGATGAGACCCGCACAGCTGGTCGCGCCCGCACCCAGCCAACCGAGCGCCGGGCGGGCGCCCCTGATCGTCGGTGACCGCCAGGTCCGGTTGATCGGCCTGGGTGGCGCGGCCGCCGACCGCCTGCTGGTCCGTATCGCAGCGCAGCTACGCACCGCGATCGACAAGGTCGAGGCATTCTGGGGGGTCGACTGGTCGCGCGACATCTCGGTGGTTGCCGCCGGCTCCGACGACCAATTCCGCGCCGCCGCCGGAGGCGGACCGCCGGAGCAGTGGGCGGACATCGCGGCGATCACCGTCGCCGATCGCATCGATCCCGCGCATCGGGTGGTCGTCGGCCAGCGGATCGTGTTCGCCCCGGGCGCGGCCACCATGAGCGACTCGGCGTTGCGAATCGTGTTGACCCACGAGCTTTTTCACTACGCGTCGCGCGCCGACACCGCGCTCGACGCGCCGCGATGGCTGGCCGAAGGCGTCGCCGATTTCATTGCCCGGCCCAGTGGCCCGGTCCCGGCCGAGGAGCGCTCGCGGCCCGTGTCGTTACCGTCGGACTTCGACCTGGACACCCCGGGGCCGCAGCGCTCGCTGGCCTACGACCGCGCCTGGTGGTTCGCTCGCTTCGTCGCCGATACCTTCGGGACGCCGATGCTGCGCGCCTACTATCTCGCCGTCTGCGGCGTCACACACGCCGACCCGTACAACGCCGGCCGCGACGTACTGGACATCGACCCGGCCGGCCTGCTCGCGCGCTGGCAGCAATGGATGGTCGGCGGGGCCTGATTGCCCGACTCGCCCCCTTGCCGTCCCCCGCAAGCGGGAGGTGCCCCCAACGCGGCTGGGGGTTCCCCCACCTCAGACCGCCCCCGCAAGCGGGAGGTGCCCCCAGCCCGGTCTGCATCGTCGTCAGGCTAGCCTGACGCAAGTGAGCCGGGTCCTGCTGGTAACCAACGACTTTCCGCCGCGGCGTGGCGGCATCCAGTCCTACCTGCGCGAATTCGTCGGCCGGCTGGTGAGCACCGGGTCGCATGCGGTGCTGGTGTACGCGCCGCAATGGAAGGGTGCCGACGCCTTCGACGCCGAAGCGGCCGGCTACCGGGTGGTGCGCCATCCGGGGACGCTGATGCTGCCGGGGCCGGCGGTCGATGCCCGGATGCGCCGGCTGATCCGCGACCACGGCATCGACACCGTGTGGTTCGGCGCCGCCGCACCGCTGGCGCTGCTCGCGGCCCGCGCCCGGCAGGCCGGGGCTACCCGGGTGCTGGCCAGCACGCACGGTCATGAGGTGGGCTGGTCGATGCTTCCGGTGGCGCGGTCGGTGCTGCGTCGCATCGGCAACGACACCGACGTGGTGACGTTCGTCAGCCGCTACACACGGTCCCGGTTCGCGACGGCGTTCGGGCCCGCGGCGTCGCTGGAGTACCTGCCGTCGGGAGTCGACACCGACCGGTTCCGCCCAGACCCGGCCGGTCGCGCCGAGCTGCGCAACCGCTACGGGCTGGGGGAGCGGCCCACCGTCGTGTGCCTGTCGCGGCTGGTGCCGCGCAAGGGCCAGGACATGCTGATCAAGGCGTGGCCGTCGATCCGGCAACGCGTCGACGGCGCCGCCCTGGTGATCGTCGGCAGCGGCCCCTACCTCGACACGCTGCGCACGCTGGCCTCCGACTGCGGCGTGGCCGACCACGTGACATTCACCGGCGCGGTGCCGTCGGCCGAGCTGCCCGCCCACTACGCACTGGCCGACGTGTTCGCGATGCCGTGCCGCACTCGCGGCGCGGGCATGGACGTCGAGGGCCTCGGCATTGTTTTCCTGGAGGCCTCGGCGACCGGCGTCCCGGTGATCGCCGGCGATTCAGGAGGTGCTCCAGAAGCCGTGCAGCACAACAAGACTGGACTCGTCGTCGACGGGAACTCGGTGCGCAACATCGGCGACGCCGTCACCGAATTGCTGGCCGACCCGGACCGGGCCGCCACGATGGGCGCGGCCGGACGCGATTGGGTTACCTCGCACTGGCGCTGGGACACGCTGGCCGCCCGGCTGGCCGACCTGCTGCGCGGTCAGCCGTCTCCGGCCACGCTGGCCTGAGGGCCGCTAGTCCTTCTGGTAGAGCGCCTCGATATCGGAGGCGAACTTCTCGGCCACCACATTGCGCTTGAGCTTCAACGTGGGGGTCAGCTCGCCGGTGTCCTCGGTGAAGTCGACCGGCAGGATGCGGAACTTGCGGATCGACTCGGCATGCGACACCGACAGGTTGGCGTGCTTGACCGCGGCGTCGATCTCGGCGACCAGGTCGGGATCGGTGGCCAGATCGCCGACCGAGGGTCCCTCACCCTTGCTGTTGCGCTGCTTCCAGCTGTCGAAGGCCTCCGGGTCGATCGTGATCAGTGCTCCGACAAAGGGTTTGGCGTCCCCGACCACCATCGCCTGGCTGATCAACGGGTGTGCGCGCAGTTGGTCTTCCAGCACGGCGGGGGCGACGTTCTTGCCGCCGGCGGTGACGATGATCTCCTTCTTACGGCCGGTGATCTTCAGGAACCCGTCCTCGTCGAGCGCGCCGAGGTCGCCGGTCTTGAACCAGCCGTCGGCGAACGCCTCGGCGGTGGCCTGCTCGTTGCGCCAGTAGCCGCTGAACACCACGCCGCCGCGCACCAACAGCTCGCCGTCGTCGGCGATGCGCATGCTGTTGCCCGGCAACAACGTTCCGACGGTCCCGATCTTGACCCTGCCGACCTGGTTCACCGTGATCGCCGAGCTGGTCTCGGTCAGGCCGTAGCCCTCGTGGATGGTCAGGCCCACACCCCGGTAGAAGTGGCCCAGCCGGGCACCCAGCGGTGCGCCGCCGGACACCGACGCGTGGCAGTCGCCGCCCAGCGCAGCGCGCAGCTTGTGGTAGACCAGCCGATCGAACAGCGCGTGCTTGGCGCGCAGCAGCAGCCCGGGACCACCGTTGTCCTGCGCCTCGCTCCAGTCGACCGCGGTTTGTACGGCCCGCGCGAAGATCGGCCCCTTGCCGTCATTGGCGGCGTTTTGCTCGGCCGTGTTGTACACCTTCTCGAACACGCGCGGCACCGACACCACGACGGTCGGCTTGAACACCGCGAGCATCGGCAGCAGGTTCTTGATGTCGGCGGTGAACCCGCAAGTCACCTTGTTGGCGAACGCGGACAGCGTCAGCGACCGGGCCAGCACGTGGGCCAGGGGCAGGAAGATCAGCAGCCGCTGCCCCTCGTGCAGCAGGGTCGGCAGGCACTCCTTGGCACCCCGGGTCTCGTAGAGCAGGTTGGAATGCGTGAGCTGGCACCCTTTGGGACGTCCGGTGGTCCCCGACGTATAGATCAGCGTTGCGGGATTCTCCGGGCGCAACGCCGCCAGCCGGGCGGTCAGCTCCTCGGGGTCGACCGACGTGCCGGCCTCGACGAGCTGGTCGAGCGCCTTGGGGCCCGACCCGTCGATGTGCAGCACCCGGCGCAGGGCGGGAAGCTCGCCGGTGAGCTCGGTGACCGTCGCGGCGTGCGCGTCGGTTTCGGCGAACGCCACCACGGCTTCGGAGTCCTTGAGCACCCAGCGCACCTGCTCGGCCGACGAGGTCTCGTAGATCGGGACGGTGACGGCGCCGATCGACAGGATGGCCAGGTCGAGGATCGTCCACTCGTAGCGGGTGGCCGAGAAGATCGACACCCGGTCGCCGGCTTCCACGCCCAGCGCGATCAGACCCAACGCCGCGGAACGGACCTGCTGGGCGGCCTCGGCGCACGTGACGTCGGTCCACACCCCATCGATCTGACGTTGATAGATGACGAAGCTGGGGTCGTCGCGCTCGTGCTCGAAGACCATGGCCGCGATGTTGTCGTGCTCGCCGACGGAGAAGCGGGCAGGGACGCTGTACTCACGCACTCTTTTGACTCCGATTGATCTGGTGACCGGTGGCCGGCTTGCTGTAACTCAGACTAATCGCGGTATTCGCACAGCAACCAAACAGTCGGTTGGGCGGCGTCGTCGAATGCCCAGCCGATTGCCCAGCCGGGTGCGCACCGCGGCGACGCCCTCGGCGACGTGCGGCGGATATCGATGTGTGAAGCTGACACCATGCACAGCATCCAGATCGCGGACCAGACGTACGTCGCCGCCGACGGCGCACTGGTCGGCGCCGCGATCGGCGACCGGGCGTGCTGGCGTCGGTGGTGGCCGGATCTGCGGCTGCAGGTCGTCGAGGACCGGGCCGAAAAGGGAATCCGCTGGGCGGTCACCGGGGCGCTGACCGGCACCATGGAGGTGTGGCTGGAGCCTCAGACGGGCGGACTGGACGGGGTGGTGTTGCACTACTTCATGCACGCCGAACCCACCGGCGTGGCGGCCCACGAGCTGGCCAAACTGAACTTGGCGAAGATGACACACCGCCGTCGGGTAGCGGGCAAGAATATGGCTTTCGAGGTCAAGACGACACTGGAACGGTCACGACCGGTCGGTGTTTCTCCGGTAGTTTAACTCCGGTCAAGGTTCGCCCGGAGAGTACCGTTTCGGTCCGACGGCGGGGTACTACCGGAGATGACCGGGGGTGAACCCCCTTGCGGGAGAGAAGGTAGCGGCCAGGTGGCGGAAAAGACGACCCAGACGATTCACATCGACGCAGACCCCGGCACGGTGCTGCAGGTGATCGCCGACATCGATTCGTACCCGGACTGGATCTCGGAGTACAAGGAAGCCGAGGTGCAGGAGCGCGGGGCCGACGGCTACCCGAAGACCGTGCGCTTCGTGATGGACGCCGGCGTCATCAAGGACACCATGGTGATGTCCTACCAATGGCCGGCCGACCACAAGTCGCTGAGCTGGACGTTGGTCTCCAGTTCGCTGCTGCGCTCCCTCGAAGGGTCATATCGGTTGGCGGCCAAGGATTCTGGGACAGATGTCACCTACGAACTCTCGGTCGACCTGGCCATCCCGATGATCGGGTTGCTCAAGCGCAAGGCCGAGCGCAGGCTGACCGACACCGCATTAAAGGATCTGAAGAAACGAGTCGAGGCTGAGTGAGTCCGTTTCACCCACCCCGCCCGCCTCTGAGCCCTTTTCGGAGCCCTCTGCCAAGTCCTTTTCCGAGGCCCGGATCAGTCTCTTCGTCGGGAAGGGCGGGGTAGGAAAATCCACCCTCGCTGCTGCCACCGCGGTCTGCGACGCGATCGAGGGGCAGCGCGTGCTGGTGGTCTCAACCGACCAAGCGCACTCGCTGGGCGACGTGCTCGGCATCCCCGTCCCGCCGAGCGGACACGGCGAACCGGTTCGGGTGCTTGCCGACCTGGAAACCGGGGGAGCCGCCGAGACGGGCAGTGGATCCCTCGACGCGATGGCGCTCGACACTCTGGCCCTGCTCGAGGCCCGCTGGTACGAGGTGGTCACCGCCCTGGATATGCGGTTCCCCGACTCCGAACTGAGCAGCATTGCCCCCGAAGAACTCTCGGCGTTGCCGGGCATCCAGGAGGTGCTCGGCCTGCATGCGGTCGGCGAGCTCGCGGCGTCGGGAAAATGGGATCGCGTCGTCGTCGACTGCGCCTCGACCGCGGACGCGCTGCGCATGCTGACCCTGCCCGCCACGTTCGGGCTCTACGTCGAGCGCGCCTGGCCGCGCCACCGCCGGCTGTCCATCACCGCCGACGACGCCCGCTCGGCCGCGGTGGTGGAGCTGATCGAACGCATCAGCTCCAGCGTCGAGCGGCTCAGCGCGCTGCTCACCGACGGGGATCTGGTCAGCGCGCACCTGGTGCTGACTCCCGAGCGCGTGGTGGCCGCCGAGGCGGTCCGGACGCTGGGCTCGTTGTCGCTGATGGGGGTCCGTGTCGAGGAGCTGATCATCAACCAGGTTCTGGTCGAGGACGAGTCCTACGAGTACCGCAACCTGCCCGAGCACCCGGCGTTCTACTGGTACGGCGAGCGCATCTGTGAGCAGCGTGCGGTACTCGAGGAGCTCGATGCCACCATCGGTGATGTGGCGCTCGTGATGACCCCGCACTTAGCGGGTGAGCCGATTGGCCCCAAAGCGCTGGGCGGATTGCGCGACAGCGCCCGGCTGCGGCGTGGAGCCGCCCCACCAGGACCGTTGCGACCTATTGTGGATCTTGAATCGGGGTCGGGACTTGGGTCGATCTACCGTATGCGGCTAACGTTGCCCCAGCTCGACCCCGGATCGCTCTCGCTGGGCCGGGTGGACGACGACCTGATCATCAGCGCCGGCGGCTTGCGGCGCAGGGTTCGGTTGGCGTCGGTGCTACGGCGGTGCACGGTGCTCGACGCGCATCTGCGAGGCGGTGAGCTGACAGTTCGTTTTCGACCAGATCCGGAGGTGTGGCCTAGGTGAGCAAGCCGCACGCCGATATCGGCCCGGAACTCCGCAAACTCGCCGAGGCGATTCTGAACGGGATCGACCCCGCCGTACGCATGGCTGCCGCGATGACGGCGGGCAACGGCGTCGGCACGGGCAAGTGTCAGCAGATCTGGTGTCCGGTGTGCGCGCTGGCCGCGCTGGCGACCGGCGACCAGCACCCCTTGCTGACCGTGATCGCCGATCACAGCATCGCTCTGCTGGAAGTGATTCGCGCGATCGTCAGTGACGTCAATGACATCGACCGGTCTTCGCGACCGACACCGCAACCGCCGCCGGACGGCCCGTCCGGCGGGGGAGCGCCGGCCGAGGACCCCCGCGCGGGCGAGGCCGGCGTGCGGACTCGCTACCAGCCCATCGCGGTCACAATCGAAGAGTGATCCTCAGGTTTTGAAAGTGGTCCCCTCCGTCGCGGATGGGTACAGTTGGCGCAGAACATCGGCGGGTTTCGGGCGAGAGGGAGGGCCATGGCGTACTGGCTATTCAAGTACATCCTCCTGGGTCCGCTGCTGCAATTACTTGGCCGGCCGAAAGTCGAAGGCCTGCAATATGTTCCGAGCACGGGCCCGGCGATCCTGGCCAGTAACCACCTCGCGGTGATGGACAGCTTCTATCTGCCGCTGGTGGTGCGGCGGCGCATCACCTTCCTGGCGAAGTCCGAATATTTCACCGGCACCGGAATCAAGGGCTGGTTCAGCCGCTGGTTTTTCACCGCCGTCGGCCAGGTGCCGATCGACCGCACCAACGCCGACGCCGCCCAGGCCGCGCTGCACACCGCTCAGCGGCTGCTGGGTGAGGGCAAGTTGATGGGCATGTACCCGGAAGGCACCCGTTCGCCCGACGGCAGGCTCTACAAGGGCAAGACGGGCCTGGCCAGGCTGGCGCTGGAGACCGGGGTGCCGGTGATTCCGGTCGCGATGATCGGTACCGACGTCGTCAACCCGCCGGGCACCTCGATGCTGCGCTTCGGCAAGGTGACGGTCCGGTTCGGTAAGCCGATGGACTTCTCCCGATTCGAGGGCCTGGCCGGTAACCGGTTCATCGAGCGGGCCGTCGCCGACGAGGTCATCTACGAGCTGATGGGTCTGTCCGGTCAAGAGTACGTCGACGTCTACGCCTCGACCGTCAAGAACCGCGGCAGCGGCTCGAACGGTCAGGGGCCGGACGACGAGGCCACGCGTATCCCCGAGACCGCTGTCGGCTAGGTCGCGACGTTCACGTCGCGCAGCAGCTGACGGCCGGCGCCGGAATCGGTGCGCCCCTGCGCATCCCGAGCCGTGACCCGGGTGGTGACCGTGAGTCCGGCGGTGACGAGCACGGCCAGCGCCCACCACACGTAACCCATCCCGAGCAGCTGGCGCCACCAGTTGGCGGTCTCCTCATGGTGCTTGGGCATCAGCTCGATCGGTGTCCAGTCGATGTACATCAGCGCCACTCCGGCCAGCGTCACGGCGGCCAGCGCGATGTTGCGGCGCCGCCAGCCCAGGATCGTGGTCACCAGCAGCGTCGGCAGCACCCATACCCAGTGATGTGACCACGACACGGGCGACACCATCAGTCCGAACAGGGCCACGCAGATCACCGCGAGCGCCGTCTCGCCGGCCTGCAACACCCGTCGCATCGCCCAGATGGTCAGGGCCAGCACGGCCAGGCACAGGCCCACCCAGAGCAGGAAACGCAGCTGCTCGGAAAGCCCGATGCGGGCCAGCGCGCCCGCGATGTTCTGGTCGGTGTTCAGCGCCGCGGAGCCGATCCGGTCGGTGTGGTGCACGGTGTGCGTCCAGTACTCCCACGAGTCGGCCCAGGCCAGGATGAACCCGACCAGCGTCCATATCGCGAAAGACGTCATGGCCGTCAGTGCGGCGCGGAAGTCGCGGCGCACCAGGAAATACAGCAGGAACACCGCGGGGGTGAGTTTGAGCGCCATGCCCAGCCCCAGCAGTAGCCCCCGTGGCCAGGGCGTGCGGCGCGGCACGCAGTCGGCGATCACCAGCGTCATCAGCACGACGTTGATCTGGCCGAACGCGAAGTTCGAGGCGATGGGCTCCAGCCAGATCGAGGCCGGCGCCACGACGACGACCGCCAGCCACCAGCGGCGCAGCCAGGCCGGCCCGGGCACCAGCGCCGAGGTGTTCCACACGTCGAGGCGGGTCAGCACGATGACCGTCGAGACGATCAGCAGCACCAGGGTCAGCACCGTGATCGCAACGCTGGCCGCCGGCATGTGCAGCCAGGCGAACGGGCAGAACACGATCGCGGCCAGCGGGGGGTAGGTGAACGGCAGATTCAGCCCGATCGGTGTGTGGAACAACACGTCACCGCGGTACAGCGGACGCCCGTCCAGCCAGGTCTGGCCGCCCATTTGATAGATGTCGATGTCGATGCGGTACGGCGTGTGCGCGAACAAGCCCCAGGCCGCATAGCCCAGGGCCGCCGCGGCCAGCAGCCACAACAAGCCCCACACCAACGCCCGCCCCGGTCGGCTGCCCACAACGGGCGCCTGCGAATTACTCATGTCGCACATCAGCGTAATCGGTGTCGATGGCCGCGATGTCTCGCAGCGCGGCTCCCGCGTCGCGGGGAGGTGCGGGCGTAGGTTGCAAACGTGTTGGGATGGTTCACGCCCAGGGTGGCCCACTGGTTCTCGCACGACATCGTCCACGGCGGCCGGCTTCCCCTGCTCTGCTGCCTGGTCGCCTTCATCCTGACCTTTTTTGTCACCCGGACTTTCGTGCGCTTCATCCGGCACCGCGTCGCGTCCGGGCGCCCGGCCAGATGGTGGCAACCGCGCAACGTCCACGTCGGGGGAGTGCACGTCCACCACGTGACGTTCGGGGTGGTGCTGGTGATGATTTCCGGAGTGGCGCTGGTGACGTTGTCCGTCAACGGCCAAGAGCCCGAAAACACGGTATCCGCAATATTTTTCGGTATCGGTGCGGCGTTGGTGCTCGACGAGTACGCGCTGATCCTGCACCTGTCCGATGTCTACTGGGAAGAGGACGGCCGCACCTCGGTGGACGCGGTGTTCGCCGCCGTGGCGGTGGCCGGATTGCTGATCATGGGGCTGCACCCATTGACGTTCTTCTTTCCGTTCTGGCACGGCACCGATTCGTTCGTCTGGCATGCCGCGGTGCTCACCACGATGGTGATGACGCTGCCGCTGGCCGTGGTGGTGGTGCTCAAGGGCAAGGTGTGGACCGGTCTGCTCGGCATGTTCATCGTCGTCTTGCTGGTCATCGGGGCGATCCGGCTGTCGCGTCCGCATGCGCCGTGGGCGCGCTGGCGATACACCACCCAGCCGGACAAGATGCGGCGCGCGCTGCAGCGGGAACGCAAATGGCGCCGGCCCGTCGTGCAGGCCAAGCTGTGGCTGCAATGCGCGATCGCGGGCACGCCGCGGTTGCCCGACGAACGCCTGGTCGACGCCCAGCTCGACCACGACGTCCATGCCGCAGCGCCGCCCGAGGGAACCGAGCCCATCCTGATCGGCAGATAGCCTTTCGGAGTGCGGTACTTCTACGACACCGAATTCATCGAGGACGGCCGCACCATCGAGCTGGTCTCGATCGGGGTAGTCGCCGAAGACGGCCGCGAGTACTACGCCGTGTCCACCGAATTCGATCCCGAGCGCGCCGGGGCCTGGGTGCGCGCCAACGTGCTGCCCAAGCTGCCGCCGCCGGCTTCGCAGCTGTGGCGCTCGCGCAAGCAGATTCGCCACGACCTGGAAGAGTTCTTCGGCATCTCGGGTGGCCAGGCCGCCGAGCCGATCGAGCTGTGGGCCTGGGTGGCCGCCTACGACCACGTCGCGTTGTGCCAACTGTGGGGGACGATGCCGGGACTGCCGAAGGCGATCCCGCGCTTCACCCGGGAGCTGCGCCAGCTTTGGGAAGATCGGGGATCGCCGCCGCTGCCGCCACGACACCGCGACGTCCACGATGCGCTGGTGGATGCCCGCGATCAGATGCGCCGATTCCGACTGATAGTCTCCGGCGACGAAGCGGGTGCGGAAGCGACCCGTTAATGAGCCCCAGCCCGAGCTGCTGCGCACCTGACGAATGGCATTCGCCCAGGCTGGCCACAGATATCATGGACCGATGAACTGGACCGTCGACATACCGATCGACCAGCTGCCTGCACTGCCGCCGCTGCCCGCTGACCTGCGGACCCGGCTGGACGCTGCGCTGGCTAAGCCGGCTGCTCAGCAACCGGCGTGGCCCGACGAGCAGGCCGCGGCGATGCGCACGGTCCTGGAGAGCGTTCCGCCGGTGACGGTGCCGTCCGAAATCGCGCGGCTGCAGGACCAACTCGCCCAGGTCGCCAAGGGCGAGGCATTCCTGCTGCAGGGCGGCGACTGCGCCGAGACGTTCGTCGACAACACCGAGCCGCACATCCGCGGCAACGTCCGCACCCTGCTGCAGATGGCGGTGGTGCTGACCTACGGTGCCAGCCTGCCGGTGGTCAAGGTCGCCCGCATCGCGGGTCAGTACGCCAAGCCCCGCTCGGCCGACATCGACGCGTTGGGCCTGAAGTCCTACCGCGGCGACATGATCAACGGCTTCGCCCCGGATGGCGCTGCGCGCGAGCACGACCCGTCGCGGCTGGTGCGCGCCTACGCCAACGCCAGCGCGGCGATGAACCTGATGCGGGCGCTGACCTCGTCGGGGCTGGCTTCGCTGCACGGGGTGCACGACTGGAACCGGGAGTTCGTCCGGACCTCGCCGGCCGGTGCCCGTTACGAGGCGTTGGCCGCCGAGATCGACCGCGCGCTGAGCTTCATGAGCGCGTGCGGCGTGGCCGACCGCAATCTGCAAACCGCCGAGATCTATGCCAGCCACGAGGCTCTGGTGCTCGACTACGAGCGCGCGATGCTGCGGCTGTCGGAAAGCGAAGACGGCGACCCGCAGCTCTACGACTTGTCGGCGCACACGGTGTGGATCGGGGAGCGGACCCGCCAGCTCGACGGCGCGCACATCGCGTTCGCGGAGGTGATCGCGAACCCGATCGGCGTCAAGCTCGGCCCGACGATGACGCCCGAGCTGGCGATGGAGTACGTCGAGCGCCTCGACCCGCACCACAAGCCGGGCCGGCTCACGCTGGTCAGCCGGATGGGCAACAACAAGGTCCGCGACCTGCTGCCGCCGATCATCGAGAAGGTGCAGGCCACCGGTCACCAGGTGATCTGGCAGTGCGACCCGATGCACGGCAACACCCACGAGTCGTCTACCGGCTACAAGACCCGGCACTTCGACCGCATCGTCGACGAGGTGCAGGGCTTCTTCGAGGTGCACCGTGCGCTGGGCACCCATCCGGGCGGCATCCACGTCGAGATCACCGGCGAGGACGTCACCGAGTGTTTGGGTGGCGCGCAAGACATCTCGGACCACGACCTGGGCGGCCGGTACGAGACGGCATGCGACCCGCGGCTGAACACTCAGCAGTCGTTGGAGCTGGCGTTCCTGGTCGCCGAGATGCTGCGCGACTGAGAGACATCAGTCCGGTCATTCGCCACAGCAGCACAGTCGGGGAGGCGGCGACCGATCCGCGAATGCGATATCACCGGCGGTATCGCTTTTGAATGCGTTCCCATGGTTGGGTTTCGGCGGCCCCGGCACTGCAGTCGCTGCTATCGCGTCGCCGCCGTTTTCTCCCGCTGACGTTCGGTGGCGGTGCCGGCCCGCGACGAAGGCTCGGGCGGTGACGGTGTCCGCGAAACCCGGGCCCGCAGGTTGCCCCAGAAGATGCGTGGCAGCAGGGCGGGATCTTGGAGCCGCGACGGCGGGTCGATGAAGTTGGAAACCCGAAAGAAGCGTTCGGTCAGCACAACGTCGTGGGCGGCGGCGTTTAGTGCCGCTCGAGTCACCCAGCCTTGCAGCCGCGCCCGCCTGGAACTCCGGTCGCGAACCGGGGAAGTGACCCGCGACCTGGCTCTGTTTGCCGCCCACATCTCGCCGATGTAGCGCGCCGTCGCACCGAAATAGCGATGTGCCAATGCATCATCGCCAGCCAGCAGACAATCGCGCAGAGTCAGCGCTTCCAGCGCGGCGATTGTCATGCCCTGGCCGTAGGTCGGGTCGGGGGCGCACAATGCGTCGCCGAGGACCACCAAACCCGATGGGAATCGCGATATTTGGTCGTAGCGGCGCCACACGGCGGCGGTGTGCTGATATGTGACGGCTTCCCCGATGGGGTGCGCCTGGCGTAGTCCTTCCACCAAGTCCGCGGGTAGGAAGGGCGCGGCCAGCGCGAGCATCGCGTCGTAATCGGTTGGCGGTTCGCCGGTTTCGGCCGGCTGGCCGATCGCCAGCATCCAGGTGTCATGTTCGTTGGCCAGCAACAGGCCTCCTGGTCTGTCGTCGCCTGGGTTGAACATCACGAGCCGCTGGGCGATCGATCCCGTGGGCATGCTCAGCTGTTGGCTCGCGTAGCTATATCTCGCGGCCATGCGGTGCTCGGTGGGCCGTTCGAAACCCAGCCTCTCCAAGAACGCCGGGGTACGCGCCGCCCGCCCCATCGCATCGACCACCAGGTCGGCGTCCAGTGTTGTCAGTAAACCGTTGTAGCGCCGGATGATGCGAACACCGTTGACGATATCGCCGGTGGTGAGCAGCTCGGACACGTCGTGCCCGTCGAGGAAGGTCACGTTCGGTAGGGCCTTGACGCGGCGGCGCAGCTGAAACTCCATAAACGGCCTGCTCGCCATGTGCAGCGTCAGCGCGGCCGGATCGGCGAATCTGCCCGCGCTTTTCAGCTGGTAACGCCCGAGGCGCACGTAGAAGTGCGACAGGTCACCGTCATCGACCAGGACCGCCCCGGCCCGGGCCAGGTCGTCCAGCAGTCCGGGAAACAGCTCATCCAGTACCTGCAGGCCGCGGCTGTAGAAGTTGTGCGCATGCCGCCCTTGGGGGATGCCCCGGCGATGACACGGATAGTCGGGCAACCTGTCCCGTTCGACCACGCTGACCGAATCGTAGAACTCTGAAAGCACGCGGGCGGCAAGCAAACCCGCCATTCCGGCACCCAGTACGACTGCGTGCTCGCCGAGCCGGTTCGGCGAGTCGACGCGATGCGTTGTCGAACCCATGAAGCAGCACGCTACCCGAAAATTAAGAAAAATAAGAGAAACTTGAGATTACTTTAAGATTCGTGTCGCGACCGTGATGTCCCGCCGATAGCTGGCGCCCGGCCGCGGTCGCAGCTATTCTATGGCCGTTGAAAAAATATTCAATAGGCATTGAAATAGGCACGCACCGACCGCGGAAAGGACCGTTGACATGGACTTTGCGTTGTTGCCTCCGGAGGTGAATTCCGGGCTGATGTATGCCGGTCCGGGGGCGGGGCCTTTGCTGGAGGCGGCGGCGGGTTGGGACGCGCTGGCCGCCCAGCTGGAGTCGACCGCCAGTGGTTATGCGGCGCAGCTGGCGGGATTGACCGGTCAGGCGTGGTCGGGCCCTTCGTCGCTGTTGATGAGCGCGGCGGCCACTCCTTATGTGGAGTGGTTGTCGGCTGCCGCGGCTCAGGCCGCGCAGACCGGGGCCCAGGCCTGCGCGGCGGCGGCGGCGTACGAGGCGGCGTTCGCGATGACGGTGCCGCCTCCGGTGATCGCGGTCAACCGGGCACAGCTGATCGCGCTGGTCGCCACCAATTTCTTCGGGCAGAACACCGCGGCGATCGCGGCGACCGAAGCGGAGTACCTGCAGATGTGGGTTCAGGACGCCACCGCCATGTACGGCTATGCGGCCGACTCCGAAATCGCCAGCACCCTGACCTCGTTTGACGATCCGCCGCAGACCACCAACCCGGCCGGGCCGGATGCACAGGCGCAGGCCCAAGCGCAGACGATGGCGCAGACGACAGGCGACGCGACACGGCAGGTGGCCACGAGCAATGCCACGATGCACACGCTGAGCTCCGCCACCACCGACACCGTCGGGCCTGTTGCTCCGGACCAGACGGTGACGGCCCCGCCGGGCAGCACCATCACCCTCGGTACCAACACGGGCATGTTGATCAACAGTGGCGACATCACAGTCACCGGCCCTGGCACTAACCTCATCACTTACGGCTCGGTAATTATGAACCCCGGCAGCACAATTCACACGCTCATCGATTGCTCCGCGGACGGTGTCCTGATTCCGGGAGGCGTTGACTTCACTGCCGGGGCCAACCCCGTCGTGCTGACTCCCGGGTCCTTCCAGGAGGTCCTGGTCACCCTGGTCAACGGCTCCGCCACCCTGCCCGGTGTCGCCGGGGGGCAGGCCGCCATCCAGACCCTCGCAAACACCGCCACCGCCATCGCCGGCCCCGCGGGTGCGTCCATCACCAACGCGTTCGGCACGGTCACCATCGCCTCCGTCACCCCGAGCTCGTCGAGCGCGGTGGGGGCCGCCCCGTTGGGCGGGCTGGCCGCGCCGGGCCTGGCGGGCACCGCGGCCATTGAGCCGCAGCTCAATGTGGATGGGCTGCTGGAGTGGGCTCAAACGGTTGCCGGCTGAAGGTAGACAAATCGTGGTGCACCCGAAGGGTCTGGGCGACATGGATTTTGCGTTGTTGCCTCCGGAGGTCAATTCCGGGCTGATGTATGCCGGTCCGGGGGCGGGGCCTTTGCTGGAGGCGGCGGCGGGTTGGGACGCGCTGGCCGCCCAGCTGGAGTCGACCGCCAGTGGTTATGCGGCGCAGCTGGCGGGATTGACCGGTCAGGCGTGGTCGGGCCCTTCGTCGCTGTTGATGAGCGCGGCGGCCACTCCTTATGTGGAGTGGTTGTCGGCTGCCGCGGCTCAGGCCGCGCAGACCGGGGCCCAGGCCTGCGCGGCGGCGGCGGCGTACGAGGCGGCGTTCGCGATGACGGTGCCGCCTCCGGTGATCGCGGTCAACCGGGCACAGCTGATCGCGCTGGTCGCCACCAATTTCTTCGGGCAGAACACCGCGGCGATCGCGGCGACCGAAGCGGAGTACCTGCAGATGTGGGTTCAGGACGCCACCGCCATGTACGGCTATGCGGCCGACTCCGAAATCGCCAGCACCCTGGCACCGTTTGACGATCCGCCGCAGACCACCAACGAGGCGGGACGGGGTGACCAATCCAGCGCGGTGGCCCAGGCCGCCGCCAATACCACCAGCGCCCGCACCCAATCACTGGCGCAACTCAGCGCACAAACCAGCTCCCAGCAACTCGCCACGACCGCCAGCGCCGGCGACCCCGTACTCCCTGCTGGTAGCACCGCCAACGTCGCGCCCGGCGGAGCCGTCCTGACCACCGGCGTCACCGCCACCGCCAGCAACGGCTACCCGGTCACATTCGCCGCAAATTCCGAGTTCTTTGCCGTCACCCAGGTGACCGTCACGGTCAACATCAACGGCGGCGGACTTCCCTTTACCTTCGCCGCCGGCACCGATGTTTCCATTGGCGTCCCGGGCGTAGTCGACAGCGGAACCTTTACCGTCCTTTCTGGCTCCCCAGGCGTCGCTGGCACTTTCACCGTCCCGAGCGGGTCCATCACCGCCGTCGGCGCCGGCACCAACGTCACCCTCGCCAGCGGCTCCGTCATCGCCGTCAACACCGGCACCGTCATCACCGGCCCCGCCGTGGCCCCGGTCGCCCCCACCTCGTCCGGCGCGGCGGGAGCGTTGCCCGTGTTAGCCGGGCTGAGCAGCACACCAGGTCTGGCGGGTACCGCAGGAATTCAGCCTCAGCTCAACGTGGATGGGCTGTTGGAGTGGGCTCAAATCGCGTCCGGCTGAGAGCCGGCATGGTGGATCAAGTGACGGTCACCTCCGACGCGAAGTGGTCAGCGGGTACAGGCGTTCACCTACCAGGTGGCACCCGGTAGGTGAACGCCCGATCGATATTGGGTCATGGCGGGGCAGCGCCAGAGGTTGGCTGTACTTGACTTGCGAAGTGCCGCTTAGGTATTCGGCGCTATGCGCCATTACCCCGCGGCAACCCCGAGTGGTGGTTCCACACTGGCCGCTGGAACACATCCGGTCGCTGTTACGGCGGTAAACGCGAGGATCGTCGCAACGACGATCTTTGTGGCTAGACCTGACATGACGACTCCGTTCATTTGAACCCCCTGTCAGAACTGTAGATCGAAAAGAGCTTTTTTTCAATACGCATTGAAATACAAGAAGCTTGCGGGCATAGTTGCTACGCGGACGGGTCGATCACCGCGCAGCAGGGGCGTTCAGGTGAACAAGTACCTTTGGGCGCGTTGGCGCTTGGTCTGCGGCGTGGATCACCTGCTGCTGTCCGAGCGGCCGAGAGAACTCGGCCACGAGATACGTCCATCGTGGCGAAGGTGAACGAGGAAGGTAGTCACTTGACGTCTAAGGTTCCGCCGGTCAAGGTCGCGCGAGCCGTCGAGCGGTTCCGCGACCATCTGTCGCTGCTGCGCCGACGTTCGGCTCCGCCTGCGGCGGTGATGATGGAATTGATCTTGAACGCGTGGGTTGCTCAGGCGATCGCGAGCGCGGCGGATCTTGGCGTGGCGGACGCCTTGGCCAATGGCCCGCTGTCCGGCGAGCACCTGGCGGACCGGGTCGGCGCCGAGCCCGACGCATTGCGGCGACTCATGCGCGCGTTGATCGGCATCGGGATTTTCAGCCAGCGCAAGGACGGGCGTTACGTGCTCACCCCGCTCGCGCAAACACTGCGCACCGACGCGCCGGTGTCGATGGCCGGGATGGCGCGGTGGGTCGGATCGCCTCAGCATCGGGAGCATTGGAGCCACCTGACCGACGCGGTCCGGACCGGGAATCCGGTGCTTCCGGAGCTTCGCGGCAAACCGGCCTTCGAGTACCTGGCCGACGAAGCCGAGCTAGGCGCGATTTTCAACTCCGCCATGACCAACGTGTCCGAATTCGCGACCGTGCCCTTGACCGCGGCCTACGACTTCGGTGCGTTCGGCACGATCGTCGATGTCGGAGGCGGACACGGTCGGCTGCTGGCGGCGATCCTGCAGACCGCCCCGAATTCGCGCGGCGTGCTGTTCGATCTTCCGGAGGTCGTGGCGGGCGCCCCGGAGTTGTTTGGCAAGTACGGCGTCGACGGCCGCGTCCGGATCGAAGAGGGCTCCTTCTTCGATTCCGCGCCGGAGGGCGGCGACGCCTATGTGCTCAAGAACGTCATACACGACTGGCCCGAGCAAGACGCGGTCCGCATCCTGAAGAACGTCCGTGCCGCGGCCCCTGCCGGTGCGCGACTGTTGCTCTGCGAGTTCGTCATTCCCGACCACGACCGCGATTTCCACGGCAAGTGGGTGGACATCGAGATGCTGGTTGTCGCCGGCGCGCGCGAACGCACCGCGGACGAGTACGGCCGGCTGTTCGATCAAGCCGGCTTCCGGTTGAACCGGGTCGTCGACACCGTGTCGCCGCTCAGCATCATCGAGGCGACCGCGGTGTAGCTGCGCGCGGCTTCGCCTTCTTTCGCGGCGTCTTGGCAGGCGGTTGCGCGGGCGATTCCAGTCCGAGTTCGTCGGCGGGGGCGGTCAAGAAGCGGTGCACCGCAGGCCCCAACAACCTGACCACGTCGTCGACCCCGAGCGACGACAGCGGCGGCACACGCATGATGTAGCGCAACATCGCGGTGCCGACGAGGTTGGTCGCGGCCAGCGTCGCGCGCAGTCGAGCTTCATCGCCGCCGCCCATGGCACCGGACACCGCGGTCAGCAGATAGTCATGCAGAAAGACGCGAAACGCTTCGTTGGCATCGCTGTTCGACGTTGCCGACTGCACCATCGAGGCCATGCTCGCGGCCGTCTCGGGCCGCTCCCAGATACTGAGGTAGGCCCGCACCACGCGGTAGCCCAAGTCGTCGTCCTTCTCGGCGACCACGGTCGTCAGCAGGTCGGCCGGCAGTACCAACTTCATCGACTCGCGAAACAACTCCGCCTTCGAGCCGAACAGATAGAGGATCATCGACGGGTCGACTCGGGCATCGTCGGCAATCGCTCGCAACGGTGTCTTGTCATAGCCGTTCATGGCGAACTGGCGCTTTGCCGCGCGCAGTACCGTGTCGCGCGATACCGGCTCGCCTTGACGTCTGCCTCGTCGCTTCGTCGTTTCCCCAGGTGAGGGCACGTGCGAACCATATCATTTCAACCGTTATTGAAAAGCTCATTCAGCAGCGGGAGGCCGCGCGTCACCACTCACAGCAGGCCGCTCAGGTTGCTGCCCAGCGTCCATCCGGCCGTCGCTGCCAGGCCGGTCAACGCCAGTACCAGCGCCACCCAGATCAGCACCATGCGGCGGCCATTCTGGCGTGCCACCGCGAATTCGCTCAGCGCGATGCCGGCGAATTCGCCTGAGACGGGCTGATATTCGTAATCGTCTTCGGGTTCGGAGTCGGCCTCGGTGCGGGGCTCGGGTTGCGGCCAGTCGCCGGGTCCGCGGGTCAGCTGACGGGTGGGCTGCCGGACCGGAGCCTGCGGTGGCGGCGCCGGGGGTTGCTGCTCGCTGCGCCGGCCGTGGTGCAGTGCCGCCGAGCGGTGCTGGGCGGAATTGCGCGGTGCCGGCACCCGAAAGTCGGGCAGGTCCAGCTCCTCGGCGATCGCCTCCACGTCGGCGAGCATCTCGATCGCGTCGGCGTAGCGCTGCGCGGGGTCGCGCGCGGTCGCGCACGCCACGAAGTCGTCGAATGGGGTCGGCACGCCCTCGATCACGCTGCCCGGACGCGGTACGTCGTGGTCCAGCCGCTGGTAGGCGACCGCCAGCGGGGAGTCGCCGGTGAACGGCGCAACGCCGGTCAGCAGCTCGTAGGTGAGGATTCCGACGGAGTAGACATCGCTGCGCGGGCCGGCATTACCGTCGCGCACCTGTTCGGGCGACAGGTAGGCCGCGGTGCCCAAGATGACGCTGGTTGAGGTGATTCCGGCGGCCGCGACCGCACGCACCAGCCCGAAATCGGCGATTTTGACGTCGCCGTCGTCGGAGATCAGCACGTTCTCGGGCTTGACGTCGCGATGCACCAGCCCGGCGCGATGCGCGGCGGCCAGCCCGCCCAGCACCGGCCGCAGCACCGCCACCACGGCATGGGGTGGCATCGGACCGCGTTCGGCCAGCAACTCGCGCAGGGTGCCGCCCTCGATCAGCTCCATCACCAGAAACGGGTGACGCGCGTCCAGGCCCTGGTCGTAGACGGCGACCAGCCCCGGGTCCTTCAGCCGGGCCACCGTGCGCGCCTCGAGCTGAAACCGGTGCAGGAACTGGCTGTCCCCGGCATACCGCGAATCCATCACCTTCAGCGCGACCGGACGATCGAGCCGGACATCGAGGCCACGGTAGACCGTCGAGGTGCCGCCGCTGGCGATCTTGCCCTGGACCAGGTAGCGGCCATCCAGCAATGTGCTGTCCAACGGGTCGCCCGTCCCGGGTCTGGTCACCGGGCCATCGTAGGTGCGGGCCGGCGATTGGCGAGGAGAACATCCGCTCAAGGCGCCTCCGCACCCGGCGACCACGGCCTACACTTGCGCCGTGGGCAGTATTCCGGCCGGCGACGATGTTCTGGATCCCGACGAGCCAACCTACGACCTGCCCCGGGTCGCCGAATTGCTCGGCGTGCCGGTGAGCAAGGTGCAGCAGCAGCTGCGAGAAGGTCACCTGCTTGCGGTGCGCCGCGCCGGGGGTGTGGTGATACCGCAGGTCTTCTTCACGAATTCCGGCGAGGTGGTCAAAAGCCTGCCCGGGTTGCTGACGATCCTGCACGACGGCGGCTATCACGAGACCGAGATCGTGCGCTGGCTGTTCACCCCCGATGCGTCGCTGACGGTGACGCGCGACGGCAGCAGGGATGCACTCAGCAACGCTCGTCCCGTCGACGCGTTGCACGCCCATCAGGCCCGCGAGGTGGTGCGCCGGGCCCAGGCGATGGCCTATTAAGGCGTATTAAGGCGTATTAACAGGCGTACTAAGCGGCCAGAGGTTCTTCGGCCTGCTCAGCGGGCGCTTCCGGCGCCCGGTACAGCGCCCGCCAGGCAATCAGCGCGGCCGCCGTGGCCATCCCGAAGTGCGTCCAGGAATACATGCCGTGCGATCCGTCGGGCTTGAAGATCACCATGGCCCAGGTCGAGAGCCCGCCGATGACGGCGATCCACCGTCGCGACTGCGCCAGCGGGGACGCCACCGCCAGCGGCCAGGAGTAGTACCACGGCAGGGCGGCCGGCACGAACAGCACCACGATCAGCATCGACCACGCCATCCCGGTCAGCGCGCCCCGGTCGTCGCGGCGGTACCGCCACCACAGCAGCGGCAGGGACACCGCGATGACCACGATGCCGATGAAGCGGGTGACGCGCAGCGTGGCATAGAAGTCGACCGGGACGAAACCGTTGACGGCCCAATGGATCACATTCGCAGCGGCGGTGGGCACGGTCAGCCAGTTGATGATCTTCACCGAGCCGGCCAGCGCGGTCAGCCAGCCCAGGCCGACTCCGGCCACCGCGGACAGGATGCCGAAGACCGCGACGAAGATCAGCAGGCCCATTGCGGTGGCCGCCGCGAACGCCCGCACCGGCCGGTAGCCGCGTTGGTCGCGCAGGTGCCGCATCCACACCCAGACCAGAAACGGCAATGCCAGCGCGGCAGTGGCTTTGACCGCCACCGCGATCGTGACCAGGGTGATGCCCAGGGCGTGACGGCGTGCGAAGGTCAGCGCGATACCGGCCGTCATCAGACCCACCATCAGCATTTCGTTGTGCACCCCGCCCATCAGATGGATCAGCACCAGCGGGTTGAGCACACAGATCCACAACGCGGTCGCGCCGCTGGTGCCGATGTGGTGCGCCAGCCGGGGAGCGGCCCAGATCAACAGCGCCAGGCCGGGCAGCATGCACAACCGCAGCAGCATGGTGCCGAGGATCACGTGATTTCCGGCCACCACCGTGACGAGCTTGGCAATGAGAATGAACACCGGACCATAAGGCGCGGTGGTGATCGTCCAAATCGGGCTTACGTTGTCCAGCAACACATTCGGATTCGCCACCGGACCAACCGCGTAGGGGTCGAAACCGTCGCGCAGCAGCGCACCCTGGGCCAGATAGGAATAGGTGTCGCGGCTGAACACCGGCACCGAGAGCAGCAGTGGCGCCAACCAGAAGCCGGTGGTGGCGCGCATCATGAATTCGGTGGTTTCGCCGGCTACCACGCGGCGGCCCAGCGCCAGCCACGCGATCAGCATCAGTGTCACGCCCGTCCACAGCAAGATCGACGAGAGCACCAGCCCGTGGCCAAATCGCAGCCAGGACATGTCGATTGACTCCAGCACGGGGTCGTGTGGCTTGGTGCTTCCCGCCCCCAGCGCGCCGGCGGTGATCAGCAGCGAACCCAGGAAGCCCAGCTTCGCGCTGCGGGCCTGCGGCGCCGAAGCGAACTCTTTAAGCTCCGAAAGACGCTGCGCAACAGATCGTTTCACCGTCGGCGTGCCGGTGTCCGGTGTGGTCATCGACTTAGGCGGACCGGTCGGTGGCCATTCTGGCCAGTTCGGAGAGCCCCGCCTTGGCGGCATCGCTGATGGGAGCGGCGGCGAGCTCGGCCAGCGCCCGCCGGGTCAGCGTGGCGATGCGCTGCTCGGCCGCGGCAAGCGCGCCCACCGACTCGATCACGTCGCGCAGCTCGGCCACTTGCGGGTCAGTCAACGGCGCGCCGATCGAACTTCGTAAGAGGTTGGCCGCCACGGGGTTTGACTTGTCAGCCAACTCCATTGCCTCGGCCAGCAGCACGGTGCGCTTGCCGGAGCGCAGATCGTCGCCCGACGGCTTGCCCGTCACCCTCGGATCGCCGAATACGCCCAGCACGTCGTCGCGCAGCTGGAACGCGACGCCGAGGTCGGTCCCGAACCGCTGGAAGACGGCCTGCACGTCCGGTCGGTCGGCGGCGACCGCGGCGCCGAGCTGCAGCGGTCGCGTCACCGTGTAGCAGGCGGTCTTGAACGTGGCGACGTTCATCGGCGACGCGATTGACTCCGAGGCGCTGGCCTCGGCGACGATGTCCAGGTATTGCCCGCCGAGCACCTCGGTGCGGATATCGGCCCAGACCCGTCGGACCCGGCGCTGGGTATCCGCAGGCAGCTCGGTCCCGAACACGATGTCGTCGGCCCAGGCCAGGGCGACGTCGCCGAGCAGGATGGCCGCCGAGATGCCGAACCGTTCTGCCGAGCCGCGCCACTGCCGGGCGCGGTGCGCCGCGGCGAAATGGACGTGCACCGTCGGACGGCCGCGGCGGGTGGAGGAGTCGTCGATGACGTCGTCATGCACCAGCGCGCAGGCCTGCAGCAGCTCCAGGGCGGAAAACAGCAGCAGCACGTGCGCGTCGGGTTCGGTGTCGGCCACCGCACGCCATCCCCAATACGCGAAGGCGGGCCGCAGCCGTTTGCCCCCGTTGAGCACGAAGTCTTCGAGAGCGGAGAGCAGCGCGGCGTAGTCGCCGCCGATATGGGCGGTCTCCGCACGCCGCTCGTGCAGGTACCGGCGAAGCTGCTCGCCGATCGCGCCGGTCAACTCGACGGTTGCCGCTTCTGCTGGGGTCTTCAGGCTCAGCGCGGCGCCCCTTTCTCGCTCGGCATGCCCCGGTGTTCTCTAGCCCGACCAGTGTATTCGGCGCCATAGTGATGCGCGTCTCCCCGTGACCGCCGGTCCCCGCCAAGCCGGGCGGTAACCCGACGCCCCTATGCTGGCGAGGTGCGATTCGTCCGATGGATCCGATGGAAAGGAGCCGCGTGACTCTCAACACCGTCGCGCTCGAGCTGGTGCCGCCTAACGTGGACGAGGGTCGGGAGCGGGCGCTGGACGAGGCGCGCAAGGTGCTGCAGTACTCCGCGGAGTCCGGCCTGGCCGGCCGCATCCGTCATGTGATGATTCCCGGCATCATCGCCGAGGACGACGACCGTCCCATCGCGATGAAGCCAAAGTTCGACGTCCTGGACTTCTGGTCGGTGATCAAGCCCGAACTGCCGGGGATCAGCGGCCTCTGCACGCAGGTGACCGCGTTCTCGGACGAATCGACGCTGCGCGGGCGGCTCACCTCGCTCACCGACTCCGGCATGGAAGGCGTCGTGTTCGTCGGCGTCCCGCGCACGATGAACGACGGCGAGGGCTCCGGCGTCGCGCCGACCGACGCCCTGTCGATCTATCGCGACCTGGTGCCCAATCGCGGTGTGATCCTGATCCCGACCCGCGACGGTGAACACGGCCGGTTCAACTTCAAATGCGACCGGGGCGCCACCTACGGCATGACCCAGTTGCTGTATTCCGATGCGATCGTGGGCTTTTTGACTGAGTTCGCCAAGACCACCGATCACCGGCCCGAGATCCTGCTGTCGTTCGGCTTCGTGCCGAAGATGGAGAACAAGACCGGCCTGATCAACTGGCTGATTCAGGATCCGGGCAATGCCGCGGTGGCCGCCGAGCAGGAGTTCGTCAAGGAGCTGGCCGGCCGCGAACCGCCCCAGAAGCGCCAGATGATGCTCGACCTCTACAAACGCGTGGTGGACGGCGTCGCCGAGCTCGGCTTTCCGCTGAGCGTCCACCTGGAGGCGACGTACGGGTTGTCCGGCCCGGCGTTTGCGACCTTCGCCGAGATGATCGACTACTGGGCGCCCGCCCAGCGCGTCTAGCTCGGCGGCTGATTGCCCGGCGTGGTGAACCGCTCGGAGCGGTCCCGGCTCATCCAGGCCAGCAGCGCCACCACGCCCGCGGCCGCGAACGACGCGATGCCCAGCCATACCCCGGCGCCGGTGAAGGAACGGGTGTTCGGGTCGGTGTAGCGCGCCTGAGCGGTCATCGTGCTGACCACGCCCGGCTTGAGCTTCCACGACACGGCATCGGGATCGACGCGGTCGCCGTTGGTCGACGTCACGACGCCGGGAAAGGCGACGGTCAGCTCGACGTCGGCATCCGGATCGGTCAGCGATGTCAGATCCGCGCGGCCTTCCAGGATCACCACGTTGCCGTTGCGGCGCAGGGACACATTCACGCCGGCCGCGTCGGAGTTCATGTTGGCCAGCTGCGGCAACTCGCCGAACGTCAGGTCGGAGAACACCGCCTGCGACCCGACGTAGCCATCGCTGTCGTAGTTCGACACCGCGATCTTCTGGTTGAACGGCAGGTTGTTGGTGTCGAGCTGCGGGCCGGTGTCCTTCGGCGTCTTCGGTTTGGCCGCCGCGATGATCTCCCCGGACACCAGGTCGTCGGGCGAGATCGTCAGCGAGGCTCTGGCCCGCAGGCATCCGGTCGCCAGGGGAACCAGCAGCATCAGCATCGCGATGGCCAGCACGCGAGTGGTTGCTCGGGTTCGACGTGGGGGAGAGCTGGCGCGCACCAGGTTATCGTGCCAGATCTGGTGTGACGCGTGCCCATGTCGTCGGCTTGCGAGTCCGCCGGCGAGGCCCTCAGAGCGGCAGCGGGCGGCCCAGGATCGCGAACGCCCGTGGGTCACCGGCGAAGTGGTAGCGGCGGATGATGTCGTTGAAGCCCAACCGCCGATACAACCGCCAGGCGCGATTGGCCTCGCCGTTGGTTTCCGGCGTCGAGAGCAGGACGTTGCGCTCGCAGCGGGCGGCAAGCAGCCGGCGGGCCAGCGCCTCGCCGATGCCGCGGCCTTGGGCGCGCGGATGGATGTGCAGTTCGGTCAGCTCGAAATAGCTGTCCATCAGCTGCGTGATCTGCTGCGCTGGCAGGCCGCCGCGTTGCATGCCCAAGACAACCTGCTGCTGCCACCACTGGCCCGGCGCCCCCGGGTAGCCGTAGGCCACCCCGAGCAACGGCGCATCGCTGAGTTCGGACGCCGACGGCACGGCGCCACCCTCGTCCGTGTCCGCCTCGACCGCGGCGGCCGCCTGCCACCCGCGCCGGCGGATGTGTTCGAGCCACATCGCCGCCCGCTGGTTTTCGGTACCCCGCGGGTAGCGCATCGCGTCGACGTAGACGCCGAGGGCGTCACTGAGACGGCGCTCCATATCGTTCGGCGGCAGATCGATGAGGAATATCGCCAACTCGCGGTGTCCTCCTCGTCACAGTGAACGGGCCTCATGCACGTGATCGCCGTCGGTCGCGGGCACGTATCGCCATTATCGGGTCCGGGGCCGAACGGCGGACGGGCGGTGGCGGCAACCAGCGGACCGCTCGGTCGGTTTCGGCAAGGCTGTTGTAACGCATCGGCGTTGCCGCCCGATGATTGTCGGGAAGCAACGGAGATAGAATCGCGGACGAACCAGTGGTACGGGTCAGATCGACCTCGTATCATTTGACTTAGTTGCCCATACAATGGGCATCCGCGTGCTATCGATAGTTACGTGTCAGACTGTCGGCAAGGAGGGACGAATGCCACTCTCCGATCATGAGCAGCGGATGCTCGATCAGATCGAGAGCGCTCTCTACGCCGAGGATCCCAAGTTCGCTTCGAGCGTACGGGGTGGGGGGTTCCGCGCGCCGACCGCGCGGCGCCGCCTGCAGGGTGCGGCGCTCTTCGTTATCGGTCTGGCGATGCTGGTTTCCGGCGTGGCGTTCAAGGCCACGATGATTGGCAGCTTCCCGATTCTCAGCGTCGTTGGCTTCGTAGTGATGTTCGGTGGTGTCGTGTTCGCCATCACCGGTCCGCGGATGTCCGGGCGCCCCAACCAGTCCGGGCCGGTGCCGGGCTCGCGCCAACGCCGCAACAAGGGCGGCGGAGGCTCGTTCACTAGCCGCATGGAAGATCGCTTCCGCCGCCGCTTCGACGAGTAACCAAACCACCCAACACGCAGACCTTAAGGGGTAGCCCAAGCGGCTACCCCTTCTTTTGTGCCTGGAGCCCGATTCGAGTCCTAATCGAGGCCAATCCGAGCCCCACTTCGCCCCACCGAGGCGCCCCACTTCGCCCCACTGCCCGACTTGGGGGTCTGAAATGCGGTTTCCCGGCGCCGTATGCGACGTTCGAGATGGCGGTCGACGGCCCCCGGCCGGTGTGTGGTGGCAAATGAGCAGCGAAACACTCCGATGACACCCCTTTTATGGGGCAAAGTGGGGGGCTGTGGGGTATGGTGGCTGAAGTGTTTGGGCGAGCCGAGACCCGGTCTCGACAGGAGGTGAGCTGGTGTTTCTCGGCACCTACACGCCCAAGCTCGACGACAAAGGGCGACTGACGTTGCCCGCCAAGTTCCGCGACGCGCTGGCAGGGGGGTTGATGGTCACCAAGAGCCAAGATCACAGCCTCGCCGTCTACCCGCGGGCGGAATTCGAGCAGCTGGCCCGCCGGGCGAGCAAGACGTCTCGAAGCAACCCGGAAGCCAGGGCGTTCCTGCGCAATCTGGCCGCCGGCACCGATGAGCAACATCCCGACGCCCAGGGCCGCATCACCCTGTCGTCCGACCACCGTCGCTACGCGAACCTCTCCAAGGACTGCGTGGTGATCGGTGCGGTCGACTACCTGGAAATCTGGGATGCCCAGGCCTGGCAGGACTACCAGCAAACGCACGAAGAGAACTTCTCCGCGGCCAGCGATGAAGCACTCGGCGACATCATCTGAGGCGCATGCCCGTGCATCGTGGCCTCTGCCCGAACCGACCCTGGCGTACTTCCCCAACGCCTGGTTCGTAACTTCGGACAGGGACCTCGGTGCAGGGGCGCGTCTTTGTAAGGCCGTCCCTCCTTCTGACGAGTTTCTCCAGACCCGGGGAGGTGTTGCGTTGGCTGACAAGGACTTCGGGCATGTGCCCGTGCTGCTGGAGCGCTGTGTTGAACTGCTGACCCCGGCGTTGACCCGCCAGCACTCCGACGGATCCGGCGCGGTGCTCGTCGACGCCACCCTTGGCGCGGGCGGGCACGCGCAACGATTCCTGACCGACCTGCCGGGTCTGAAGTTGATCGGCCTCGACCGCGATCCCAGCGCGCTGGACATCGCCGGCGAGCGGCTGGCGCCGTTCGCCGACCGAATCACCCTGGTGCACACGCGGTATGACGGCATCGCCGAGGCGCTGGCCGAAGCCGGTTATGCCGCAAACGAATCGATCGACGGGGTGTTGTTCGATCTGGGCGTCTCCTCGATGCAACTCGACCGCGCCGAGCGGGGTTTCGCCTACGCCCAGGACGCGCCGCTGGACATGCGGATGGATCCGTCGTCGCCGCTGACCGCGGCCGAGATCGTCAACACCTACGACGAGGCCGAGCTGGCGAACATCTTGCACCGCTACGGCGAGGAGCGGTTCGCGCGCCGGATCGCCACCCATATCGTGCGTCGGCGGGCCCGCACCCCGTTCACAACGACCGCCGAGCTGGTCGAGTTGCTGTATGAGGCCATTCCGGCCGCGACCCGGCGCACCGGCGGACATCCGGCCAAGCGCACCTTCCAGGCGCTGCGGATCGCGGTCAACGACGAGCTGGACACGCTGCGCCGGGCCATTCCGGCCGCGCTGGACGCGCTCACCGTCGCCGGGCGCATCGTGGTGATGGCTTACCAGTCACTGGAAGACCGGATCGTCAAGCGCGAGTTCGCCGATGCGGTCGCCTCGCGCACGCCGTTGGATCTCCCGTTCGAGCTGCCCGGCCGCGGCCCGCGATTCCAATCGCTGACCCGCGGTGCCGAGCGTGCCGGCGCCGACGAAATCGAACGTAACCCTCGTAGCACCGCCGTGCGACTACGGGCCTTGCAACGGCTGGAATCCGAGGGACAACCACAGCAGCGGGTTTCCAAGAAGGGCGACTCATGAAAGCGAAAGCCAAGCGCGAGACGCCGAAACGCCGGGGCGGCAACGACCGTCGCGGTGGGCGTGACGGCGCGGCCCGCAAGACCCGGCGCAACGCGGCGGACTCGACGGCGCGGCGCACTCGGCCGGCGCAGGGTTCGACGACCGGTCGCGAGGCGCGGGTGTCGAAATCCGGCCCGCAGACCAGCCCGAATACGCGGCCGGTCGAGCGGACGGCCCGCCCCAAGAGCAGCGGCCAGGCCAAGGCCCGCGCCAAGGCACGCAAGGCCAAGGCGCCCAGGGTTATTCGGCCCCGGCTGACCGAACGGATTGCCATCCGGCTGGCCTCGATCGACCTGCGGCCGCAGACCTTACTGGCCAAGGTCCCGTTCGTCGTGCTGATCATCGGCGCGCTCGGTGCCGGGCTGGCGCTGACGCTGTGGCTGTCCACCGCCTCCGCCGAACGCTCCTATCAGTTGAGTCACGCGCGCGAGAAGACCCGGATGCTGCAGCAGCAGAAGGAGGCGCTCGAACGCGATGTACGCGAGGCCGAAGCCGCGCCGGCGCTCGCCGAGGCCGCGCGCAAGCAGGGCATGATCCCGACGCGCGACACCGCTCACCTGGTCCAGGATCCGTCCGGTAGCTGGGTGGTGGTCGGCACGCCCAAGCCGGCCGACGGCGTTCCGCCGCCGCCGCTGAACACCAAGCTGCCCGACGAAGGCCCGCAGCCGCTGCCGAAACCGGCGGCAGTCCCGCCGGAAGTCCCGGTTCGGGTGCAACCGGATCCCGGTGCCGCTCTGGTGCCGGGCCGGCCGGTGGGGCCCGAAGCGCTGCTGCGCGCGCCGGATGGTTCGACGACCGTGGGCGGTCAGCACTTGCCGCCGGCCGCGCCGCTGGTACCCGGCGCGCCGGGGGTGCCCGGTGGCCCGGTTGGCGGGCAATTCCCGGGTATGCTGCCGACGCCGGGGTTGCCGGTGCAAGGACTGCCGATCCAAGGACTTTCCACGCAAGTACTTCCGACGCAAGGACTTCCGGCACAGTCGCTGCCGGCCCAAGGGATGCCCACGCCGGGGCTGCCGATGCCGGGGTTGCCCGCGCCGGCGGGCCCAGCGGCCGCACCGGCGCCTGCGGAAGTGCCCATTCCCGTAGGCGGACTGCCCCTTTCGGTACCGCCCGCGCCGTTGCCGGCGGAAGTAGCCGTCCCCGTGCAACGGGCGCCGCAGGCCGCAGTCCCGGTCGCGCCCGGACTGCCGGGGCCGCAAGCCGCACCGGCAATCGCACCGAATAGCGCCGCGCCGCCCGCCGCCGTGTTGCCGGGGCCCGCGCGGTGAGTCGCGGCGAGGACAGCCGCACTCGACGGTCGCGGCCGACACGCGGTTCGCGTAAACCACAGGGAACCAGGGACGTCCGGCAACCCGCTCGAACTCGGAAGCCGGAGAAGGCGCAACAGGGCCGAGACGCGAAGGAACCAAAGGGATTCCGCAAGGCCAAGAAATCCGGCGAGGCGCCGCTCGGTCATTCGGCCAGTGAGCGGCGCACCCGGCAGGTCGTCGAGGCCGGCACCCGGGGCGCATCGTTCGTCTTCCGGCATCGCGCCGGCAATCTGGTCATCTTGGCGCTGACGCTGGTGGCGGCGGCCCAGCTGTTCGTCCTGCAGGTCACCAACGCGCCGAAGCTGCGCGCCCAGGCCGCGGGCCAGCTCAAGGTCACCGACGTCTCAAAGGCCATCCGCGGCAGCATCGTTGACCGCAACAATCAGCAGCTGGCGTTCACCATCGAGTCGCGCGCGCTGACGTTTCAGCCGAAGAAGATCCGCCAGCAATTGGAAGAGGCCAAGAAGAAGAACCCGGCCGCTCCCGATCCGCAGGCGCGGCTGCGCGATATCGCCAAAGAGGTTTCCGGCCGGCTGAACAACAAGCCGGACTACGCGACCGTGCTGAAGAAGCTGCAAACCGACGACAACTTCACCTATTTGGCGCGTGCGGTCGACCCGGCGGTCGCCAGCGCGATCTCGGACAAGTACCCCGAGGTCGGCTCCGAGCGGCAGGATCTGCGCCAATATCCGGGCGGATCGCTGGCGGCCAACATCGTCGGCGGCATCGACTGGGACGGCCACGGCCTGCTCGGACTCGAAGACAGCATGGACTCCGTGCTGTCGGGAACCGACGGCTCGGTCACCTACGACCGCGGCTCGGACGGCGTGGTCATCCCCGGCAGCTACCGCAACCGGCACAAGGCGGTCAACGGTTCGACCGTCCAGCTGACCATCGACGACGACATCCAGTTCTACGTGCAGCAGCAGGTCCAGCAGGCCAAGGACATGTCCGGGGCACACAATGTCTCGGCCGTCGTGCTGGACGCCAAGACCGGTGACGTGCTGGCCATGGCCAACGACAACACCTTCGACCCGTCGCAGGACATCGGGCGCCAGGGCGACCGGCAACTCGGCAATCTCGCGGTGTCGTCGCCGTTCGAACCGGGCTCGGTGAACAAGATCGTCACCGCCTCCTCGGTCATCGAGTACGGCCTGTCAAACCCCGACGAGGTACTCCAGGTCCCGGGCTCGATCAACATGGGTGGTGTCAACATCCACGACGCGTGGGAGCACGGCGTGATGCCCTACACCACCACCGGCGTGTTCGGGAAGTCGTCCAACGTCGGAACACTGATGTTGGCTCAACGCGTTGGGCCGGAACGCTATTACGACATGGTCCGTAAGTTCGGGCTCGGGCAGCGCACCAACGTCGGGCTGCCCGGTGAGAGCGCCGGCCTGGTGCCGCCCATCGACCAGTGGTCGGGCAGCACGTTCTCCAACCTGCCTATCGGCCAAGGTCTTTCGATGACCCTGCTGCAGATGACCGACATGTACCAGACGATCGCCAACGACGGCCTGCGGATACCGCCGCGAATCATCAAGGCCACCATCGCTTCCGACGGCACCCGCACCGAAGAAGCGCGCCCGGAAGGTGTTCGGGTGGTCTCGCCGCAGACCGCGCAGACCGTGCGGCAGATGCTGCGCGCCGTCGTGCAACACGACCCGATGGGCTACCAGCAGGGCACCGGACCCGCGGCCGCGGTGCCCGGCTACCAGATGGCCGGCAAGACCGGTACCGCTCAGCAGATCAACCCGGGCTGCGGCTGCTACTTCGACAACGTGTACTGGATCACCTTCGCCGGGATGGCCACCGTCGACAACCCGCGCTACGTGATCGGGATCATGATGGACAACCCGGAGCGCAACGCGGACGGCACGCCCGGCCACTCGGCGGCCCCGCTGTTCCACAACATCGCGGGCTGGCTGATGCAGCGCGAGAACGTCCCGCTGTCACCCGATCCCGGCCCGCTGCTGACCCTGCAGGCCACATAGGCGCCACGCTTGAGCGTGCGTCCAGGGCGCCCTCGACACACACCGGCCGCCCCCGGCGCACACTCGACGGGGGCGCGGGCGTGCCCGCAGCCCGGGCGCGTCTCGATAGGGTGTCATGGCTGATCATGGCAATCGCGCGGCGTCCCAGGGAGGTGTGACCGGAGTGCAGGTGTCCGCTGAGCTGCGCCCCAGCAGGGGGGCGGGTGTGCGACTGCCTGCGCTGGCCGCTCAAGTGGGGGCGGTGCTGGCCGACGACCCGAACGGCCCCAGTGCCGTCCCGGACCTGGCGATCACCGGCGTGACGCTGCGTGCCCAGGATGTGCGGCCCGGCGACCTGTTCGCCGGGCTGCCCGGCTCGGCCACCCACGGCGCCCGCTATGCCGGCGACGCGATCGGCCGCGGCGCCGTCGCGGTGCTCACCGACGCTGCCGGGGTCGACGAGATGGGCGCACCGGTGGTGCCGACGCTGGTGCATCCCGCGCCGCGCAGCGTGCTCGGCGGCCTGGCCGCGACCGTGTACGGGAACCCGTCCGACCGGGTGACGGTGGTCGGCATCACCGGCACCTCCGGGAAAACCACCACCACCTATCTGGTCGAGTCGGGTCTGCGCGCCGGCGGCCACACCGCGGGGCTGATCGGCACCATCGGCATCCGCATCGACGGCGCCGACATCCCCAGCGCCCTGACCACTCCGGAGGCCCCCGCGCTGCAGGCGATGCTGGCCGCGATGGCCGAGCGTGGGGTGGACACCGTCGTCATGGAGGTCTCCAGCCACGCGCTGACACTGGGCCGCGTCGACGGAACCCGTTTCGCGGTAGGCGGTTTCACCAACCTGTCCCGAGACCACCTCGACTTTCACCCCACCATGGCCGACTACTTCGACGCGAAAGCCCTACTGTTCGACCCGAATTCGCCGCTGCGGGCCGGCAGGGCCGTGGTGTGTATCGACGACGACGCCGGGCGCGCGATGGCGCAGCGGGCCATCGATCCGATCACGGTCAGCGGCACCGGCCAGCCGGCGCACTGGCGCGCGACGGATGTGACGCCGCTGGGAACGGGACAAGAGTTCACCGCCGTGGACCCCGCCGGCGGTAGACACCGGATCGGCATTCGGCTCACCGGCGCCTACAACGTCGCGAATTGCCTTGTGGCACTGGCGATTCTCGACGCGGTCGGAGTCTCGCCGGAGCAGGCGGCGGACGGGCTGCTGAACACCCGCGTTCCGGGGCGGCTGGAAGAAATCGACCGCGGCCAAAATTTCCTGGCCCTCGTCGACTACGCCCACAAACCCGGCGCGCTGCGGGCGGTGTTGACCACCCTGCGGCAGCCGGGCCGGCGGCTGGCGGTGGTGTTCGGCGCCGGCGGCGATCGCGACCCGGGCAAGCGGGGGCCGATGGGCGCCGTCGCCGCCGAACTGGCCGACCTGGTCGTCGTCACCGACGACAACCCGCGCGGCGAGGACCCCGCGTCCATCCGCCGCGAGATCCTCAGCGGAGCGGCCGGGTTCGGCGCGGAGGTGGTCGAGATCGGCGACCGGCGCGAGGCGATCAGGCATGCGGTCGGCTGGGCCGGCCCGGGCGACGTGGTGTTGGTCGCCGGCAAAGGCCACGAAACCGGCCAGCGCACCGGCGATGTGGTCCGCCCGTTCGACGACCGCCTCGAACTCGCGCAGGCGTTGGACGACCGCCGATGATCGAGCTGACCGTCGCGCAGATCGCCGAAATCGTCGGCGGCACACTGGCCGACATCACGCCGCAGGACGCCGCCGAACTGCACGTCACCGGGACTGTCGAATTCGACTCCCGCGCCGTCGGCCCCGGCGGGCTGTTCCTGGCGCTGCCGGGCGCCCACTCGGACGGACACGACCACGCGGCCTCGGCCGTCGCGGCCGGTGCGGTCGCCGTGCTGGCCGCGCGGCCGGTCGGGGTGCCCGCCATCGTCGTTGCCCCGCAAGGCGCTTCGGGCTCGCGGGCCGGGGTGCTCGAGCACGACCCGGACGGCTCGGGCGCGGCGGTGCTGGACGCGCTTGCCAAGCTGGCCAAGGCGGTGGCCGAGGAGCTGGTGGCCGGCGGGCTCACGATCATCGGGATCACCGGCTCGTCGGGCAAGACGTCGACCAAAGACCTGGTCGCCGCGGTGCTCGAGCCGCTGGGTGAGGTGGTGGCGCCGCCGGGATCGTTCAACAACGAGCTGGGCCATCCCTGGACGGTGCTGCGGGCGACCCGGCGCACCGACTACCTGGTGTTGGAGATGTCGGCACGCCATCCCGGCAATATCGCCGCGCTGGCCCGGATCGCCCCGCCCGCCATCGGCGTGGTGCTCAACGTGGGCACCGCGCACCTCGGCGAGTTCGGCTCGCGAGAGGCGATCGCGCGCACTAAATCCGAACTGCCACAAGCTGTTCCGTCGTCCGGAGTGGTCATCCTCAACGTCGACGACCCATCGGTGGCGGCGATGGCGCACGTCAGCTCGGGATGGGTGGTTCGGGTCAGCCGATCCAGCGAGACCGATTCGGGGCCCAGCGACGTCTGGGCCGAGGGCGTGTCGCTGGACGAATTGGCCAGGCCGCGCTTTACCCTGCACGCGATGGACGCGCGAGGCGCTCTGGAGGTCGAAGTGCGACTCGGCGTGTACGGCGAACACCAGGTCACCAATGCGCTGTGTGCCAGCGCGGTCGCCCTGCAGTGCGGCGCCGGCGTCGAGCAGATCGCGGCATCGCTGGCCGCGGCGGGCCCGGTGTCGCGGCACCGCATGCAGGTGACCAACCGGGCCGACGGGGTGACCGTCATCGACGACGCCTACAACGCCAACCCTGACTCGATGCGCGCGGGACTGCAGGCGCTGGCTCAGATCGCCCGCGGCGGCGGGCTTGGGAACGCCGAAAAGCGCAGGAGCTGGGCGGTGCTCGGCGAGATGGCCGAGCTGGGGGAGGACGCGATAACCGAGCACGATGCCATCGGCCGGCTGGCGGTGCGCTTAGATGTGTCTCGACTTGTTGTCGTGGGAATGGGGAGGTCGGTAACCGCCATGCACCACGCTGCGGTCATGGAGGGCTCGTGGGGCGCTTCCGGCGATAGGGGGGCCGTGCAGGTCGCCGACGGCGACGCCGCCCTCGACGTGTTGCGGGCCGAACTGCAGCCCGGCGACGTGGTCCTGGTGAAGGCGTCGAACTCCGCCGGACTGGGCGCACTGGCCGAGGCGCTGGTCGCCGAAGGTCCAGCAGGCTCCGCGGGCGAGGTCCGCCCGTGAGGCAGATACTCGTCGCCGTCGCGATCGCCCTGACCGTGTCGATTCTGCTGACCCCCGCGCTGATCCGGCTGTTCACCAAGCAGGGCTTCGGCCACCAGATCCGCGAGGACGGCCCGCCGAGCCACCAAACCAAACGCGGCACCCCGTCGATGGGCGGCGTAGCGATCGTGGCGGGCATTTGGGCCGGCTACCTGGGCACGCACCTGGCCGGGCTGGCGTTCGACGGCGAGGGCGCCTCCGCGTCCGGTCTGCTGGTGCTGGGGTTGGCCACCGTGCTGGGTGGCGTCGGCTTCCTCGACGACCTGATCAAGATCCGCAGGTCGCGCAACCTGGGCTTGAACAAGACGGCCAAGACGGTCGGGCAGATCGTGGCAGCGGTGCTGTTCGGTGTGCTGGTCTTGGGTTTTCACAACGCCAACGGCCTGACGCCGGCCAGCGCGGATCTGTCCTACGTGCGCGAAATCGCCACCGTCACACTGGCTCCCGGACTGTTCGTGCTGTTCTGCGTGCTCGTCGTCAGCGCCTGGTCCAACGCGGTCAACTTCACCGACGGCCTCGACGGGCTGGCCGCGGGCTGCATGGCGATGGTCACCGGCGCGTACGTGTTGATCACCTTCTGGCAGTACCGCAACGCGTGCGCCACCGCGCCCGGCCTGGGCTGCTACAACGTGCGCGATCCGCTGGACCTCGCGCTGGTCGCCGCGGCCACCGCGGGCGCCTGCATCGGCTTTCTGTGGTGGAATGCCGCGCCCGCCAAGATCTTCATGGGCGACACCGGTTCGCTGGCGCTGGGCGGCATCATCGCCGGTCTGTCCGTGGCCAGCCGCACCGAGCTGCTCGCGGTGGTGTTGGGTTCGCTGTTCGTCGCCGAGGTCGTCTCGGTGGTGCTGCAGATCCTCACCTTCCGGACCACCGGGCGCCGGGTGTTCCGGATGGCGCCCTTCCATCACCATTTCGAGTTGAGCGGCTGGGCCGAAACGACGGTCATCATCCGCTTCTGGCTGCTCACCGCGATCGCGTGCGGGCTGGGAGTGGCGCTGTTCTACGGTGAGTGGCTCGCCACGATCGGCGCATGACATGTCCGGGCCGGAACCCTTGTCTCCGCTGTCGGTGGGTGCGCCCGTCCTGATCGCCGGTGCCCGGGTGACCGGCCGGGCGATCCTGGGTGCGCTGACCCGGTTCGGCGCCGTGGCCACGCTGTGCGACGACGATCCGGCCATGCTGGCCCGTACGCCGAAAACGGTGTCCGCACAGTCGATCCCACCACCGCGGTTCCGC
>CM055351.1:33050201-33084343 GCA_029228515.1 Populus alba x Populus x berolinensis | reverse complement strand
CCGAGTCAAAGCGTTTCGCCGTTTGCGGAGAAAGTCTGATGTAGACAAGTAGCAGAAGCAACATGCTCAAGAGGGATCCCTAAATTTAAAAGCCAACTGAATTACGGCAACCGGGGCATCGAAGTCGGATGCCCCGAAACTCACCGAGTCAAAGCTTTTCGCCGTTTGCGGAGAAAGTCTGATGTAGAACAAGTAGCAGAAGCATACATGCTCAAGAGGGATCACCCGAAATTCAAAGGCAACTGAATTTCGGCAACCGGGCATCGAAGTCGGAATGCCGCGAAACTCACCGAGTCAAAGCGTTTCGCCGTTTGCGGAAGAAAGTCTGATGTAGAACAAGTAGCAGAAGCATACATGCTCAAGAGGGATCACCCGAAATTCAAAGGCAACTGAATTTCGGCAACCGGGGCATCGAAGTGGAATGCCGCGAAACTCACCGAGTCAAAGCGTTTCGCGTTTTTTTGAAGAAAGTCTGATGTAGAACAAGTAGCAGAAGCATACATGCTCAAGAGGGATCACCCGAAATTCAAAGGCAACTGAATTTCGGCAACCGGGCATCGAAGTCGGAATGCCGCGAAACTCACCGAGTCAAAGCGTTTCGCCGTTCGCGGAAGAAAGTCTGATGTAGAACAAGTAGCAGAAGCATACATGCTCAACAGGGATCACCCGAAATTCAAAGGCAACTGAATTTCGGCAACCGGGGCATCGAAGTCGGAATGCCGCGAAACTCACCGAGTCAAAGCGTTTCGCCGTTTGCGGAAGAAAGTCTGATGTAGAACAAGTAGCAGAAGCATACATGCTCAAGAGGGATCACCCGAAATTCAAAGGCAACTGAATTTCGGCAACCGGGGCATCGAAGTCGGAATGCGCGAAACTCACCGAGTCAAAGCGTTTCGCCTTTTGCGGAAGAAAGTCTGATGTAGAACAAGTAGCAGAAGCATACATGCTCAAGAGGGATCCCCGAAATTCAAAGGCAACTGAATTTCGGCAACCGGGGCATCGAATTCCGAATGCCGCGAAACTCACCGAGTCAAAGCGTTTCGCCTTTTGCGGAAGAAAGTCTGATGTAGAACAAGTAGCAGAAGCATACATGCTCAAGAGGGATCACCCGAAATTCAAAGGCAACTGAATTTCGGCAACCAGGGCATCGAAGTCGGAATGCCGCGAAACTCACCGAGTCAAAGCGTTTCGCCGTTTGCGGAAGAAAGTCTGATGTAGAACAAGTAGCAGAAGCATACATGCTCAAGAGGGATCACCCGAAATTCAAAGGCAACTGAATTTCGGCAACCGGGGCATCGAAGTCGGAATGCCGCGAAACTCACCGAGTCAAAGCGTTTCGCCGTTTGCGGAAGAAAGTCTGATGTAGAACAAGTAGCAGAAGCATACATGCTCAAGAGGGATCACCCGAAATTCAAAGGCAACTGAATTTCGGCAACCGGGGCATCGAAGTCGGAATGCCGCGAAACTCACCGAGTCAAAGCGTTTCGCCGTTTGCGGAAGAAAGTCTGATGTAGAACAAGTAGCAGAAGCATACATGCTCAAGAGGGATCACCCGAAATTCAAAGGCAACTGAATTTCGGCAACCGGGGCATCGAAGTCGGAATGCCGCGAAACTCACCGAGTCAAAGCGTTTCGCCGTTTGCGGAAGAAAGTCTGATGTAGAACAAGTAGCAGAAGCATACATGCTCAAGAGGGATCACCCGAAATTCAAAGGCAACTGAATTTCGGCAACCGGGCATCGAAGTCGGAATGCCGCGAAACTCACCGAGTCAAAGCGTTTCGCCGTTTGCGGAAGAAAGTCTGATGTAGAACAAGTAGCAGAAGCATACATGCTCAAGAGGGATCACCCGAAATTCAAAGGCAACTGAATTTCGGCAACCGGGGCATCGAAGTCGGAATGCCGCGAAACTCACCGAGTCAAAGCGTTTCGCCGTTTGCGGAAGAAAGTCTGATGTAGAACAAGTAGCAGAAGCATACATGCTCAAGAGGGATCACCCGAAATTCAAAGGCAACTGAATTTCGGCAACCGGGGCATCGAAGTCGGAATGCCGCGAAACTCACCGAGTCAAAGCGTTTCGCCGTTTGCGGAAGAAAGTCTGATGTAGAACAAGTAGCAGAAGCATACATGCTCAAGAGGGATCACCCGAAATTCAAAGGCAACTGAATTTCGGCAACCGGGGCATCGAAGTCGGAATGCCGCGAAACTCACCGAGTCAAAGCGTTTCGCCGTTTGCGGAAGAAAGTCTGATGTAGAACAAGTAGCAGAAGCATACATGCTCAAGAGGGATCACCCGAAATTCAAAGGCAACTGAATTTCGGCAACCGGGGCATCGAAGTCGGAATGCCGCGAAACTCACCGAGTCAAAGCGTTTCGCCGTTTGCGGAAGAAAGTCTGATGTAGAACAAGTAGCAGAAGCATACATGCTCAAGAGGGATCACCCGAAATTCAAAGGCAACTGAATTTCGGCAACCGGGGCATCGAAGTCGGAATGCCGCGAAACTCACCGAGTCAAAGCGTTTCGCCGTTTGCGGAAGAAAGTCTGATGTAGAACAAGTAGCAGAAGCATACATGCTCAAGAGGGATCACCCGAAATTCAAAGGCAACTGAATTTCGGCAACCGGGGCATCGAAGTCGGAATGCCGCGAAACTCACCGAGTCAAAGCGTTTCGCCGTTTGCGGAAGAAAGTCTGATGTAGAACAAGTAGCAGAAGCATACATGCTCAAGAGGGATCACCCGAAATTCAAAGGCAACTGAATTTCGGCAACCGGGGCATCGAAGTCGGAATGCCGCGAAACTCACCGAGTCAAAGCGTTTCGCCGTTTGCGGAAGAAAGTCTGATGTAGAACAAGTAGCAGAAGCATACATGCTCAAGAGGGATCACCCGAAATTCAAAGGCAACTGAATTTCGGCAACCGGGGCATCGAAGTCGGAATGCCGCGAAACTCACCGAGTCAAAGCGTTTCGCCGTTTGCGGAAGAAAGTCTGATGTAGAACAAGTAGCAGAAGCATACATGCTCAAGAGGGATCACCCGAAATTCAAAGGCAACTGAATTTCGGCAACCGGGGCATCGAAGTCGGAATGCCGCGAAACTCACCGAGTCAAAGCGTTTCGCCGTTTGCGGAAGAAAGTCTGATGTAGAACAAGTAGCAGAAGCATACATGCTCAAGAGGGATCACCCGAAATTCAAAGGCAACTGAATTTCGGCAACCGGGGCATCGAAGTCGGAATGCCGCGAAACTCACCGAGTCAAAGCGTTTCGCCGTTTGCGGAAGAAAGTCTGATGTAGAACAAGTAGCAGAAGCATACATGCTCAAGAGGGATCACCCGAAATTCAAAGGCAACTGAATTTCGGCAACCGGGGCATCGAAGTCGGAATGCCGCGAAACTCACCGAGTCAAAGCGTTTCGCCGTTTGCGGAAGAAAGTCTGATGTAGAACAAGTAGCAGAAGCATACATGCTCAAGAGGGATCACCCGAAATTCAAAGGCAACTGAATTTCGGCAACCGGGCATCGAAGTCGGAATGCCGCGAAACTCACCGAGTCAAAGCGTTTCGCCGTTTGCGGAAGAAAGTCTGATGTAGAACAAGTAGCAGAAGCATACATGCTCAAGAGGGATCACCCGAAATTCAAAGGCAACTGAATTTCGGCAACCGGGGCATCGAAGTCGGAATGCCGCGAAACTCACCGAGTCAAAGCGTTTCGCCGTTTGCGGAAGAAAGTCTGATGTAGAACAAGTAGCAGAAGCATACATGCTCAAGAGGGATCACCCGAAATTCAAAGGCAACTGAATTTCGGCAACCGGGGCATCGAAGTCGGAATGCCGCGAAACTCACCGAGTCAAAGCGTTTCGCCGTTTGCGGAAGAAAGTCTGATGTAGAACAAGTAGCAGAAGCATACATGCTCAAGAGGGATCACCCGAAATTCAAAGGCAACTGAATTTCGGCAACCGGGGCATCGAAGTCGGAATGCCGCGAAACTCACCGAGTCAAAGCGTTTCGCCGTTTGCGGAAGAAAGTCTGATGTAGAACAAGTAGCAGAAGCATACATGCTCAAGAGGGATCACCCGAAATTCAAAGGCAACTGAATTTCGGCAACCGGGGCATCGAAGTCGGAATGCCGCGAAACTCACCGAGTCAAAGCGTTTCGCCGTTTGCGGAAGAAAGTCTGATGTAGAACAAGTAGCAGAAGCATACATGCTCAAGAGGGATCACCCGAAATTCAAAGGCAACTGAATTTCGGCAACCGGGCATCGAAGTCGGAATGCCGCGAAACTCACCGAGTCAAAGCGTTTCGCCGTTTGCGGAAGAAAGTCTGATGTAGAACAAGTAGCAGAAGCATACATGCTCAAGAGGGATCACCCGAAATTCAAAGGCAACTGAATTTCGGCAACCGGGGCATCGAAGTCGGAATGCCGCGAAACTCACCGAGTCAAAGCGTTTCGCCGTTTGCGGAAGAAAGTCTGATGTAGAACAAGTAGCAGAAGCATACATGCTCAAGAGGGATCACCCGAAATTCAAAGGCAACTGAATTTCGGCAACCGGGGCATCGAAGTCGGAATGCCGCGAAACTCACCGAGTCAAAGCGTTTCGCCGTTTGCGGAAGAAAGTCTGATGTAGAACAAGTAGCAGAAGCATACATGCTCAAGAGGGATCACCCGAAATTCAAAGGCAACTGAATTTCGGCAACCGGGGCATCGAAGTCGGAATGCCGCGAAACTCACCGAGTCAAAGCGTTTCGCCGTTTGCGGAAGAAAGTCTGATGTAGAACAAGTAGCAGAAGCATACATGCTCAAGAGGGATCACCCGAAATTCAAAGGCAACTGAATTTCGGCAACCGGGGCATCGAAGTCGGAATGCCGCGAAACTCACCGAGTCAAAGCGTTTCGCCGTTTGCGGAAGAAAGTCTGATGTAGAACAAGTAGCAGAAGCATACATGCTCAAGAGGGATCACCCGAAATTCAAAGGCAACTGAATTTCGGCAACCGGGGCATCGAAGTCGGAATGCCGCGAAACTCACCGAGTCAAAGCGTTTCGCCGTTTGCGGAAGAAAGTCTGATGTAGAACAAGTAGCAGAAGCATACATGCTCAAGAGGGATCACCCGAAATTCAAAGGCAACTGAATTTCGGCAACCGGGGCATCGAAGTCGGAATGCCGCGAAACTCACCGAGTCAAAGCGTTTCGCCGTTTGCGGAAGAAAGTCTGATGTAGAACAAGTAGCAGAAGCATACATGCTCAAGAGGGATCACCCGAAATTCAAAGGCAACTGAATTTCGGCAACCGGGCATCGAAGTCGGAATGCCGCGAAACTCACCGAGTCAAAGCGTTTCGCCGTTTGCGGAAGAAAGTCTGATGTAGAACAAGTAGCAGAAGCATACATGCTCAAGAGGGATCACCCGAAATTCAAAGGCAACTGAATTTCGGCAACCGGGGCATCGAAGTCGGAATGCCGCGAAACTCACCGAGTCAAAGCGTTTCGCCGTTTGCGGAAGAAAGTCTGATGTAGAACAAGTAGCAGAAGCATACATGCTCAAGAGGGATCACCCGAAATTCAAAGGCAACTGAATTTCGGCAACCGGGGCATCGAAGTCGGAATGCCGCGAAACTCACCGAGTCAAAGCGTTTCGCCGTTTGCGGAAGAAAGTCTGATGTAGAACAAGTAGCAGAAGCATACATGCTCAAGAGGGATCACCCGAAATTCAAAGGCAACTGAATTTCGGCAACCGGGCATCGAAGTCGGAATGCCGCGAAACTCACCGAGTCAAAGCGTTTCGCCGTTTGCGGAAGAAAGTCTGATGTAGAACAAGTAGCAGAAGCATACATGCTCAAGAGGGATCACCCGAAATTCAAAGGCAACTGAATTTCGGCAACCGGGGCATCGAAGTCGGAATGCCGCGAAACTCACCGAGTCAAAGCGTTTCGCCGTTTGCGGAAGAAAGTCTGATGTAGAACAAGTAGCAGAAGCATACATGCTCAAGAGGGATCACCCGAAATTCAAAGGCAACTGAATTTCGGCAACCGGGGCATCGAAGTCGGAATGCCGCGAAACTCACCGAGTCAAAGCGTTTCGCCGTTTGCGGAAGAAAGTCTGATGTAGAACAAGTAGCAGAAGCATACATGCTCAAGAGGGATCACCCGAAATTCAAAGGCAACTGAATTTCGGCAACCGGGGCATCGAAGTCGGAATGCCGCGAAACTCACCGAGTCAAAGCGTTTCGCCGTTTGCGGAAGAAAGTCTGATGTAGAACAAGTAGCAGAAGCATACATGCTCAAGAGGGATCACCCGAAATTCAAAGGCAACTGAATTTCGGCAACCGGGGCATCGAAGTCGGAATGCCGCGAAACTCACCGAGTCAAAGCGTTTCGCCGTTTGCGGAAGAAAGTCTGATGTAGAACAAGTAGCAGAAGCATACATGCTCAAGAGGGATCACCCGAAATTCAAAGGCAACTGAATTTCGGCAACCGGGGCATCGAAGTCGGAATGCCGCGAAACTCACCGAGTCAAAGCGTTTCGCCGTTTGCGGAAGAAAGTCTGATGTAGAACAAGTAGCAGAAGCATACATGCTCAAGAGGGATCACCCGAAATTCAAAGGCAACTGAATTTCGGCAACCGGGGCATCGAAGTCGGAATGCCGCGAAACTCACCGAGTCAAAGCGTTTCGCCGTTTGCGGAAGAAAGTCTGATGTAGAACAAGTAGCAGAAGCATACATGCTCAAGAGGGATCACCCGAAATTCAAAGGCAACTGAATTTCGGCAACCGGGGCATCGAAGTCGGAATGCCGCGAAACTCACCGAGTCAAAGCGTTTCGCCGTTTGCGGAAGAAAGTCTGATGTAGAACAAGTAGCAGAAGCATACATGCTCAAGAGGGATCACCCGAAATTCAAAGGCAACTGAATTTCGGCAACCGGGGCATCGAAGTCGGAATGCCGCGAAACTCACCGAGTCAAAGCGTTTCGCCGTTTGCGGAAGAAAGTCTGATGTAGAACAAGTAGCAGAAGCATACATGCTCAAGAGGGATCACCCGAAATTCAAAGGCAACTGAATTTCGGCAACCGGGGCATCGAAGTCGGAATGCCGCGAAACTCACCGAGTCAAAGCGTTTCGCCGTTTGCGGAAGAAAGTCTGATGTAGAACAAGTAGCAGAAGCATACATGCTCAAGAGGGATCACCCGAAATTCAAAGGCAACTGAATTTCGGCAACCGGGGCATCGAAGTCGGAATGCCGCGAAACTCACCGAGTCAAAGCGTTTCGCCGTTTGCGGAAGAAAGTCTGATGTAGAACAAGTAGCAGAAGCATACATGCTCAAGAGGGATCACCCGAAATTCAAAGGCAACTGAATTTCGGCAACCGGGGCATCGAAGTCGGAATGCCGCGAAACTCACCGAGTCAAAGCGTTTCGCCGTTTGCGGAAGAAAGTCTGATGTAGAACAAGTAGCAGAAGCATACATGCTCAAGAGGGATCACCCGAAATTCAAAGGCAACTGAATTTCGGCAACCGGGGCATCGAAGTCGGAATGCCGCGAAACTCACCGAGTCAAAGCGTTTCGCCGTTTGCGGAAGAAAGTCTGATGTAGAACAAGTAGCAGAAGCATACATGCTCAAGAGGGATCACCCGAAATTCAAAGGCAACTGAATTTCGGCAACCGGGGCATCGAAGTCGGAATGCCGCGAAACTCACCGAGTCAAAGCGTTTCGCCGTTTGCGGAAGAAAGTCTGATGTAGAACAAGTAGCAGAAGCATACATGCTCAAGAGGGATCACCCGAAATTCAAAGGCAACTGAATTTCGGCAACCGGGGCATCGAAGTCGGAATGCCGCGAAACTCACCGAGTCAAAGCGTTTCGCCGTTTGCGGAAGAAAGTCTGATGTAGAACAAGTAGCAGAAGCATACATGCTCAAGAGGGATCACCCGAAATTCAAAGGCAACTGAATTTCGGCAACCGGGGCATCGAAGTCGGAATGCCGCGAAACTCACCGAGTCAAAGCGTTTCGCCGTTTGCGGAAGAAAGTCTGATGTAGAACAAGTAGCAGAAGCATACATGCTCAAGAGGGATCACCCGAAATTCAAAGGCAACTGAATTTCGGCAACCGGGCATCGAAGTCGGAATGCCGCGAAACTCACCGAGTCAAAGCGTTTCGCCGTTTGCGGAAGAAAGTCTGATGTAGAACAAGTAGCAGAAGCATACATGCTCAAGAGGGATCACCCGAAATTCAAAGGCAACTGAATTTCGGCAACCGGGGCATCGAAGTCGGAATGCCGCGAAACTCACCGAGTCAAAGCGTTTCGCCGTTTGCGGAAGAAAGTCTGATGTAGAACAAGTAGCAGAAGCATACATGCTCAAGAGGGATCACCCGAAATTCAAAGGCAACTGAATTTCGGCAACCGGGGCATCGAAGTCGGAATGCCGCGAAACTCACCGAGTCAAAGCGTTTCGCCGTTTGCGGAAGAAAGTCTGATGTAGAACAAGTAGCAGAAGCATACATGCTCAAGAGGGATCACCCGAAATTCAAAGGCAACTGAATTTCGGCAACCGGGCATCGAAGTCGGAATGCCGCGAAACTCACCGAGTCAAAGCGTTTCGCCGTTTGCGGAAGAAAGTCTGATGTAGAACAAGTAGCAGAAGCATACATGCTCAAGAGGGATCACCCGAAATTCAAAGGCAACTGAATTTCGGCAACCGGGGCATCGAAGTCGGAATGCCGCGAAACTCACCGAGTCAAAGCGTTTCGCCGTTTGCGGAAGAAAGTCTGATGTAGAACAAGTAGCAGAAGCATACATGCTCAAGAGGGATCACCCGAAATTCAAAGGCAACTGAATTTCGGCAACCGGGGCATCGAAGTCGGAATGCCGCGAAACTCACCGAGTCAAAGCGTTTCGCCGTTTGCGGAAGAAAGTCTGATGTAGAACAAGTAGCAGAAGCATACATGCTCAAGAGGGATCACCCGAAATTCAAAGGCAACTGAATTTCGGCAACCGGGCATCGAAGTCGGAATGCCGCGAAACTCACCGAGTCAAAGCGTTTCGCCGTTTGCGGAAGAAAGTCTGATGTAGAACAAGTAGCAGAAGCATACATGCTCAAGAGGGATCACCCGAAATTCAAAGGCAACTGAATTTCGGCAACCGGGGCATCGAAGTCGGAATGCCGCGAAACTCACCGAGTCAAAGCGTTTCGCCGTTTGCGGAAGAAAGTCTGATGTAGAACAAGTAGCAGAAGCATACATGCTCAAGAGGGATCACCCGAAATTCAAAGGCAACTGAATTTCGGCAACCGGGGCATCGAAGTCGGAATGCCGCGAAACTCACCGAGTCAAAGCGTTTCGCCGTTTGCGGAAGAAAGTCTGATGTAGAACAAGTAGCAGAAGCATACATGCTCAAGAGGGATCACCCGAAATTCAAAGGCAACTGAATTTCGGCAACCGGGGCATCGAAGTCGGAATGCCGCGAAACTCACCGAGTCAAAGCGTTTCGCCGTTTGCGGAAGAAAGTCTGATGTAGAACAAGTAGCAGAAGCATACATGCTCAAGAGGGATCACCCGAAATTCAAAGGCAACTGAATTTCGGCAACCGGGGCATCGAAGTCGGAATGCCGCGAAACTCACCGAGTCAAAGCGTTTCGCCGTTTGCGGAAGAAAGTCTGATGTAGAACAAGTAGCAGAAGCATACATGCTCAAGAGGGATCACCCGAAATTCAAAGGCAACTGAATTTCGGCAACCGGGGCATCGAAGTCGGAATGCCGCGAAACTCACCGAGTCAAAGCGTTTCGCCGTTTGCGGAAGAAAGTCTGATGTAGAACAAGTAGCAGAAGCATACATGCTCAAGAGGGATCACCCGAAATTCAAAGGCAACTGAATTTCGGCAACCGGGGCATCGAAGTCGGAATGCCGCGAAACTCACCGAGTCAAAGCGTTTCGCCGTTTGCGGAAGAAAGTCTGATGTAGAACAAGTAGCAGAAGCATACATGCTCAAGAGGGATCACCCGAAATTCAAAGGCAACTGAATTTCGGCAACCGGGGCATCGAAGTCGGAATGCCGCGAAACTCACCGAGTCAAAGCGTTTCGCCGTTTGCGGAAGAAAGTCTGATGTAGAACAAGTAGCAGAAGCATACATGCTCAAGAGGGATCACCCGAAATTCAAAGGCAACTGAATTTCGGCAACCGGGGCATCGAAGTCGGAATGCCGCGAAACTCACCGAGTCAAAGCGTTTCGCCGTTTGCGGAAGAAAGTCTGATGTAGAACAAGTAGCAGAAGCATACATGCTCAAGAGGGATCACCCGAAATTCAAAGGCAACTGAATTTCGGCAACCGGGGCATCGAAGTCGGAATGCCGCGAAACTCACCGAGTCAAAGCGTTTCGCCGTTTGCGGAAGAAAGTCTGATGTAGAACAAGTAGCAGAAGCATACATGCTCAAGAGGGATCACCCGAAATTCAAAGGCAACTGAATTTCGGCAACCGGGGCATCGAAGTCGGAATGCCGCGAAACTCACCGAGTCAAAGCGTTTCGCCGTTTGCGGAAGAAAGTCTGATGTAGAACAAGTAGCAGAAGCATACATGCTCAAGAGGGATCACCCGAAATTCAAAGGCAACTGAATTTCGGCAACCGGGGCATCGAAGTCGGAATGCCGCGAAACTCACCGAGTCAAAGCGTTTCGCCGTTTGCGGAAGAAAGTCTGATGTAGAACAAGTAGCAGAAGCATACATGCTCAAGAGGGATCACCCGAAATTCAAAGGCAACTGAATTTCGGCAACCGGGGCATCGAAGTCGGAATGCCGCGAAACTCACCGAGTCAAAGCGTTTCGCCGTTTGCGGAAGAAAGTCTGATGTAGAACAAGTAGCAGAAGCATACATGCTCAAGAGGGATCACCCGAAATTCAAAGGCAACTGAATTTCGGCAACCGGGCATCGAAGTCGGAATGCCGCGAAACTCACCGAGTCAAAGCGTTTCGCCGTTTGCGGAAGAAAGTCTGATGTAGAACAAGTAGCAGAAGCATACATGCTCAAGAGGGATCACCCGAAATTCAAAGGCAACTGAATTTCGGCAACCGGGGCATCGAAGTCGGAATGCCGCGAAACTCACCGAGTCAAAGCGTTTCGCCGTTTGCGGAAGAAAGTCTGATGTAGAACAAGTAGCAGAAGCATACATGCTCAAGAGGGATCACCCGAAATTCAAAGGCAACTGAATTTCGGCAACCGGGGCATCGAAGTCGGAATGCCGCGAAACTCACCGAGTCAAAGCGTTTCGCCGTTTGCGGAAGAAAGTCTGATGTAGAACAAGTAGCAGAAGCATACATGCTCAAGAGGGATCACCCGAAATTCAAAGGCAACTGAATTTCGGCAACCGGGCATCGAAGTCGGAATGCCGCGAAACTCACCGAGTCAAAGCGTTTCGCCGTTTGCGGAAGAAAGTCTGATGTAGAACAAGTAGCAGAAGCATACATGCTCAAGAGGGATCACCCGAAATTCAAAGGCAACTGAATTTCGGCAACCGGGGCATCGAAGTCGGAATGCCGCGAAACTCACCGAGTCAAAGCGTTTCGCCGTTTGCGGAAGAAAGTCTGATGTAGAACAAGTAGCAGAAGCATACATGCTCAAGAGGGATCACCCGAAATTCAAAGGCAACTGAATTTCGGCAACCGGGGCATCGAAGTCGGAATGCCGCGAAACTCACCGAGTCAAAGCGTTTCGCCGTTTGCGGAAGAAAGTCTGATGTAGAACAAGTAGCAGAAGCATACATGCTCAAGAGGGATCACCCGAAATTCAAAGGCAACTGAATTTCGGCAACCGGGCATCGAAGTCGGAATGCCGCGAAACTCACCGAGTCAAAGCGTTTCGCCGTTTGCGGAAGAAAGTCTGATGTAGAACAAGTAGCAGAAGCATACATGCTCAAGAGGGATCACCCGAAATTCAAAGGCAACTGAATTTCGGCAACCGGGGCATCGAAGTCGGAATGCCGCGAAACTCACCGAGTCAAAGCGTTTCGCCGTTTGCGGAAGAAAGTCTGATGTAGAACAAGTAGCAGAAGCATACATGCTCAAGAGGGATCACCCGAAATTCAAAGGCAACTGAATTTCGGCAACCGGGGCATCGAAGTCGGAATGCCGCGAAACTCACCGAGTCAAAGCGTTTCGCCGTTTGCGGAAGAAAGTCTGATGTAGAACAAGTAGCAGAAGCATACATGCTCAAGAGGGATCACCCGAAATTCAAAGGCAACTGAATTTCGGCAACCGGGCATCGAAGTCGGAATGCCGCGAAACTCACCGAGTCAAAGCGTTTCGCCGTTTGCGGAAGAAAGTCTGATGTAGAACAAGTAGCAGAAGCATACATGCTCAAGAGGGATCACCCGAAATTCAAAGGCAACTGAATTTCGGCAACCGGGGCATCGAAGTCGGAATGCCGCGAAACTCACCGAGTCAAAGCGTTTCGCCGTTTGCGGAAGAAAGTCTGATGTAGAACAAGTAGCAGAAGCATACATGCTCAAGAGGGATCACCCGAAATTCAAAGGCAACTGAATTTCGGCAACCGGGGCATCGAAGTCGGAATGCCGCGAAACTCACCGAGTCAAAGCGTTTCGCCGTTTGCGGAAGAAAGTCTGATGTAGAACAAGTAGCAGAAGCATACATGCTCAAGAGGGATCACCCGAAATTCAAAGGCAACTGAATTTCGGCAACCGGGCATCGAAGTCGGAATGCCGCGAAACTCACCGAGTCAAAGCGTTTCGCCGTTTGCGGAAGAAAGTCTGATGTAGAACAAGTAGCAGAAGCATACATGCTCAAGAGGGATCACCCGAAATTCAAAGGCAACTGAATTTCGGCAACCGGGCATCGAAGTCGGAATGCCGCGAAACTCACCGAGTCAAAGCGTTTCGCCGTTTGCGGAAGAAAGTCTGATGTAGAACAAGTAGCAGAAGCATACATGCTCAAGAGGGATCACCCGAAATTCAAAGGCAACTGAATTTCGGCAACCGGGCATCGAAGTCGGAATGCCGCGAAACTCACCGAGTCAAAGCGTTTCGCCGTTTGCGGAAGAAAGTCTGATGTAGAACAAGTAGCAGAAGCATACATGCTCAAGAGGGATCACCCGAAATTCAAAGGCAACTGAATTTCGGCAACCGGGGCATCGAAGTCGGAATGCCGCGAAACTCACCGAGTCAAAGCGTTTCGCCGTTTGCGGAAGAAAGTCTGATGTAGAACAAGTAGCAGAAGCATACATGCTCAAGAGGGATCACCCGAAATTCAAAGGCAACTGAATTTCGGCAACCGGGGCATCGAAGTCGGAATGCCGCGAAACTCACCGAGTCAAAGCGTTTCGCCGTTTGCGGAAGAAAGTCTGATGTAGAACAAGTAGCAGAAGCATACATGCTCAAGAGGGATCACCCGAAATTCAAAGGCAACTGAATTTCGGCAACCGGGGCATCGAAGTCGGAATGCCGCGAAACTCACCGAGTCAAAGCGTTTCGCCGTTTGCGGAAGAAAGTCTGATGTAGAACAAGTAGCAGAAGCATACATGCTCAAGAGGGATCACCCGAAATTCAAAGGCAACTGAATTTCGGCAACCGGGGCATCGAAGTCGGAATGCCGCGAAACTCACCGAGTCAAAGCGTTTCGCCGTTTGCGGAAGAAAGTCTGATGTAGAACAAGTAGCAGAAGCATACATGCTCAAGAGGGATCACCCGAAATTCAAAGGCAACTGAATTTCGGCAACCGGGCATCGAAGTCGGAATGCCGCGAAACTCACCGAGTCAAAGCGTTTCGCCGTTTGCGGAAGAAAGTCTGATGTAGAACAAGTAGCAGAAGCATACATGCTCAAGAGGGATCACCCGAAATTCAAAGGCAACTGAATTTCGGCAACCGGGGCATCGAAGTCGGAATGCCGCGAAACTCACCGAGTCAAAGCGTTTCGCCGTTTGCGGAAGAAAGTCTGATGTAGAACAAGTAGCAGAAGCATACATGCTCAAGAGGGATCACCCGAAATTCAAAGGCAACTGAATTTCGGCAACCGGGGCATCGAAGTCGGAATGCCGCGAAACTCACCGAGTCAAAGCGTTTCGCCGTTTGCGGAAGAAAGTCTGATGTAGAACAAGTAGCAGAAGCATACATGCTCAAGAGGGATCACCCGAAATTCAAAGGCAACTGAATTTCGGCAACCGGGGCATCGAAGTCGGAATGCCGCGAAACTCACCGAGTCAAAGCGTTTCGCCGTTTGCGGAAGAAAGTCTGATGTAGAACAAGTAGCAGAAGCATACATGCTCAAGAGGGATCACCCGAAATTCAAAGGCAACTGAATTTCGGCAACCGGGGCATCGAAGTCGGAATGCCGCGAAACTCACCGAGTCAAAGCGTTTCGCCGTTTGCGGAAGAAAGTCTGATGTAGAACAAGTAGCAGAAGCATACATGCTCAAGAGGGATCACCCGAAATTCAAAGGCAACTGAATTTCGGCAACCGGGGCATCGAAGTCGGAATGCCGCGAAACTCACCGAGTCAAAGCGTTTCGCCGTTTGCGGAAGAAAGTCTGATGTAGAACAAGTAGCAGAAGCATACATGCTCAAGAGGGATCACCCGAAATTCAAAGGCAACTGAATTTCGGCAACCGGGGCATCGAAGTCGGAATGCCGCGAAACTCACCGAGTCAAAGCGTTTCGCCGTTTGCGGAAGAAAGTCTGATGTAGAACAAGTAGCAGAAGCATACATGCTCAAGAGGGATCACCCGAAATTCAAAGGCAACTGAATTTCGGCAACCGGGGCATCGAAGTCGGAATGCCGCGAAACTCACCGAGTCAAAGCGTTTCGCCGTTTGCGGAAGAAAGTCTGATGTAGAACAAGTAGCAGAAGCATACATGCTCAAGAGGGATCACCCGAAATTCAAAGGCAACTGAATTTCGGCAACCGGGGCATCGAAGTCGGAATGCCGCGAAACTCACCGAGTCAAAGCGTTTCGCCGTTTGCGGAAGAAAGTCTGATGTAGAACAAGTAGCAGAAGCATACATGCTCAAGAGGGATCACCCGAAATTCAAAGGCAACTGAATTTCGGCAACCGGGGCATCGAAGTCGGAATGCCGCGAAACTCACCGAGTCAAAGCGTTTCGCCGTTTGCGGAAGAAAGTCTGATGTAGAACAAGTAGCAGAAGCATACATGCTCAAGAGGGATCACCCGAAATTCAAAGGCAACTGAATTTCGGCAACCGGGGCATCGAAGTCGGAATGCCGCGAAACTCACCGAGTCAAAGCGTTTCGCCGTTTGCGGAAGAAAGTCTGATGTAGAACAAGTAGCAGAAGCATACATGCTCAAGAGGGATCACCCGAAATTCAAAGGCAACTGAATTTCGGCAACCGGGGCATCGAAGTCGGAATGCCGCGAAACTCACCGAGTCAAAGCGTTTCGCCGTTTGCGGAAGAAAGTCTGATGTAGAACAAGTAGCAGAAGCATACATGCTCAAGAGGGATCACCCGAAATTCAAAGGCAACTGAATTTCGGCAACCGGGGCATCGAAGTCGGAATGCCGCGAAACTCACCGAGTCAAAGCGTTTCGCCGTTTGCGGAAGAAAGTCTGATGTAGAACAAGTAGCAGAAGCATACATGCTCAAGAGGGATCACCCGAAATTCAAAGGCAACTGAATTTCGGCAACCGGGGCATCGAAGTCGGAATGCCGCGAAACTCACCGAGTCAAAGCGTTTCGCCGTTTGCGGAAGAAAGTCTGATGTAGAACAAGTAGCAGAAGCATACATGCTCAAGAGGGATCACCCGAAATTCAAAGGCAACTGAATTTCGGCAACCGGGCATCGAAGTCGGAATGCCGCGAAACTCACCGAGTCAAAGCGTTTCGCCGTTTGCGGAAGAAAGTCTGATGTAGAACAAGTAGCAGAAGCATACATGCTCAAGAGGGATCACCCGAAATTCAAAGGCAACTGAATTTCGGCAACCGGGGCATCGAAGTCGGAATGCCGCGAAACTCACCGAGTCAAAGCGTTTCGCCGTTTGCGGAAGAAAGTCTGATGTAGAACAAGTAGCAGAAGCATACATGCTCAAGAGGGATCACCCGAAATTCAAAGGCAACTGAATTTCGGCAACCGGGGCATCGAAGTCGGAATGCCGCGAAACTCACCGAGTCAAAGCGTTTCGCCGTTTGCGGAAGAAAGTCTGATGTAGAACAAGTAGCAGAAGCATACATGCTCAAGAGGGATCACCCGAAATTCAAAGGCAACTGAATTTCGGCAACCGGGGCATCGAAGTCGGAATGCCGCGAAACTCACCGAGTCAAAGCGTTTCGCCGTTTGCGGAAGAAAGTCTGATGTAGAACAAGTAGCAGAAGCATACATGCTCAAGAGGGATCACCCGAAATTCAAAGGCAACTGAATTTCGGCAACCGGGGCATCGAAGTCGGAATGCCGCGAAACTCACCGAGTCAAAGCGTTTCGCCGTTTGCGGAAGAAAGTCTGATGTAGAACAAGTAGCAGAAGCATACATGCTCAAGAGGGATCACCCGAAATTCAAAGGCAACTGAATTTCGGCAACCGGGGCATCGAAGTCGGAATGCCGCGAAACTCACCGAGTCAAAGCGTTTCGCCGTTTGCGGAAGAAAGTCTGATGTAGAACAAGTAGCAGAAGCATACATGCTCAAGAGGGATCACCCGAAATTCAAAGGCAACTGAATTTCGGCAACCGGGGCATCGAAGTCGGAATGCCGCGAAACTCACCGAGTCAAAGCGTTTCGCCGTTTGCGGAAGAAAGTCTGATGTAGAACAAGTAGCAGAAGCATACATGCTCAAGAGGGATCACCCGAAATTCAAAGGCAACTGAATTTCGGCAACCGGGGCATCGAAGTCGGAATGCCGCGAAACTCACCGAGTCAAAGCGTTTCGCCGTTTGCGGAAGAAAGTCTGATGTAGAACAAGTAGCAGAAGCATACATGCTCAAGAGGGATCACCCGAAATTCAAAGGCAACTGAATTTCGGCAACCGGGGCATCGAAGTCGGAATGCCGCGAAACTCACCGAGTCAAAGCGTTTCGCCGTTTGCGGAAGAAAGTCTGATGTAGAACAAGTAGCAGAAGCATACATGCTCAAGAGGGATCACCCGAAATTCAAAGGCAACTGAATTTCGGCAACCGGGCATCGAAGTCGGAATGCCGCGAAACTCACCGAGTCAAAGCGTTTCGCCGTTTGCGGAAGAAAGTCTGATGTAGAACAAGTAGCAGAAGCATACATGCTCAAGAGGGATCACCCGAAATTCAAAGGCAACTGAATTTCGGCAACCGGGGCATCGAAGTCGGAATGCCGCGAAACTCACCGAGTCAAAGCGTTTCGCCGTTTGCGGAAGAAAGTCTGATGTAGAACAAGTAGCAGAAGCATACATGCTCAAGAGGGATCACCCGAAATTCAAAGGCAACTGAATTTCGGCAACCGGGCATCGAAGTCGGAATGCCGCGAAACTCACCGAGTCAAAGCGTTTCGCCGTTTGCGGAAGAAAGTCTGATGTAGAACAAGTAGCAGAAGCATACATGCTCAAGAGGGATCACCCGAAATTCAAAGGCAACTGAATTTCGGCAACCGGGGCATCGAAGTCGGAATGCCGCGAAACTCACCGAGTCAAAGCGTTTCGCCGTTTGCGGAAGAAAGTCTGATGTAGAACAAGTAGCAGAAGCATACATGCTCAAGAGGGATCACCCGAAATTCAAAGGCAACTGAATTTCGGCAACCGGGCATCGAAGTCGGAATGCCGCGAAACTCACCGAGTCAAAGCGTTTCGCCGTTTGCGGAAGAAAGTCTGATGTAGAACAAGTAGCAGAAGCATACATGCTCAAGAGGGATCACCCGAAATTCAAAGGCAACTGAATTTCGGCAACCGGGGCATCGAAGTCGGAATGCCGCGAAACTCACCGAGTCAAAGCGTTTCGCCGTTTGCGGAAGAAAGTCTGATGTAGAACAAGTAGCAGAAGCATACATGCTCAAGAGGGATCACCCGAAATTCAAAGGCAACTGAATTTCGGCAACCGGGGCATCGAAGTCGGAATGCCGCGAAACTCACCGAGTCAAAGCGTTTCGCCGTTTGCGGAAGAAAGTCTGATGTAGAACAAGTAGCAGAAGCATACATGCTCAAGAGGGATCACCCGAAATTCAAAGGCAACTGAATTTCGGCAACCGGGGCATCGAAGTCGGAATGCCGCGAAACTCACCGAGTCAAAGCGTTTCGCCGTTTGCGGAAGAAAGTCTGATGTAGAACAAGTAGCAGAAGCATACATGCTCAAGAGGGATCACCCGAAATTCAAAGGCAACTGAATTTCGGCAACCGGGGCATCGAAGTCGGAATGCCGCGAAACTCACCGAGTCAAAGCGTTTCGCCGTTTGCGGAAGAAAGTCTGATGTAGAACAAGTAGCAGAAGCATACATGCTCAAGAGGGATCACCCGAAATTCAAAGGCAACTGAATTTCGGCAACCGGGGCATCGAAGTCGGAATGCCGCGAAACTCACCGAGTCAAAGCGTTTCGCCGTTTGCGGAAGAAAGTCTGATGTAGAACAAGTAGCAGAAGCATACATGCTCAAGAGGGATCACCCGAAATTCAAAGGCAACTGAATTTCGGCAACCGGGGCATCGAAGTCGGAATGCCGCGAAACTCACCGAGTCAAAGCGTTTCGCCGTTTGCGGAAGAAAGTCTGATGTAGAACAAGTAGCAGAAGCATACATGCTCAAGAGGGATCACCCGAAATTCAAAGGCAACTGAATTTCGGCAACCGGGCATCGAAGTCGGAATGCCGCGAAACTCACCGAGTCAAAGCGTTTCGCCGTTTGCGGAAGAAAGTCTGATGTAGAACAAGTAGCAGAAGCATACATGCTCAAGAGGGATCACCCGAAATTCAAAGGCAACTGAATTTCGGCAACCGGGCATCGAAGTCGGAATGCCGCGAAACTCACCGAGTCAAAGCGTTTCGCCGTTTGCGGAAGAAAGTCTGATGTAGAACAAGTAGCAGAAGCATACATGCTCAAGAGGGATCACCCGAAATTCAAAGGCAACTGAATTTCGGCAACCGGGGCATCGAAGTCGGAATGCCGCGAAACTCACCGAGTCAAAGCGTTTCGCCGTTTGCGGAAGAAAGTCTGATGTAGAACAAGTAGCAGAAGCATACATGCTCAAGAGGGATCACCCGAAATTCAAAGGCAACTGAATTTCGGCAACCGGGGCATCGAAGTCGGAATGCCGCGAAACTCACCGAGTCAAAGCGTTTCGCCGTTTGCGGAAGAAAGTCTGATGTAGAACAAGTAGCAGAAGCATACATGCTCAAGAGGGATCACCCGAAATTCAAAGGCAACTGAATTTCGGCAACCGGGGCATCGAAGTCGGAATGCCGCGAAACTCACCGAGTCAAAGCGTTTCGCCGTTTGCGGAAGAAAGTCTGATGTAGAACAAGTAGCAGAAGCATACATGCTCAAGAGGGATCACCCGAAATTCAAAGGCAACTGAATTTCGGCAACCGGGGCATCGAAGTCGGAATGCCGCGAAACTCACCGAGTCAAAGCGTTTCGCCGTTTGCGGAAGAAAGTCTGATGTAGAACAAGTAGCAGAAGCATACATGCTCAAGAGGGATCACCCGAAATTCAAAGGCAACTGAATTTCGGCAACCGGGGCATCGAAGTCGGAATGCCGCGAAACTCACCGAGTCAAAGCGTTTCGCCGTTTGCGGAAGAAAGTCTGATGTAGAACAAGTAGCAGAAGCATACATGCTCAAGAGGGATCACCCGAAATTCAAAGGCAACTGAATTTCGGCAACCGGGGCATCGAAGTCGGAATGCCGCGAAACTCACCGAGTCAAAGCGTTTCGCCGTTTGCGGAAGAAAGTCTGATGTAGAACAAGTAGCAGAAGCATACATGCTCAAGAGGGATCACCCGAAATTCAAAGGCAACTGAATTTCGGCAACCGGGGCATCGAAGTCGGAATGCCGCGAAACTCACCGAGTCAAAGCGTTTCGCCGTTTGCGGAAGAAAGTCTGATGTAGAACAAGTAGCAGAAGCATACATGCTCAAGAGGGATCACCCGAAATTCAAAGGCAACTGAATTTCGGCAACCGGGGCATCGAAGTCGGAATGCCGCGAAACTCACCGAGTCAAAGCGTTTCGCCGTTTGCGGAAGAAAGTCTGATGTAGAACAAGTAGCAGAAGCATACATGCTCAAGAGGGATCACCCGAAATTCAAAGGCAACTGAATTTCGGCAACCGGGGCATCGAAGTCGGAATGCCGCGAAACTCACCGAGTCAAAGCGTTTCGCCGTTTGCGGAAGAAAGTCTGATGTAGAACAAGTAGCAGAAGCATACATGCTCAAGAGGGATCACCCGAAATTCAAAGGCAACTGAATTTCGGCAACCGGGGCATCGAAGTCGGAATGCCGCGAAACTCACCGAGTCAAAGCGTTTCGCCGTTTGCGGAAGAAAGTCTGATGTAGAACAAGTAGCAGAAGCATACATGCTCAAGAGGGATCACCCGAAATTCAAAGGCAACTGAATTTCGGCAACCGGGGCATCGAAGTCGGAATGCCGCGAAACTCACCGAGTCAAAGCGTTTCGCCGTTTGCGGAAGAAAGTCTGATGTAGAACAAGTAGCAGAAGCATACATGCTCAAGAGGGATCACCCGAAATTCAAAGGCAACTGAATTTCGGCAACCGGGCATCGAAGTCGGAATGCCGCGAAACTCACCGAGTCAAAGCGTTTCGCCGTTTGCGGAAGAAAGTCTGATGTAGAACAAGTAGCAGAAGCATACATGCTCAAGAGGGATCACCCGAAATTCAAAGGCAACTGAATTTCGGCAACCGGGGCATCGAAGTCGGAATGCCGCGAAACTCACCGAGTCAAAGCGTTTCGCCGTTTGCGGAAGAAAGTCTGATGTAGAACAAGTAGCAGAAGCATACATGCTCAAGAGGGATCACCCGAAATTCAAAGGCAACTGAATTTCGGCAACCGGGGCATCGAAGTCGGAATGCCGCGAAACTCACCGAGTCAAAGCGTTTCGCCGTTTGCGGAAGAAAGTCTGATGTAGAACAAGTAGCAGAAGCATACATGCTCAAGAGGGATCACCCGAAATTCAAAGGCAACTGAATTTCGGCAACCGGGGCATCGAAGTCGGAATGCCGCGAAACTCACCGAGTCAAAGCGTTTCGCCGTTTGCGGAAGAAAGTCTGATGTAGAACAAGTAGCAGAAGCATACATGCTCAAGAGGGATCACCCGAAATTCAAAGGCAACTGAATTTCGGCAACCGGGGCATCGAAGTCGGAATGCCGCGAAACTCACCGAGTCAAAGCGTTTCGCCGTTTGCGGAAGAAAGTCTGATGTAGAACAAGTAGCAGAAGCATACATGCTCAAGAGGGATCACCCGAAATTCAAAGGCAACTGAATTTCGGCAACCGGGCATCGAAGTCGGAATGCCGCGAAACTCACCGAGTCAAAGCGTTTCGCCGTTTGCGGAAGAAAGTCTGATGTAGAACAAGTAGCAGAAGCATACATGCTCAAGAGGGATCACCCGAAATTCAAAGGCAACTGAATTTCGGCAACCGGGGCATCGAAGTCGGAATGCCGCGAAACTCACCGAGTCAAAGCGTTTCGCCGTTTGCGGAAGAAAGTCTGATGTAGAACAAGTAGCAGAAGCATACATGCTCAAGAGGGATCACCCGAAATTCAAAGGCAACTGAATTTCGGCAACCGGGGCATCGAAGTCGGAATGCCGCGAAACTCACCGAGTCAAAGCGTTTCGCCGTTTGCGGAAGAAAGTCTGATGTAGAACAAGTAGCAGAAGCATACATGCTCAAGAGGGATCACCCGAAATTCAAAGGCAACTGAATTTCGGCAACCGGGGCATCGAAGTCGGAATGCCGCGAAACTCACCGAGTCAAAGCGTTTCGCCGTTTGCGGAAGAAAGTCTGATGTAGAACAAGTAGCAGAAGCATACATGCTCAAGAGGGATCACCCGAAATTCAAAGGCAACTGAATTTCGGCAACCGGGCATCGAAGTCGGAATGCCGCGAAACTCACCGAGTCAAAGCGTTTCGCCGTTTGCGGAAGAAAGTCTGATGTAGAACAAGTAGCAGAAGCATACATGCTCAAGAGGGATCACCCGAAATTCAAAGGCAACTGAATTTCGGCAACCGGGGCATCGAAGTCGGAATGCCGCGAAACTCACCGAGTCAAAGCGTTTCGCCGTTTGCGGAAGAAAGTCTGATGTAGAACAAGTAGCAGAAGCATACATGCTCAAGAGGGATCACCCGAAATTCAAAGGCAACTGAATTTCGGCAACCGGGGCATCGAAGTCGGAATGCCGCGAAACTCACCGAGTCAAAGCGTTTCGCCGTTTGCGGAAGAAAGTCTGATGTAGAACAAGTAGCAGAAGCATACATGCTCAAGAGGGATCACCCGAAATTCAAAGGCAACTGAATTTCGGCAACCGGGGCATCGAAGTCGGAATGCCGCGAAACTCACCGAGTCAAAGCGTTTCGCCGTTTGCGGAAGAAAGTCTGATGTAGAACAAGTAGCAGAAGCATACATGCTCAAGAGGGATCACCCGAAATTCAAAGGCAACTGAATTTCGGCAACCGGGGCATCGAAGTCGGAATGCCGCGAAACTCACCGAGTCAAAGCGTTTCGCCGTTTGCGGAAGAAAGTCTGATGTAGAACAAGTAGCAGAAGCATACATGCTCAAGAGGGATCACCCGAAATTCAAAGGCAACTGAATTTCGGCAACCGGGCATCGAAGTCGGAATGCCGCGAAACTCACCGAGTCAAAGCGTTTCGCCGTTTGCGGAAGAAAGTCTGATGTAGAACAAGTAGCAGAAGCATACATGCTCAAGAGGGATCACCCGAAATTCAAAGGCAACTGAATTTCGGCAACCGGGCATCGAAGTCGGAATGCCGCGAAACTCACCGAGTCAAAGCGTTTCGCCGTTTGCGGAAGAAAGTCTGATGTAGAACAAGTAGCAGAAGCATACATGCTCAAGAGGGATCACCCGAAATTCAAAGGCAACTGAATTTCGGCAACCGGGCATCGAAGTCGGAATGCCGCGAAACTCACCGAGTCAAAGCGTTTCGCCGTTTGCGGAAGAAAGTCTGATGTAGAACAAGTAGCAGAAGCATACATGCTCAAGAGGGATCACCCGAAATTCAAAGGCAACTGAATTTCGGCAACCGGGGCATCGAAGTCGGAATGCCGCGAAACTCACCGAGTCAAAGCGTTTCGCCGTTTGCGGAAGAAAGTCTGATGTAGAACAAGTAGCAGAAGCATACATGCTCAAGAGGGATCACCCGAAATTCAAAGGCAACTGAATTTCGGCAACCGGGGCATCGAAGTCGGAATGCCGCGAAACTCACCGAGTCAAAGCGTTTCGCCGTTTGCGGAAGAAAGTCTGATGTAGAACAAGTAGCAGAAGCATACATGCTCAAGAGGGATCACCCGAAATTCAAAGGCAACTGAATTTCGGCAACCGGGGCATCGAAGTCGGAATGCCGCGAAACTCACCGAGTCAAAGCGTTTCGCCGTTTGCGGAAGAAAGTCTGATGTAGAACAAGTAGCAGAAGCATACATGCTCAAGAGGGATCACCCGAAATTCAAAGGCAACTGAATTTCGGCAACCGGGGCATCGAAGTCGGAATGCCGCGAAACTCACCGAGTCAAAGCGTTTCGCCGTTTGCGGAAGAAAGTCTGATGTAGAACAAGTAGCAGAAGCATACATGCTCAAGAGGGATCACCCGAAATTCAAAGGCAACTGAATTTCGGCAACCGGGCATCGAAGTCGGAATGCCGCGAAACTCACCGAGTCAAAGCGTTTCGCCGTTTGCGGAAGAAAGTCTGATGTAGAACAAGTAGCAGAAGCATACATGCTCAAGAGGGATCACCCGAAATTCAAAGGCAACTGAATTTCGGCAACCGGGGCATCGAAGTCGGAATGCCGCGAAACTCACCGAGTCAAAGCGTTTCGCCGTTTGCGGAAGAAAGTCTGATGTAGAACAAGTAGCAGAAGCATACATGCTCAAGAGGGATCACCCGAAATTCAAAGGCAACTGAATTTCGGCAACCGGGGCATCGAAGTCGGAATGCCGCGAAACTCACCGAGTCAAAGCGTTTCGCCGTTTGCGGAAGAAAGTCTGATGTAGAACAAGTAGCAGAAGCATACATGCTCAAGAGGGATCACCCGAAATTCAAAGGCAACTGAATTTCGGCAACCGGGCATCGAAGTCGGAATGCCGCGAAACTCACCGAGTCAAAGCGTTTCGCCGTTTGCGGAAGAAAGTCTGATGTAGAACAAGTAGCAGAAGCATACATGCTCAAGAGGGATCACCCGAAATTCAAAGGCAACTGAATTTCGGCAACCGGGGCATCGAAGTCGGAATGCCGCGAAACTCACCGAGTCAAAGCGTTTCGCCGTTTGCGGAAGAAAGTCTGATGTAGAACAAGTAGCAGAAGCATACATGCTCAAGAGGGATCACCCGAAATTCAAAGGCAACTGAATTTCGGCAACCGGGGCATCGAAGTCGGAATGCCGCGAAACTCACCGAGTCAAAGCGTTTCGCCGTTTGCGGAAGAAAGTCTGATGTAGAACAAGTAGCAGAAGCATACATGCTCAAGAGGGATCACCCGAAATTCAAAGGCAACTGAATTTCGGCAACCGGGGCATCGAAGTCGGAATGCCGCGAAACTCACCGAGTCAAAGCGTTTCGCCGTTTGCGGAAGAAAGTCTGATGTAGAACAAGTAGCAGAAGCATACATGCTCAAGAGGGATCACCCGAAATTCAAAGGCAACTGAATTTCGGCAACCGGGGCATCGAAGTCGGAATGCCGCGAAACTCACCGAGTCAAAGCGTTTCGCCGTTTGCGGAAGAAAGTCTGATGTAGAACAAGTAGCAGAAGCATACATGCTCAAGAGGGATCACCCGAAATTCAAAGGCAACTGAATTTCGGCAACCGGGGCATCGAAGTCGGAATGCCGCGAAACTCACCGAGTCAAAGCGTTTCGCCGTTTGCGGAAGAAAGTCTGATGTAGAACAAGTAGCAGAAGCATACATGCTCAAGAGGGATCACCCGAAATTCAAAGGCAACTGAATTTCGGCAACCGGGGCATCGAAGTCGGAATGCCGCGAAACTCACCGAGTCAAAGCGTTTCGCCGTTTGCGGAAGAAAGTCTGATGTAGAACAAGTAGCAGAAGCATACATGCTCAAGAGGGATCACCCGAAATTCAAAGGCAACTGAATTTCGGCAACCGGGCATCGAAGTCGGAATGCCGCGAAACTCACCGAGTCAAAGCGTTTCGCCGTTTGCGGAAGAAAGTCTGATGTAGAACAAGTAGCAGAAGCATACATGCTCAAGAGGGATCACCCGAAATTCAAAGGCAACTGAATTTCGGCAACCGGGGCATCGAAGTCGGAATGCCGCGAAACTCACCGAGTCAAAGCGTTTCGCCGTTTGCGGAAGAAAGTCTGATGTAGAACAAGTAGCAGAAGCATACATGCTCAAGAGGGATCACCCGAAATTCAAAGGCAACTGAATTTCGGCAACCGGGGCATCGAAGTCGGAATGCCGCGAAACTCACCGAGTCAAAGCGTTTCGCCGTTTGCGGAAGAAAGTCTGATGTAGAACAAGTAGCAGAAGCATACATGCTCAAGAGGGATCACCCGAAATTCAAAGGCAACTGAATTTCGGCAACCGGGCATCGAAGTCGGAATGCCGCGAAACTCACCGAGTCAAAGCGTTTCGCCGTTTGCGGAAGAAAGTCTGATGTAGAACAAGTAGCAGAAGCATACATGCTCAAGAGGGATCACCCGAAATTCAAAGGCAACTGAATTTCGGCAACCGGGCATCGAAGTCGGAATGCCGCGAAACTCACCGAGTCAAAGCGTTTCGCCGTTTGCGGAAGAAAGTCTGATGTAGAACAAGTAGCAGAAGCATACATGCTCAAGAGGGATCACCCGAAATTCAAAGGCAACTGAATTTCGGCAACCGGGGCATCGAAGTCGGAATGCCGCGAAACTCACCGAGTCAAAGCGTTTCGCCGTTTGCGGAAGAAAGTCTGATGTAGAACAAGTAGCAGAAGCATACATGCTCAAGAGGGATCACCCGAAATTCAAAGGCAACTGAATTTCGGCAACCGGGGCATCGAAGTCGGAATGCCGCGAAACTCACCGAGTCAAAGCGTTTCGCCGTTTGCGGAAGAAAGTCTGATGTAGAACAAGTAGCAGAAGCATACATGCTCAAGAGGGATCACCCGAAATTCAAAGGCAACTGAATTTCGGCAACCGGGGCATCGAAGTCGGAATGCCGCGAAACTCACCGAGTCAAAGCGTTTCGCCGTTTGCGGAAGAAAGTCTGATGTAGAACAAGTAGCAGAAGCATACATGCTCAAGAGGGATCACCCGAAATTCAAAGGCAACTGAATTTCGGCAACCGGGGCATCGAAGTCGGAATGCCGCGAAACTCACCGAGTCAAAGCGTTTCGCCGTTTGCGGAAGAAAGTCTGATGTAGAACAAGTAGCAGAAGCATACATGCTCAAGAGGGATCACCCGAAATTCAAAGGCAACTGAATTTCGGCAACCGGGCATCGAAGTCGGAATGCCGCGAAACTCACCGAGTCAAAGCGTTTCGCCGTTTGCGGAAGAAAGTCTGATGTAGAACAAGTAGCAGAAGCATACATGCTCAAGAGGGATCACCCGAAATTCAAAGGCAACTGAATTTCGGCAACCGGGGCATCGAAGTCGGAATGCCGCGAAACTCACCGAGTCAAAGCGTTTCGCCGTTTGCGGAAGAAAGTCTGATGTAGAACAAGTAGCAGAAGCATACATGCTCAAGAGGGATCACCCGAAATTCAAAGGCAACTGAATTTCGGCAACCGGGGCATCGAAGTCGGAATGCCGCGAAACTCACCGAGTCAAAGCGTTTCGCCGTTTGCGGAAGAAAGTCTGATGTAGAACAAGTAGCAGAAGCATACATGCTCAAGAGGGATCACCCGAAATTCAAAGGCAACTGAATTTCGGCAACCGGGGCATCGAAGTCGGAATGCCGCGAAACTCACCGAGTCAAAGCGTTTCGCCGTTTGCGGAAGAAAGTCTGATGTAGAACAAGTAGCAGAAGCATACATGCTCAAGAGGGATCACCCGAAATTCAAAGGCAACTGAATTTCGGCAACCGGGGCATCGAAGTCGGAATGCCGCGAAACTCACCGAGTCAAAGCGTTTCGCCGTTTGCGGAAGAAAGTCTGATGTAGAACAAGTAGCAGAAGCATACATGCTCAAGAGGGATCACCCGAAATTCAAAGGCAACTGAATTTCGGCAACCGGGGCATCGAAGTCGGAATGCCGCGAAACTCACCGAGTCAAAGCGTTTCGCCGTTTGCGGAAGAAAGTCTGATGTAGAACAAGTAGCAGAAGCATACATGCTCAAGAGGGATCACCCGAAATTCAAAGGCAACTGAATTTCGGCAACCGGGGCATCGAAGTCGGAATGCCGCGAAACTCACCGAGTCAAAGCGTTTCGCCGTTTGCGGAAGAAAGTCTGATGTAGAACAAGTAGCAGAAGCATACATGCTCAAGAGGGATCACCCGAAATTCAAAGGCAACTGAATTTCGGCAACCGGGGCATCGAAGTCGGAATGCCGCGAAACTCACCGAGTCAAAGCGTTTCGCCGTTTGCGGAAGAAAGTCTGATGTAGAACAAGTAGCAGAAGCATACATGCTCAAGAGGGATCACCCGAAATTCAAAGGCAACTGAATTTCGGCAACCGGGGCATCGAAGTCGGAATGCCGCGAAACTCACCGAGTCAAAGCGTTTCGACGTTTTTTGAAGAAAGTCTGATGTAGAACTAGTAGCAGAAGCATACATGCTCAAGAGGGATGACCCGAAATTTAAAGGCAACTGAATTACGGCAACCGGGGCATCGAAGTTGGAATGCCGCGAAACTCACCGAGTCAAAACGTTTCGCCGTTTGCGGAAGAAAGTCTGATGTAGACCAAGAAGCAGAAGCATACATGCTGAAGAGGGATCCTCCCTGAAATTTAAAGGCAACTGAATTTCGGCAACCACGGCATCGAAGTCGGAATGCCGCGAAACTCACCAAGTCAAAGCATTTCACCGTTTGCGGAAGAAAGTCTGATTTAGACCAAGTAGCAGAAGCATACATGCTCAAGAGGGATCACCCGAAATTTAAAGGCAACTGAATTACGACAACCGGGGCATCCAAGTTGGAATGCTTGCGAAACTCCACCGCGTCCAAAGCTTTTCAGGCCGTTTGCGGAAGAAAGTCTGATGTAGAGCAAGAAGCAGAAGCATACATGCTCAAGGGGGATCACCCGAAATTTAAAGCCAACCTGAAATTACGTAACCGGTGCATCGAAGGTGGATTGCCCCTTAAACTCTCCGAGTCAAAGCGTTTTCGACTTTATGCGGAAGAAAAGTCTGATGTAGAGGCAAGTAGCATAAGAAGCATACATGCTCATGACGTATCACCCTAAATTCAAAGGCAACTGAATTTCGGCAACCGAGGGCATCGATGTCGGATTGACGTAAACTCACCGAGTCCAAAGCGTTTTATCGTTTGTGGAAGAAAGTCTGACTACAACATGTACTGCAGACGGAAAAATATTGTTGGAACAAAAATAAAAAAGGTATAAAATAATAATATATTATATATATATATATATTAAAAGACATGCTCAAGAGGGATTACCCGAAATTCAAAGGCAACTGAATTACCGCAACCGGGGCATCGAAGTTGGAATGCCGCGAAACTCACCTATTCAAATCGTTTCGCCATTTGCGGAAGAAAGTCCTGATGTCGAGCAAGAAGCAGAAGCATACATGTCCAAGAGGGATCACCTGAAATTTAAAGCCAACTGAATTACGGGAACCGGGCATCGAAGTTGGATTGCCCCAAAACTAACCGAGTCAAAGCTTTTCGCCAATGCGGAAGAAAGTCTGATGTAGAGCAAGTAGCAGAAGCATACATGCTCATGACGGATCACCCGAAATTCAAAGGCAACTACATTTCGGCAACCGCGGCATCAGATGTCAGATTGCCGTGAAACTCTACTCGCAGTCAAAGCGTTTTGCCCGTTTGCGGAAGAAAGTCTGATGTACAACAAGTACCAGATGCATACATGCTCAAGAGGGTTTACCCGAAATTCAAAGGCAACTGAATTACGGCAACCGGGGCATCGAAGTCGGAATGCCGCGAAACTCACCGAGTCAAAGCGTTTCGACTTTTGCGGAAGAAAGTCAGATGTAGAACAAAGTAGCAGAAGCATACATGCTCAAAGAGGGATCTACCCGAAATTCAAAGGCAACTGAATTTCGGCAACCAGGGCATCGAAGTTGGAATGCCGCGAAACTCACCCGAGTCAAAGCGTTTCCGCCGTTTTGGCGGAATAAGAAGCGTATGATGTAGAACAAGTTAGCTGAAGCATACATGCCGTCAAGAGGGATCATCCTAAATTCAAAGGCAAGCCTGAAAAAAAAAATTTCGGCAACCGTGGCATCGAAAGTCGGAATGCCCGCGAAACTTTTCACCGAGTCAAAGCGTTTCGCCAGTTGCGGGAAGAAAGTATGATGTAGAACAAGTAGCAGAAGCATACATGCTCAAGAGGGATGACCCGAAATTAAAAGGCAACAGAATTTAACGGCAACCGGGGCATCGAAGTCGAATGCCTGCGCGAAAGTCACCGTGAGTCAAAGCGTTTCGCTCGTTTGCGGAAGAAAGGTCGGATGTAGAACAAGTAGCAGAAGCATACAATGCTCAAGAGGGATCACCCGAAATTTTCAAAGGCAACTGAATTCGGCAACCGGGGCATCGGAAGTCCGGAATGGCCTCGAAACTCCATCCGAGTCAAAGCGTTTCGCCGTTTGCGGAAGAAAGTCTGATGTAGAACAAGTAGCAGAAGCATACATGCTCCAAGAGGGATCACCCGAAAGTTCAAAGGCAACTGAATTTCGGCAACCGGGGCATCGAAGTTCGGAATGCCGCGAAATACTCACCGAGTTCAAAGCGGTTCGCCGTTTGCGGAAAAAAGGTAAAATAAAAAAAAAAAAAAAAAACAAAAATGATGTAGAACTAGTAGCAGAAGCATACATGCTCAAGAGGGATCACCCGAAAGTCAAGAGGCAACCTGAATTTCGGCAACCGGGGCAAATTCGAAGTCGGAATGCCACGCCGCAACTCACTGAGTCACAAGCGTTTCGCCGTTTGCTGAAGAGAAGTCTGATGTAGAACAAGTAGCAGAAGCATGACATGCTCAAGAGGGATTGACCCGAAATTCAAAAGGCAACTGAATTTCGGCAACCAGGGCATCGAAGTATCTGGAATGCCGCGAAAGTCACCGAGTCAAAAGCGTTTCGCCATTTTTTTTTTTTTTTTTATTTTTTTTTTTCGTTTTTTTTTTTTTTTGATTATTTTTTTTTGTTTGCGGAAGAAAGTCTGATGATAGATACAAGTAGCAGAAGCATACATGCCTCAAGAGGGAATCACCCGAAATTCAAAAGGGCAACTGAATTTCGGCAATCCCCGGGGCATCGAAGTCAGAATGCCTCCAAACTCTTACCGAGCTCAAAGCGTTTCTGCCGTATTTGCGGAAGAAAGTCTGAATGTAGAACAAGTAGCCAGAAGCATACATGCTCAAGAGGGATCACCCAGAAATGTAAGAGCCAACTGAATTTACGGCAACCGGGGCATCGAAGTCGTAATGCCGCGAAACTCAACCGAGTCAAAGCGTTTCGCCAGTTACGTGCGGAAGAAAGTCCTGAGTTGTAGAACCAAGTAGCAGAAGCATACATGCTCAAGAGGTATCACCCGAAATTTAAAGGCAACTGAATTTCGGCAACCGGGGCATCGAAGATCGGAATGCCGCGAAACTCACCGAGTCAAAGCCGTTTGTTCGCCAGTTTGCGGAAGACACTCGGATGTAGAACAAGTAGCAGAAGCATACTGATTTTTTCTTTGTTTGCTCTTTATTTTGTCTTTTTGCTCAAGATGTGATCACCCGAAATTCAAAGCGTCAACTGAATTACGGCAACTCGGGGCAGTCGAAGTCCGAATTGCCTCGAAACTCACCGAGTCCAAAGCGTTTCGCCGTTTGCGGAAGAAAAATCTGATGTAGAACAAGTAGCAGAAGCATACATGTCTCAAGAGGGATCACCCGAAATTCAAAGGCAACTAATAGAAAAATAAAAAAATTTCGGCAACCGGGGCATCGAAGTCGTCATGCCCGGAAACGCACGCGAGTCAAAGCTTTTCGCCGTTTGCGGAAGAAAGTATGATGTAGAACAAGTTATCAGAAGACATACATGCTTCAAAGAGGGATCCCCCGAAAATTCAAAGGTAAAGGCAACTGAATTGTTCGGCAACCGGAGGCAGTCGAAGTCGGAATGTTGCCCTCGAAACACACCTGAGTCAAAGCGTTTCGCCGTTTGCGGAAGAAAGAGTCTGATGTAGACCAAGTAGCAGAAGCCATACAAATGCTCAAGAGGGATCACGCCGAAATTCATAAGGCAACTGAATTTCAGCAACCGGGGCATTCGCAGTCGGAAAATGCCGTGCAAAACTCGACCGAGTCAAAGCGTTTCGCTGTTTGCGGATGAAAGTCTGATGTAGAACAATTAGCAGAAGCATACATGCTCAAGAGGGATCACCCGAAATTCAAAGGCAACTGAATATCGGCACAACGAGCATCGAAGTCGGAATGCCACGAAACTCACAGAGTCAAAGCGTTTCGCCATATGCCGAAGAAAGTCTGATGTAGAACATGTAGCAGAAACATACATGCTCAAGAGGGATCACCCGAAATTCAAAGGCAACTGAATTTCGGCACAACGGTCATCGAAGTCGGAATGCCGCGAAACTCACCGACTCAAAGCGTTTCGCCATTTCCGGAAGAAAGTCTGATGTAGAACAAGTAGCTGAACCATACATGCTCAAGAGGGATCACCCGAAATTCAAAGGCAACTGAATTTGGGCAACCGGGGCATCGAAGTCGAAATGCCGCGAAACTCACCGAGTCAATGCGTTTCGCCGTTTGCGGAAGAAAGTCTGATGTAGAACAAGTAGCAGAAGTATACATACTCAAGAGGATCGCCCGAAATTCAAAGGCAACAGAATTTCGGCAACCGGGGCATCGAAGTCGGAATGCCGCGAAACTCACCGAGTCAAAGCGTTTCGCCGTTTGCGGAAGAAAGTCTGAAGTAGAACGAGTAGCAGAACCATACATGGTCAAGAGGGATCACCCGAAATTCAAAGGCAACTGAATTTCGCAACCGGGGCAACCGAAGTCGGAATGCCGCGAAACTCACCGAGTCAAAGCGTTTCGCCGTTTGCGGAAGAAAGTCTGATGTAGAACAAGTAGCAGAAGCATACATGCTCAAGAGGGATAACCCGAAATTCAAAGGCAACTGAATTTCGGCAACCGGGGCATCGAAGTCCGAATGCCATGAAACTCATCGAGTCAAAGCGTTTCGCCGTTTGCGGAAGAAAGTCTCGTGTAGAACAAGTAGCAGAAGCGTACATGCTCAAGAGGGATCACCCGAAAATCAAAGGCAACTGAATTTCGGCAACCGGGGCATCGAAGGCGGAATGCCGCGAAACTCACCGAGTCAAAGCGTTTCGCCGTTTGCGGAAGAAAGTCTGATGTAGAACAAGTAGCAGAAAGCATACATGCTCAAGAGGGATCACCCGAAAATCAAAGGCAACTGAATTTCGGCAACCGGGGCATCGAAGGCGGAATGCCGCGAAACTCACCGAGTCAAAGCGTTTCGCCGTTTGCGGAAGAAAGTCTGAAGTAGAACAAGTAGCAGAAGCATACATGCTCAAGAGGGATCACCCAAAATTCAAAGGCAACTGAATTTCAGCAACCGGGGCATCGAAGTCGGAATGCCGCGAAACTCACCGAGTCAAAGCGTTTCGTCGTTTGCGGAAGAAGGTCTGATGTAGAACAAGTAGCAGAAGCATACATGCTCAAGAGGGATCACCCGAAATTCAAAGGCAACTGAATTTCGGCAACCGGGGCATCGAAGTCGGAATGCCGCGAAACTCACCGAGTCAAAGCGTTTCGCCGTTGCGGAAGAAAGTGTGATGTAGAACAAGTAGCAGCAGAAGCATACATGCTCAAGAGGGATCACCCGAAATTCAAAGGCAACTGAATTTCGGCAACCGGGCATCGAAGTCGGAATGCCGCGAAACTCACCGAGTCAAAGCTTTCGCCGTTTGCGGAAGAAAGTCTGATGTAGAACCAAGTAGCAGAAGCATACATGCTCAAGAGGGATCACCCGAATTCAAAGGCAACTGAATTTCGGCAACCGGGCATCGAAGTTGGAATGCCGCGAAACTCACCGAGTCAAAGCGTTTCGCCGTTTGCGGAAGAAAGTCTGATGTAGAACAAGTAGCAGAAGCATACATGCTCAAGAGGGATCACCCGAAATTCAAAGGCAACTCAATTTCGGCAACCGGGGCATCGAAGTCGGAATGCCGAGAAACTCACCGAGTCAAAGCATTTCGCCGTTTGCGAAAGAAAGTCTGATGTAGAACAAGTAGCAGAAGCATACATGCTCAAGATGGATCACCCGAAATTCAAAGGCAACTCAATTTCAGCAACCGGGGCATCGAAGTCGGAATGTCGAGAAACTCACCGAGTCAAAGCGTTTCGCCGTTTGCGAAAGAAAGTCTGATGTAGAACAAGTAGCAGAAGCATACATGCTCAAGAGGGATCACCCGAAATTCAAAGGCAACTGAATTTCGGCAAAAGGGGGCATCGAAGTCGGAATGCCGAGAAACTCACCGAATCAAAGCGTTTTGCCGTTTACGGAAGGAAGTCTGATGTAGAACAAGTAGCAGAAGCACACATGCTCAAGAGGGATCACCCGAAATTCAAAGGCAACTGAATTTCGGCAAACGGGGCATCGAAGTCGGAATGCCGCGAGACTCACCGAGTCAAAGCGTTTCGCCGTTTGCGGAAGAAAGTGATGTAGAAACAAGTAGCAGAACCAAACATGCTCAAGAGGGATCACCCGAAATTCAAGAGGCAACTGAATTTCCGCAAAACCGGGCATCGAAGTCGGAATGCGCGAAAACTCACCGATTCAAGGCGTTTCGGTGTTTTGCGGAAGAAAGTCTGATGTAAGACCAAGTAGCAGAAGCA
>CM055351.1:33027308-33050101 GCA_029228515.1 Populus alba x Populus x berolinensis | reverse complement strand
CAAGCATACATGCTCAAAGAGGGGATCACCCTCTCAATTCAAAGGCAACTGAATTTCGGCAACGGCACTCGAAGTCGGAATGCCGCGAAAAACACCGAGTCAAAGCGTTTCGCCGTTTGCGGAAGAAGTCTGATGTAGAACAAGTAGCAGAAGCATACATGCTCAAGAGGGATCACCCGAAAAAAGGCAACTGAATTTCGCAACCGGGCATCGAAGTCGGAATGCCGCGAAACTCACCGAGTCAAAGCGTTTCGCTTTTTGCGGAAGGAAGTGTGATGTAGAACAAGTAGCAGAAGCATACATGCTCAAGAGGATCACCCGAAATTCAAAGGCAACTGAATTTCGGCAACCGGGGCATCGAAGTCGAATGCCGCGAAACTCACCGAGTCAAAGCGTTTCGCCGTTTGCGGAGGAAGTATGATGTAGAACAAGTAGCAGAAGCATACATGCTCAAGAGGGATCACCCGAAATTCAAAGGCAACTGAATTTCGGCAACCGGGCATCGAAGTCGGAATGCCGCGAAACTCACCGAGTCAAAGCGTTTCGCCGTTTGCGGAAGAAGTGTGATGTAGAACAAGTAGCAGAAGCATACATGCTCAAGAGGGATCACCCGAAATTCAAAGGCAACTGAATTTCGGCAACCGGGGCATCGAAGTCGGAATGCCGCGAAACTCACCGAGTCAAAGCGTTTCGCCGTTTGCGGAAGAAGTCTGATGTAGAACAAGTAGCAGAAGCATACATGCTCAAGAGGGATCACCCGAAATTCAAAGGCAACTGAATTTCGGCAACCGGGCATCGAAGTCGGAATGCCGCGAAACTCACCGAGTCAAAGCGTTTCGCCTTTGCGGAAGAAGTCTGATGTAGAACAAGTAGCAGAAGCATACATGCTCAAGAGGGATCACCCGAAATTCAAAGGCAACTGAATTTCGGCAACCGGGCATCGAAGTCGGAAATGCCGCGAACTCACCGAATCCAAGCGTTTCGCCGTTTGCGGAAGAAAGTCTGATGTAGAACAAGTAGCAGAAGCATACATGCTCAAGATGGATCACCCGAAATTCAAAGGCAACTGAATTTCGGCAACCGGGGCATCGAAATCGGAATGCCGCGAAATTCACCGAGTCAAAGCGTTTCCCCATTTGCGGAAGGAAGTCTGATGTAGAACAAGTAGCACAAGCATACATGCTCAAGAGGGATCACCCGAAATTCAAAGGCAACTCAATTTTGGCAACCGGGGCATCGAAGTCGGAATGCCGCGAAACTCGCCGAGTCAAAGCGTTTCCCGTTTGCGGAAAAAAGTCTGATGTAGAACAAGTAGCAGAAGCATACATGCTCAAGAGGGATCACCGAAATTCAAAGGCAACTGAATTTCGGCAACCGGGGCATCGAAGTCGGAATGCCGCGAAACTCACCGAGTCAAAGCGTTTCGCCGTTTGCGGAAGAAAGTCTGATGTAGAACAAGTAGCAGAAGCATACATGCTCAAGAGGGATCACCCGAAATTCAAAGGCAACTGAATTTCGGCAACCGGGGCATCGAAGTCGGAATGCCGCGAAACTCACCGAGTCAAAGCGTTTCGCTGTTTGCGGAAGAAGTCTGATGTAGAACAAGTAGCAGAAGCATACATGCTCAAGAGGGATCACCCGAAATTCAAAGGCAACTGAATTTCGGCAACCGGGGCATCGAAGTCGGAATGCCGCGAAACTCACACCGAGTCAAAGCGTTTCGCCGTTTGCGGAAGGAAGTCTGATGTAGAACAAGTAGCAGAAGCATACATGCTCAAGAGGGATCACCCGAAATTGAAAGGCAACTGAATTTCGGCAACCGGGGCATCGAAGTCGGAATGGCACGAAACTCACCGAGTCAAAGCGTTTCACTATTTGCGGAAGAAAGTCTGATGTAGAACAAGTAGCAAAAGCATGCATGCTCAAGAGGGATCACCCAAAATTCAAAGGCAACTGAATTTCGGCAACCGGGGCATCGAAGTCCGAATGCCGCGAAACTCACCGTGTCAAAGCATTTCGCCGTTTGAGGAAGGAACTCTGGTGTAGAACAAGTAGCTGAAGCATACATGCTCAAGAGGGATCACCTGAAATTCAAAGGCAACTGAATTTCGGCAACCGGGGCATCAAAGTCCGAATGCTGCGAAACTCACCGAGTCAAAGCGTTTCGCCTTTTGCGGAAGCAAGTCTGATGTAGAACAAGTAGCAAAAGCATACATGCTCAAGAGGGATCACCCGAAATTCAAAGGCAACTGAATTCTGGCAACCAGGGCATCGAAGTCCGAATGCCGCGAAACTCACCGTGTCAAAGCGTTTCGCCGTTTGCGGAAGGAAGTGTGATGTAGAACAAGTAGCAGAAGCATACATGCTCAAGAGGGATCCCCCGAAATTCAAAGGCAACTGAATTTCGGCAACCGGGCATCGAAGTCGGAATGCCGCGAAACTCACCGAGTCAAAGCGTTTCGCCGTTGCGGAAGAAGTGTGATGTAGAACAAGTAGCAGAAGCATACATGCTCAAGAGGGATCACCCGAAATTCAAAGGCAACTGAATTTCGCAACCGGGGCATCGAAGTCGGAATGCCGCGAAACTCACCGAGTCAAAGCGTTTTGCCGTTGCGGAAGAAGTGTGATGTAGAACAAGTAGCAGAAGAAGCATACATGCTCAAGAGGATCACCCGAAATTCAAAGGCAACTGAATTTCGGCAACCGGGGCATCGAAGTCGGAATGCCGCGAAACTCACCGAGTCAAAGCGTTTCGCCGTTGCGGAAGAAGTCTGATGTAGAACAAGTAGCAGAAGCATACATGCTCAAGAGGGATCACCCGAAATTCAAAGGCAACTGAATTTCGGCAACCGGGGCATCGAAGTCGGAATGCCGCGAAACTCACCGAGTCAAAGCGTTTCGTTTTTTTGCGGAAGGAAGTGTGATGTAGAACAAGTAGCAGAAGCATACATGCTCAAGAGGGATCACCCGAAATTCAAAGGCAACTGAATTTCGGCAACCGGGCATCGAAGTCGGAATGCCGCGAAACTCACCGAGTCAAAGCGTTTCGCCGTTTGCGGAAGGAAGTCTGATGTAGAACAAGTAGCAGAAGCATACATGCTCAAGAGGGATCACCCGAAATTCAAAGGCAACTGAATTTCGGCAACCGGGGCATCGAAGTCGGAATGCCGCGAAACTCACCGAGTCAAAGCGTTTCGCCGTTTGCGGAAGAAGTCTGATGTAGAACAAGTAGCAAGCATACATGCTCAAGAGGGATCACCCGAAATTCAAAGGCAACTGAATTTCGGCAACCGGGCATCGAAGTCGGAATGCCGCGAAACTCACCGAGTCAAAGCGTTTCGCTGTTTGCGGAAGAAAGTTGATGTAGAACAAGTAGCAGAAGCATACATGCTCAAGAGGGATCACCCGAAATTCAAAGGCAACTGAATTTCGGCAACCGGGGCATCGAAGTCGGAATGCCGCGAAACTCACCGAGTCAAAGCGTTTCGCGTTTGCGGAAGGAAGTGTGATGTAGAACAAGTAGCAGAAGCATACATGCTCAAGAGGGATCACCCGAAATTCAAAGGCAACTGAATTTCGGCAACCGGGGCATCGAAGTCGGAATGCCGCGAAACTCACCGAGTCAAAGCGTTTCGCCGTTTGCGGAAGGAAGTGTGATGTAGAACAAGTAGCAGAAGCATACATGCTCAAGAGGGATCACCCGAAATTCAAAGGCAACTGAATTTCGGCAACCGGGCATCGAAGTCGGAATGCCGCGAAACTCACCGAGTCAAAGCGTTTCGCCGTTTGCGGAAGGAAGTGTGATGTAGAACAAGTAGCAGAAGCATACATGCTCAAGAGGGATCACCCGAAATTCAAAGGCAACTGAATTTCGGCAACCGGGCATCGAAGTCGGAATGCCGCGAAACTCACCGAGTCAAAGCGTTTCGCCGTTTGCGGAAGAAGTCTGATGTAGAACAAGTAGCAGAAGCATACATGCTCAAGAGGGATCACCCGAAATTCAAAGGCAACTGAATTTCGGCAACCGGGGACATCGAAGTCGGAATGCCGCGAAACTCACCGAGTCAAAGCGTTTCGCCGTTTGCGGAAGAAGTATGATGTAGAACAAGTAGCAGAAGCATACATGCTCAAGAGGGATCACCCGAAATTCAAAGGCAACTGAATTTCGGCAACCGGGGCATCGAAGTCGGAATGCCGCGAAACTCACCGAGTCAAAGCGTTTCGCCGTTTGCGGAAGAAGTGTGATGTAGAACAAGTAGCAGAAGCATACATGCTCAAGAGGGATCACCCGAAATTCAAAGGCAACTGAATTTCGGCAACCGGGCATCGAAGTCGGAATGCCGCGAAACTCACCGAGTCAAAGCGTTTCGCCGTTTGCGGAAGAAGTCTGATGTAGAACAAGTAGCAGAAGCATACATGCTCAAGAGGGATCACCCGAAATTCAAAGGCAACTGAATTTCGGCAACGGGGCATCGAAGTCGGAATGCCGCGAAACTCACCGAGTCAAAGCGTTTCGCCGTTTGCGGAAGAAGTGATGTAGAACAAGTAGCAGAAGCATACATGCTCAAGGGGATCACCCGAAATTCAAAGGCAACTGAATTTCGGCAACCGGGGCATCGAAGTCGGAATGCCGCGAAACTCACCGAGTCAAAGCGTTTCGCCGTTTGCGGAAGGAAGTGTGATGTAGAACAAGTAGCAGAAGCATACATGCTCAAGAGGGATCACCCGAAATTCAAAGGCAACTGAATTTCGGCAACCGGGGCATCGAAGTCGGAATGCCGCGAAACTCACCGAGTCAAAGCGTTTCGCCGTTTGCGGAAGAAGTGTGATGTAGAACAAGTAGCAGAAGCATACATGCTCAAGAGGGATCACCCGAAATTCAAAGGCAACTGAATTTCGGCAACCGGCATCGAAGTCGGAATGCCGCGAAACTCACCGAGTCAAAGCGTTTCGCCGTTTGCGAAGAAAGTCTGATGTAGAACAAGTAGCAGAAGCATACATGCTCAAGAGGGATCACCCGAAATTCAAAGGCAACTGAATTTCGGCAACCGGGGATCGAAGTCGGAATGCCGCGAAACTCACCGAGTCAAAGCGTTTCGCCGTGCGGAAGGAAGTGATGTAGAACAAGTAGCAGAAGCATACATGCTCAAGAGGGAACCCGAAATTCAAAGGCAACTGAATTTCGGCAACCGGGGCATCGAAGTCGGAATGCCGCGAAACTCACCGAGTCAAAGCGTTTCGCCGTTTGCGGAAGGAAGTCTGATGTAGAACAAGTAGCAGAAGCATACATGCTCAAGAGGGATCACCCGAAATTCAAAGGCAACTGAATTTCGGCAACCGGGCATCGAAGTCGGAATGCCGCGAAACTCACCGAGTCAAAGCGTTTCGCCGTTTGCGGAAGGAAGTGTGATGTAGAACAAGTAGCAGAAGCATACATGCTCAAGAGGGATCACCCGAAATTCAAAGGCAACTGAATTTCGGCAACCGGGGCATCGAAGTCGGAATGCCGCGAAACTCACCGAGTCAAAGCGTTTCGCCGTTTGCGGAAGAAGTCTGATGTAGAACAAGTAGCAGAAGCATACATGCTCAAGAGGGATCACCCGAAATTCAAAGGCAACTGAATTTCGGCAACCGGGGCATCGAAGTCGGAATGCCGCGAAACTCACCGAGTCAAAGCGTTTCGCCGTTTGCGGAAGAAGAGTCTGATGTAGAACAAGTAGCAGAAGCATACATGCTCAAGAGGGATCACCCGAAATTCAAAGGCAACTGAATTTCGGCAACCGGGCATCGAAGTCGGAATGCCGCGAAACTCACCGAGTCAAAGCGTTTCGCCGTTTGCGGAAGAAAGTCTGATGTAGAACAAGTAGCAACATAACACATGCTCAAGAGGGATCACCCGAAATTCAAAGGCAACTGAATTTCGGCAACCGGGGCATCGAAGTCGGAATGCCGCGAAACTCACCGAGTCAAAGCGTTTCGCGTTTGCGAAGGAAGTGTGATGTAGAACAAGTAGCAGAAGCATACATGCTCAAGAGGGATCACCCGAAATTCAAAGGCAACTGAATTTCGGCAACCGGGCATCGAAGTCGGAATGCCGCGAAACTCACCGAGTCAAAGCGTTTCGCGTTTGCGGAAGGAAGTGTGATGTAGAACAAGTAGCAGAAGCATACATGCTCAAGAGGGATCACCCGAAATTCAAAGGCAACTGAATTTCGGCAACCGGGCATCGAAGTCGGAATGCCGCGAAACTCACCGAGTCAAAGCGTTTCGCCGTTGCGGAAGGAAGTGTGATGTAGAACAAGTAGCAGAAGCATACATGCTCAAGAGGGATCACCCGAAATTCAAAGGCAACTGAATTTCGGCAACCGGGGCATCGAAGTCGGAATGCCGCGAAACTCACCGAGTCAAAGCGTTTCGCCGTTTGCGGAAGAAGTGTGATGTAGAACAAGTAGCAGAAGCATACATGCTCAAGAGGGATCACCCGAAATTCAAAGGCAACTGAATTTCGGCAACCGGGGCATCGAAGTCGGAATGCCGCGAAACTCACCGAGTCAAAGCGTTTCGCCGTTTGCGGAAGGAAGTCTGATGTAGAACAAGTAGCAGAAGCATACATGCTCAAGAGGGATCACCCGAAATTCAAAGGCAACTGAATTTCGGCAACCGGGGCATCGAAGTCGGAATGCCGCGAAACTCACCGAGTCAAAGCGTTTCGCCGTTTGCGGAAGAAGTCTGATGTAGAACAAGTAGCAGAAGCATACATGCTCAAGAGGGATCACCCGAAATTCAAAGGCAACTGAATTTCGGCAACCGGGGCATCGAAGTCGGAATGCCGCGAAACTCACCGAGTCAAAGCGTTTCGCCGTTTGCGGAAGAAAGTCTGATGTAGAACAAGTAGCAGAAGCATACATGCTCAAGAGGGATCACCCGAAATTCAAAGGCAACTGAATTTCGGCAACCGGGGCATCGAAGTCGGAATGCCGCGAAACTCACCGAGTCAAAGCGTTTCGCCGTTTGCGGAAGAAGTCTGATGTAGAACAAGTAGCAGAAGCATACATGCTCAAGAGGGATCACCCGAAATTCAAAGGCAACTGAATTTCGGCAACCGGGGCATCGAAGTCGGAATGCCGCGAAACTCACCGAGTCAAAGCGTTTCGCCGTTTGCGGAAGAAGTCTGATGTAGAACAAGTAGCAGAAGCATACATGCTCAAGAGGGATCACCCGAAATTCAAAGGCAACTGAATTTCGGCAACCGGGCATCGAAGTCGGAATGCCGCGAAACTCACCGAGTCAAAGCGTTTCGCCGTTTGCGGAAGAAGTCTGATGTAGAACAAGTAGCAGAAGCATACATGCTCAAGAGGGATCACCCGAAATTCAAAGGCAACTGAATTTCGGCAACCGGGCATCGAAGTCGGAATGCCGCGAAACTCACCGAGTCAAAGCGTTTCCCGTTTGCGGAAGGAAGTCTGATGTAGAACAAGTAGCAGAAGCATACATGCTCAAGAGGGATCACCCGAAATTCAAAGGCAACTGAATTTCGGCAACCGGGCATCGAAGTCGGAATGCCGCGAAACTCACCGAGTCAAAGCGTTTCGCCGTTTGCGGAAGAAGTGTGATGTAGAACAAGTAGCAGAAGCATACATGCTCAAGAGGGATCACCCGAAATTCAAAGGCAACTGAATTTCGGCAACCGGGGCATCGAAGTCGGAATGCCGCGAAACTCACCGAGTCAAAGCGTTTCGCCGTTTGCGGAAGGAAGTCTGATGTAGAACAAGTAGCAGAAGCATACATGCTCAAGAGGGATCACCCGAAATTCAAAGGCAACTGAATTTCGGCAACCGGGCATCGAAGTCGGAATGCCGCGAAACTCACCGAGTCAAAGCGTTTCGCCGTTTGCGGAAGGAAAGTCTGATGTAGAACAAGTAGCAGAAGCATACATGCTCAAGAGGGATCACCCGAAATTCAAAGGCAACTGAATTTCGGCAACCGGGGCATCGAAGTCGGAATGCCGCGAAACTCACCGAGTCAAAGCGTTTCGCCGTTTGCGGAAGAAAGTCTGATGTAGAACAAGTAGCAGAAGCATACATGCTCAAGAGGGATCACCCGAAATTCAAAGGCAACTGAATTTCGGCAACCGGGGCATCGAAGTCGGAATGCCGCGAAACTCACCGAGTCAAAGCGTTTCGCCGTTTGCGGAAGAAGTCTGATGTAGAACAAGTAGCAGAAGCATACATGCTCAAGAGGGATCACCCGAAATTCAAAGGCAACTGAATTTCGGCAACCGGGGCATCGAAGTCGGAATGCCGCGAAACTCACCGAGTCAAAGCGTTTCGCCGTTTGCGGAAGAAGTCTGATGTAGAACAAGTAGCAGAAGCATACATGCTCAAGAGGGATCACCCGAAATTCAAAGGCAACTGAATTTCGGCAACCGGGGCATCGAAGTCGGAATGCCGCGAAACTCACCGAGTCAAAGCGTTTCGCCGTTTGCGGAAGAAGTCTGATGTAGAACAAGTAGCAGAAGCATACATGCTCAAGAGGGATCACCCGAAATTCAAAGGCAACTGAATTTCGGCAACCGGGGCATCGAAGTCGGAATGCCGCGAAACTCACCGAGTCAAAGCGTTTCGCCGTTTGCGGAAGAAAGTCTGATGTAGAACAAGTAGCAGAAGCATACATGCTCAAGAGGGATCACCCGAAATTCAAAGGCAACTGAATTTCGGCAACCGGGGCATCGAAGTCGGAATGCCGCGAAACTCACCGAGTCAAAGCGTTTCGCCGTTTGCGGAAGAAAGTCTGATGTAGAACAAGTAGCAGAAGCATACATGCTCAAGAGGGATCACCCGAAATTCAAAGGCAACTGAATTTCGGCAACCGGGGCATCGAAGTCGGAATGCCGCGAAACTCACCGAGTCAAAGCGTTTCGCCGTTTGCGGAAGAAAGTCTGATGTAGAACAAGTAGCAGAAGCATACATGCTCAAGAGGGATCACCCGAAATTCAAAGGCAACTGAATTTCGGCAACCGGGCATCGAAGTCGGAATGCCGCGAAACTCACCGAGTCAAAGCGTTTCGCCGTTTGCGGAAGAAAGTCTGATGTAGAACAAGTAGCAGAAGCATACATGCTCAAGAGGGATCACCCGAAATTCAAAGGCAACTGAATTTCGGCAACCGGGGCATCGAAGTCGGAATGCCGCGAAACTCACCGAGTCAAAGCGTTTCGCCGTTTGCGGAGGAAGTCTGATGTAGAACAAGTAGCAGAAGCATACATGCTCAAGAGGGATCACCCGAAATTCAAAGGCAACTGAATTTCGGCAACCGGGGCATCGAAGTCGGAATGCCGCGAAACTCACCGAGTCAAAGCGTTTCGCCGTTTGCGGAAGAAGTTGATGTAGAACAAGTAGCAGAAGCATACATGCTCAAGAGGGATCACCCGAAATTCAAAGGCAACTGAATTTCGGCAACCGGGGCATCGAAGTCGGAATGCCGCGAAACTCACCGAGTCAAAGCGTTTCGCCGTTTGCGGAAGAAGTCTGATGTAGAACAAGTAGCAGAAGCATACATGCTCAAGAGGGATCACCCGAAATTCAAAGGCAACTGAATTTCGGCAACCGGGGCATCGAAGTCGGAATGCCGCGAAACTCACCGAGTCAAAGCGTTTCGCCGTTTGCGGAAGAAGTCTGATGTAGAACAAGTAGCAGAAGCATACATGCTCAAGAGGGATCACCCGAAATTCAAAGGCAACTGAATTTCGGCAACCGGGCATCGAAGTCGGAATGCCGCGAAACTCACCGAGTCAAAGCGTTTCGCCGTTTGCGGAAGAAGTCTGATGTAGAACAAGTAGCAGAAGCATACATGCTCAAGAGGGATCACCCGAAATTCAAAGGCAACTGAATTTCGGCAACCGGGCATCGAAGTCGGAATGCCGCGAAACTCACCGAGTCAAAGCGTTTCGCCGTTTGCGGAAGAAGTCTGATGTAGAACAAGTAGCAGAAGCATACATGCTCAAGAGGGATCACCCGAAATTCAAAGGCAACTGAATTTCGGCAACCGGGGCATCGAAGTCGGAATGCCGCGAAACTCACCGAGTCAAAGCGTTTCGCCGTTTGCGGAAGAAGTCTGATGTAGAACAAGTAGCAGAAGCATACATGCTCAAGAGGGATCACCCGAAATTCAAAGGCAACTGAATTTCGGCAACCGGGGCATCGAAGTCGGAATGCCGCGAAACTCACCGAGTCAAAGCGTTTCGCCGTTTGCGGAAGAAGTCTGATGTAGAACAAGTAGCAGAAGCATACATGCTCAAGAGGGATCACCCGAAATTCAAAGGCAACTGAATTTCGGCAACCGGGGCATCGAAGTCGGAATGCCGCGAAACTCACCGAGTCAAAGCGTTTCGCCGTTTGCGGAAGAAGTCTGATGTAGAACAAGTAGCAGAAGCATACATGCTCAAGAGGGATCACCCGAAATTCAAAGGCAACTGAATTTCGGCAACCGGGGCATCGAAGTCGGAATGCCGCGAAACTCACCGAGTCAAAGCGTTTCGCCGTTTGCGGAAGAAGTTGATGTAGAACAAGTAGCAGAAGCATACATGCTCAAGAGGGATCACCCGAAATTCAAAGGCAACTGAATTTCGGCAAACGGGGCATCGAAGTCGGAATGCCGCGAAACTCACCGAGTCAAAGCGTTTCGCCGTTTGCGGAAGAAGTCTGATGTAGAACAAGTAGCAGAAGCATACATGCTCAAGAGGGATCACCCGAAATTCAAAGGCAACTGAATTTCGGCAACCGGGGCATCGAAGTCGGAATGCCGCGAAACTCACCGAGTCAAAGCGTTTCGCCGTTTGCGGAAGAAGTCTGATGTAGAACAAGTAGCAGAAGCATACATGCTCAAGAGGGATCACCCGAAATTCAAAGGCAACTGAATTTCGGCAACCGGGGCATCGAAGTCGGAATGCCGCGAAACTCACCGAGTCAAAGCGTTTCGCCGTTTGCGGAAGAAGTCTGATGTAGAACAAGTAGCAGAAGCATACATGCTCAAGAGGGATCACCCGAAATTCAAAGGCAACTGAATTTCGGCAACCGGGGCATCGAAGTCGGAATGCCGCGAAACTCACCGAGTCAAAGCGTTTCGCCGTTTGCGGAAGAAGTCTGATGTAGAACAAGTAGCAGAAGCATACATGCTCAAGAGGGATCACCCGAAATTCAAAGGCAACTGAATTTCGGCAACCGGGGCATCGAAGTCGGAATGCCGCGAAACTCACCGAGTCAAAGCGTTTCGCCGTTTGCGGAAGAAGTCTGATGTAGAACAAGTAGCAGAAGCATACATGCTCAAGAGGGATCACCCGAAATTCAAAGGCAACTGAATTTCGGCAACGGGGCATCGAAGTCGGAATGCCGCGAAACTCACCGAGTCAAAGCGTTTCGCCGTTTGCGGAAGAAGTCTGATGTAGAACAAGTAGCAGAAGCATACATGCTCAAGAGGGATCACCCGAAATTCAAAGGCAACTGAATTTCGGCAACCGGGGCATCGAAGTCGGAATGCCGCGAAACTCACCGAGTCAAAGCGTTTCGCCGTTTGCGGAAGAAGTCTGATGTAGAACAAGTAGCAGAAGCATACATGCTCAAGAGGGATCACCCGAAATTCAAAGGCAACTGAATTTCGGCAACCGGGGCATCGAAGTCGGAATGCCGCGAAACTCACCGAGTCAAAGCGTTTCGCCGTTTGCGGAAGAAGTCTGATGTAGAACAAGTAGCAGAAGCATACATGCTCAAGAGGGATCACCCGAAATTCAAAGGCAACTGAATTTCGGCAACCGGGGCATCGAAGTCGGAATGCCGCGAAACTCACCGAGTCAAAGCGTTTCGCCGTTTGCGGAAGAAGTCTGATGTAGAACAAGTAGCAGAAGCATACATGCTCAAGAGGGATCACCCGAAATTCAAAGGCAACTGAATTTCGGCAACCGGGGCATCGAAGTCGGAATGCCGCGAAACTCACCGAGTCAAAGCGTTTCGCCGTTTGCGGAAGAAGTCTGATGTAGAACAAGTAGCAGAAGCATACATGCTCAAGAGGGATCACCCGAAATTCAAAGGCAACTGAATTTCGGCAACCGGGGCATCGAAGTCGGAATGCCGCGAAACTCACCGAGTCAAAGCGTTTCGCCGTTTGCGGAAGGAAGTCTGATGTAGAACAAGTAGCAGAAGCATACATGCTCAAGAGGGATCACCCGAAATTCAAAGGCAACTGAATTTCGGCAACCGGGGCATCGAAGTCGGAATGCCGCGAAACTCACCGAGTCAAAGCGTTTCGCCGTTTGCGGAAGAAGTCTGATGTAGAACAAGTAGCAGAAGCATACATGCTCAAGAGGGATCACCCGAAATTCAAAGGCAACTGAATTTCGGCAAACGGGGCATCGAAGTCGGAATGCCGCGAAACTCACCGAGTCAAAGCGTTTCGCCGTTTGCGGAAGAAGTCTGATGTAGAACAAGTAGCAGAAGCATACATGCTCAAGAGGGATCACCCGAAATTCAAAGGCAACTGAATTTCGGCAACCGGGGCATCGAAGTCGGAATGCCGCGAAACTCACCGAGTCAAAGCGTTTCGCCGTTTGCGGAAGAAGTCTGATGTAGAACAAGTAGCAGAAGCATACATGCTCAAGAGGGATCACCCGAAATTCAAAGGCAACTGAATTTCGGCAACCGGGGCATCGAAGTCGGAATGCCGCGAAACTCACCGAGTCAAAGCGTTTCGCCGTTTGCGGAAGGAAGTCTGATGTAGAACAAGTAGCAGAAGCATACATGCTCAAGAGGGATCACCCGAAATTCAAAGGCAACTGAATTTCGGCAACCGGGGCATCGAAGTCGGAATGCCGCGAAACTCACCGAGTCAAAGCGTTTCGCCGTTTGCGGAAGAAGTCTGATGTAGAACAAGTAGCAGAAGCATACATGCTCAAGAGGGATCACCCGAAATTCAAAGGCAACTGAATTTCGGCAACGGGGCATCGAAGTCGGAATGCCGCGAAACTCACCGAGTCAAAGCGTTTCGCCGTTTGCGGAAGAAGTCTGATGTAGAACAAGTAGCAGAAGCATACATGCTCAAGAGGGATCACCCGAAATTCAAAGGCAACTGAATTTCGGCAACCGGGGCATCGAAGTCGGAATGCCGCGAAACTCACCGAGTCAAAGCGTTTCGCCGTTTGCGGAAGAGAAGTCTGATGTAGAACAAGTAGCAGAAGCATACATGCTCAAGAGGGATCACCCGAAATTCAAAGGCAACTGAATTTCGGCAACCGGGCATCGAAGTCGGAATGCCGCGAAACTCACCGAGTCAAAGCGTTTCGCCGTTTGCGGAAGGAAGTCTGATGTAGAACAAGTAGCAGAAGCATACATGCTCAAGAGGGATCACCCGAAATTCAAAGGCAACTGAATTTCGGCAACCGGGGCATCGAAGTCGGAATGCCGCGAAACTCACCGAGTCAAAGCGTTTCGCCGTTTGCGGAAGAAGTCTGATGTAGAACAAGTAGCAGAAGCATACATGCTCAAGAGGGATCACCCGAAATTCAAAGGCAACTGAATTTCGGCAACCGGGGCATCGAAGTCGGAATGCCGCGAAACTCACCGAGTCAAAGCGTTTCGCCGTTTGCGGAAAGAAGTCTGATGTAGAACAAGTAGCAGAAGCATACATGCTCAAGAGGGATCACCCGAAATTCAAAGGCAACTGAATTTCGGCAACCGGGGCATCGAAGTCGGAATGCCGCGAAACTCACCGAGTCAAAGCGTTTCGCCGTTTGCGGAAGAAGTCTGATGTAGAACAAGTAGCAGAAGCATACATGCTCAAGAGGGATCACCCGAAATTCAAAGGCAACTGAATTTCGGCAACCGGGGCATCGAAGTCGGAATGCCGCGAAACTCACCGAGTCAAAGCGTTTCGCCGTTTGCGGAAGGAAGTCTGATGTAGAACAAGTAGCAGAAGCATACATGCTCAAGAGGGATCACCCGAAATTCAAAGGCAACTGAATTTCGGCAACCGGGGCATCGAAGTCGGAATGCCGCGAAACTCACCGAGTCAAAGCGTTTCGCCGTTTGCGGAAGAAGTCTGATGTAGAACAAGTAGCAGAAGCATACATGCTCAAGAGGGATCACCCGAAATTCAAAGGCAACTGAATTTCGGCAACCGGGGCATCGAAGTCGGAATGCCGCGAAACTCACCGAGTCAAAGCGTTTCGCCGTTTTCGGAAAGAAGGCTGATGTAGAACAAGTAGCAGAAGCATACATGCTCAAGAGGGATCACCCGAAATTCAAAGGCAATTGAATTTCGGCAACCGGGGCATCGAAGTCGGAATGCCGCGAAACTCACCGAGTCAAAGCGTTTCGCCGTTTGCGGAAGAAGTCTGATGTAGAACAAGTAGCAGAAGCATACATGCTCAAGAGGGATCACCCGAAATTCAAAGGCAACTGAATTTCGGCAACCGGGGCATCGAAGTCGGAATGCCGCGAAACTCACCGAGTCAAAGCATTTCGCCGTTTGCGGAAGAAGTCTGATGTAGAACAAGTAGCAGAAGCATACATGCTCAAGAGGGATCACCCGAAATTCAAAGGCAACTGAATTTCGGCAACCGGGGCATCGAAGTCGGAATGCCGCGAAACTCACCGAGTCAAAGCGTTTCGCCGTTTGCGGAAGGAAGTCTGATGTAGAACAAGTAGCAGAAGCATACATGCTCAAGAGGGATCACCCGAAATTCAAAGGCAACTGAATTTCGGCAACCGGGGCATCGAAGTCGGAATGCCGCGAAACTCACCGAGTCAAAGCGTTTCGCCGTTTGCGGAAGAAGTCTGATGTAGAACAAGTAGCAGAAGCATACATGCTCAAGAGGGATCACCCGAAATTCAAAGGCAACTGAATTTCGGCAACCGGGGCATCGAAGTCGGAATGCCGCGAAACTCACCGAGTCAAAGCGTTTCGCCGTTTGCGGAAGAAGTCTGATGTAGAACAAGTAGCAGAAGCATACATGCTCAAGAGGGATCACCCGAAATTCAAAGGCAACTGAATTTCGGCAACCGGGGCATCGAAGTCGGAATGCCGCGAAACTCACCGAGTCAAAGCGTTTCGCCGTTTGCGGAAGAAGTCTGATGTAGAACAAGTAGCAGAAGCATACATGCTCAAGAGGGATCACCCGAAATTCAAAGGCAACTGAATTTCGGCAACCGGGGCATCGAAGTCGGAATGCCGCGAAACTCACCGAGTCAAAGCGTTTCGCCGTTTGCGGAAGAAGTCTGATGTAGAACAAGTAGCAGAAGCATACATGCTCAAGAGGGATCACCCGAAATTCAAAGGCAACTGAATTTCGGCAACCGGGGCATCGAAGTCGGAATGCCGCGAAACTCACCGAGTCAAAGCGTTTCGCCGTTTGCGGAGGAAGTCTGATGTAGAACAAGTAGCAGAAGCATACATGCTCAAGAGGGATCACCCGAAATTCAAAGGCAACTGAATTTCGGCAACCGGGGCATCGAAGTCGGAATGCCGCGAAACTCACCGAGTCAAAGCGTTTCGCCGTTTGCGGAAGAAGTCTGATGTAGAACAAGTAGCAGAAGCATACATGCTCAAGAGGGATCACCCGAAATTCAAAGGCAACTGAATTTCGGCAACCGGGGCATCGAAGTCGGAATGCCGCGAAACTCACCGAGTCAAAGCGTTTCGCCGTTTGCGGAAGAAGTCTGATGTAGAACAAGTAGCAGAAGCATACATGCTCAAGAGGGATCACCCGAAATTCAAAGGCAACTGAATTTCGGCAACCGGGGCATCGAAGTCGGAATGCCGCGAAACTCACCGAGTCAAAGCGTTTCGCCGTTTGCGGAAGAAGTCTGATGTAGAACAAGTAGCAGAAGCATACATGCTCAAGAGGGATCACCCGAAATTCAAAGGCAACTGAATTTCGGCAACCGGGGCATCGAAGTCGGAATGCCGCGAAACTCACCGAGTCAAAGCGTTTCGCCGTTTGCGGAAGGAAGTCTGATGTAGAACAAGTAGCAGAAGCATACATGCTCAAGAGGGATCACCCGAAATTCAAAGGCAACTGAATTTCGGCAACCGGGGCATCGAAGTCGGAATGCCGCGAAACTCACCGAGTCAAAGCGTTTCGCCGTTTGCGGAAGAAGTCTGATGTAGAACAAGTAGCAGAAGCATACATGCTCAAGAGGGATCACCCGAAATTCAAAGGCAACTGAATTTCGGCAACCGGGCATCGAAGTCGGAATGCCGCGAAACTCACCGAGTCAAAGCGTTTCGCCGTTTGCGGAAGAAGTCTGATGTAGAACAAGTAGCAGAAGCATACATGCTCAAGAGGGATCACCCGAAATTCAAAGGCAACTGAATTTCGGCAACCGGGGCATCGAAGTCGGAATGCCGCGAAACTCACCGAGTCAAAGCGTTTCGCCGTTTGCGGAAGGAAGTCTGATGTAGAACAAGTAGCAGAAGCATACATGCTCAAGAGGGATCACCCGAAATTCAAAGGCAACTGAATTTCGGCAACCGGGGCATCGAAGTCGGAATGCCGCGAAACTCACCGAGTCAAAGCGTTTCGCCGTTTGCGGAAGAAGTCTGATGTAGAACAAGTAGCAGAAGCATACATGCTCAAGAGGGATCACCCGAAATTCAAAGGCAACTGAATTTCGGCAACCGGGGCATCGAAGTCGGAATGCCGCGAAACTCACCGAGTCAAAGCGTTTCGCCGTTTGCGGAAGAAGTCTGATGTAGAACAAGTAGCAGAAGCATACATGCTCAAGAGGGATCACCCGAAATTCAAAGGCAACTGAATTTCGGCAACCGGGGCATCGAAGTCGGAATGCCGCGAAACTCACCGAGTCAAAGCGTTTCGCCGTTTGCGGAAGAAGTCTGATGTAGAACAAGTAGCAGAAGCATACATGCTCAAGAGGGATCACCCGAAATTCAAAGGCAACTGAATTTCGGCAACCGGGGCATCGAAGTCGGAATGCCGCGAAACTCACCGAGTCAAAGCGTTTCGCCGTTTGCGGAAGAAGTCTGATGTAGAACAAGTAGCAGAAGCATACATGCTCAAGAGGGATCACCCGAAATTCAAAGGCAACTGAATTTCGGCAACCGGGGCATCGAAGTCGGAATGCCGCGAAACTCACCGAGTCAAAGCGTTTCGCCGTTTGCGGAAGGAAGTCTGATGTAGAACAAGTAGCAGAAGCATACATGCTCAAGAGGGATCACCCGAAATTCAAAGGCAACTGAATTTCGGCAACCGGGGCATCGAAGTCGGAATGCCGCGAAACTCACCGAGTCAAAGCGTTTCGCCGTTTGCGGAAGAAGTCTGATGTAGAACAAGTAGCAGAAGCATACATGCTCAAGAGGGATCACCCGAAATTCAAAGGCAACTGAATTTCGGCAACCGGGGCATCGAAGTCGGAATGCCGCGAAACTCACCGAGTCAAAGCGTTTCGCCGTTTGCGGAAGAAGTCTGATGTAGAACAAGTAGCAGAAGCATACATGCTCAAGAGGGATCACCCGAAATTCAAAGGCAACTGAATTTCGGCAACCGGGGCATCGAAGTCGGAATGCCGCGAAACTCACCGAGTCAAAGCGTTTCGCCGTTTGCGGAAGGAAGTCTGATGTAGAACAAGTAGCAGAAGCATACATGCTCAAGAGGGATCACCCGAAATTCAAAGGCAACTGAATTTCGGCAACCGGGGCATCGAAGTCGGAATGCCGCGAAACTCACCGAGTCAAAGCGTTTCGCCGTTTGCGGAAGAAGTCTGATGTAGAACAAGTAGCAGAAGCATACATGCTCAAGAGGGATCACCCGAAATTCAAAGGCAACTGAATTTCGGCAACCGGGGCATCGAAGTCGGAATGCCGCGAAACTCACCGAGTCAAAGCGTTTCGCCGTTTGCGGAAGAAGTCTGATGTAGAACAAGTAGCAGAAGCATACATGCTCAAGAGGGATCACCCGAAATTCAAAGGCAACTGAATTTCGGCAACCGGGGCATCGAAGTCGGAATGCCGCGAAACTCACCGAGTCAAAGCGTTTCGCCGTTTGCGGAAGGAAGTTGATGTAGAACAAGTAGCAGAAGCATACATGCTCAAGAGGGATCACCCGAAATTCAAAGGCAACTGAATTTCGGCAACCGGGGCATCGAAGTCGGAATGCCGCGAAACTCACCGAGTCAAAGCGTTTCGCCGTTTGCGGAAGGAAGTCTGATGTAGAACAAGTAGCAGAAGCATACATGCTCAAGAGGGATCACCCGAAATTCAAAGGCAACTGAATTTCGGCAACCGGGGCATCGAAGTCGGAATGCCGCGAAACTCACCGAGTCAAAGCGTTTCGCCGTTTGCGGAAGAAGTGTGATGTAGAACAAGTAGCAGAAGCATACATGCTCAAGAGGGATCACCCGAAATTCAAAGGCAACTGAATTTCGGCAACCGGGGCATCGAAGTCGGAATGCCGCGAAACTCACCGAGTCAAAGCGTTTCGCCGTTTGCGGAAGAAGTCTGATGTAGAACAAGTAGCAGAAGCATACATGCTCAAGAGGGATCACCCGAAATTCAAAGGCAACTGAATTTCGGCAACCGGGGCATCGAAGGCGGAATGCCGCGAAACTCACTGAGTCAAAGCGTTTCGCCGTTTGCGGAAGAAAGTCTGATGTAAAACAAGTAGCAGACGCATACATGCTCAAGAGGGATCTCCCAAAATTCAAAGGCAACTGAATTTCGGCGACCGGGGCATCGAAGTCGGAATGCCGCGAAACTCACCGAGTCAAAGCGTTTCGCCATTTGCGGAAGGAAGTCTGATGTAGAACAAGTAGCAGAAGCATACATGCTCAAGAGGGATCTCCTGAAATTCAAAGGCAACTGAATTTCGGCAACCGGGGCATCGAAGCCGGAATGCCGCGAAACTCACCGAGTCAAAGCGTTTCGAACTTTGCGGAAGGAAGTATGATGTAGAACAAGTAGCAGAAGCATACATCGCTCAAGAGGGATCACCCGAAATTCAAAGGCAACTGAATTTCGGTAACCGTGGCATCGAAGTCGGAATGCCGTGAAACTCACCGAGTCAAGGCGTTTCGCCATTTACGGAAGTCAGATACCTGTAGAACAAGTAGCAGAAGCATACATGCTCAAGAGGGATCACCCGAAAATCAAAGGCAACTGAATTTCGGCAAACGGGGCATCGAAGTCGGAATGCCGCGAAAACTCACCGAGTCAAAGCGTTTCGCCTTTGCGGAAGAAGTGTGATGTAGAACAAGTAGCAGAAGCATACATGCTCAAGAGGGATCACCCGAAATTCAAAGGCAACTGAATTTCGGCAACCGGGGCATCGAAGTCGGAATGCCGCGAAACACCGAGTCAAAGCGTTTCGCCGTTTGCGGAAGGAAGTCTGATGTAGAACAAGTAGCAGAAGCATACATGCTCAAGAGGGATCACCCGAAATTCAAAGGCAACTGAATTTCGGCAACCGGGGCATCGAAGTCGGAATGCCGCGAAACTCACCGAGTCAAAGCGTTTCGCCGTTTGGAGGAAGTGTGATGTAGAACAAGTAGCAGAAGCATACATGCTCAAGAGGGATCACCGAAATTCAAAGGCAACTGAATTTCGGCAACCGGGCATCGAAGTCGGAATGCCGCGAAACTCACCGAGTCAAAGCGTTTCGCCGTTTGCGGAAGAGGTCTGATGTAGAACAAGTAGCAGAAGCATACATGCTCAAGAGGGATCACCCGAAATTCAAAGGCAACTGAATTTCGGCAACCGGGGCATCGAAGTCGGAATGCCGCGAAACTCACCGAGTCAAAGCGTTTCGCCGTTTGCGGAAGAAGTCTGATGTAGAACAAGTAGCAGAAGCATACATGCTCAAGAGGGATCACCCGAAATTCAAAGGCAACTGAATTTCGGCAACGGGGCATCGAAGTCGGAATGCCGCGAAACTCACCGAGTCAAAGCGTTTCGCCGTTTGCGGAGGAAGTGTGATGTAGAACAAGTAGCAGAAGCATACATGCTCAAGAGGGATCACCCGAAATTCAAAGGCAACTGAATTTCGGCAACCGGGGCATCGAAGTCGGAATGCCGCGAAACTCACCGAGTCAAAGCGTTTCGCCGTTTGCGGAAGGAAGTGTGATGTAGAACAAGTAGCAGAAGCATACATGCTCAAGAGGGATCACCCGAAATTCAAAGGCAACTGAATTTCGGCAACCGGGGCATCGAAGTCGGAATGCCGCGAAACTCACCGAGTCAAAGCGTTTCGCCGTTTGCGGAAGGAAGTGTGATGTAGAACAAGTAGCAGAAGCATACATGCTCAAGAGGGATCACCCGAAATTCAAAGGCAACTGAATTTCGGCAACCGGGGCATCGAAGTCGGAATGCCGCGAAACTCACCGAGTCAAAGCGTTTCGCCGTTTGCGGAAGGAAGTCTGATGTAGAACAAGTAGCAGAAGCATACATGCTCAAGAGGGATCACCGAAATTCAAAGGCAACTGAATTTCGGCAACGGGGCATCGAAGTCGGAATGCCGCGAAACTCACCGAGTCAAAGCGTTTCGCCGTTTGCGGAGGAAGTCTGATGTAGAACAAGTAGCAGAAGCATACATGCTCAATAGGGATCACCCGAAATTCAAAGGCAATTGAATTTCGGCAACCGGGGCATCGAAGGAGGAATGCCGCGAAACTCACCGACTCAAAGCGTTTTGCAGTTTACGAAAGAGAGTCTGATGTAGAACAAGTAGCAGAAGCATACATGCTCAAGAGGGATCACCCGAAATTCGAAGGCAACTGAATTTCGGCAACCGGGGCATCGAAATCGGAATGCCGCGAAACTCACCGAGTCAAAGTGTTTCACCGTTTGCGGAAGAAGTCTGATGTAGAACAAGTAGCAGAAGCATACATGCTCAAGAGGGATCACCGAAATTCAAAGGCAACTGAATTTCGGCAACCGGGGCATCGAAGTCGGAATGCCGCGAAACTCACCGAGTCAAAGCGTTTCGCCGTTTGCGGAAGAAGTCTGATGTAGAACAAGTAGCAGAAGCATACATGCTCAAGAGGGATCACCCGAAATTCAAAGGCAACTGAATTTCGGCAACCGGGGATCGAAGTCGGAATGCCGCGAAACTCACCGAGTCAAAGCGTTTCGCCGTTTGCGGAAGGAAGCCTGATGTAGAACAAGTACCAAAAGCATACATGCTCAAGAGGGATCACCCGAAATTCAAAGGCAACTGAATTTCGGCAACCGGGGCATCGAAGTCGGAATGCCGCGAAACTCACCGAGTCAAAGCGTTTCGCCATTTGCGGAAGAAGTCTGATCTAGAACAAGTAGCAGAAGCATACATGCTCAAGAGGGATCACCCGAAATTCAAAGGAAACTGAATTTCGTCAACCGGGGCATCGAAGTCGGAATGCCGCGAAACACACCGAGGCAAAGCGTTTCGCCGTTTGCGGAAGAAGTGTGATGTAGAACAAGTAGCAGAAGCATACATGCTCAAGAGGGATCACCCGAAATTCAAAGGCAACTGAATTTCGGCAAACCGGGTCAAAGCGTTTCGCTGTTTGCGGAAGACAATGTGATATAGAACAAGTAGCAGAAGCATACATGCTCAGGAGGGATCACCCGAAATTCAAAGGCAATTGACTTTCAGCAACCGGGGCATCGAAGTCGGAATTCCGCGAAACTCACCGAGTCAAAGCGTTTCGCAGTTTGCGGAAGGAAGTGTGATGTAGAACAAGTAGCAGAAGCATACATGCTCAAGAGGGATCACCCGAAATTCAAAGGCAACTGAATTTCGGCAACGGGGCATCGAAGTCGGAATGCCGCGAAACTCACCGAGTCAAAGCGTTTCGCCGTTTGCGGAAGAAGTGTGATGTAGAACAAGTAGCAGAAGCATACATGCTCAAGAGGGATCACCCGAAATTCAAAGGCAACTGAATTTCGGCAACCGGGGCATCGAAGTCGGAATGCCGCGAAACTCACCGAGTCAAAGCGTTTCGCCGTTTGCGGAAGAAGTGTGATGTAGAACAAGTAGCAGAAGCATACATGCTCAAGAGGGATCACCCGAAATTCAAAGGCAACTGAATTTCGGCAACCGGGCATCGAAGTCGGAATGCCGCGAAACTCACCGAGTCAAAGCGTTTCGCCGTTTGCGGAAGAGAAGTGTGATGTAGAACAAGTAGCAGAAGCATACATGCTCAAGAGGGATCACCCGAAATTCAAAGGCAACTGAATTTCGGCAACCGGGGCATCGAAGTCGGAATGCCGCGAAACTCACCGAGTCAAAGCGTTTCGCCGTTTGCGGAAGAAGTGTGATGTAGAACAAGTAGCAGAAGCATACATGCTCAAGAGGGATCACCCGAAATTCAAAGGCAACTGAATTTCGGCAACCGGGGCATCGAAGTCGGAATGCCGCGAAACTCACCGAGTCAAAGCGTTTCGCCGTTTGCGGAAGAAGTCTGATGTAGAACAAGTAGCAGAAGCATACATGCTCAAGAGGGATCACCCGAAATTCAAAGGCAACTGAATTTCGGCAACCGGGGCATCGAAGTCGGAATGCCGCGAAACTCACCGAGTCAAAGCGTTTCGCCGTTTGCGGAAGGAAGTGTGATGTAGAACAAGTAGCAGAAGCATACATGCTCAAGAGGGATCACCCGAAATTCAAAGGCAACTGAATTTCGGCAACCGGGGCATCGAAGTCGGAATGCCGCGAAACTCACCGAGTCAAAGCGTTTCGCGTTTGCGGAAGAAGTGTGATGTAGAACAAGTAGCAGAAGCATACATGCTCAAGAGGGATCACCCGAAATTCAAAGGC
>CM055351.1:33004829-33023886 GCA_029228515.1 Populus alba x Populus x berolinensis | reverse complement strand
GAGTCAAAGCGTTTCGCTGTTTGCGGAAGGAAGTTGATGTAGAACAAGTAGCAGAAGCATACATGCTCAAGAGGGATCACCAAATTCAAAGGCAACTGAATTTCGGCAACCGGGGCATCGAAGTCGGAATGCCGCGAAACTCACCGAGTCAAAGCGTTTCGCTGTTTGCGGAAGGAAGTGTGATGTAGAACAAGTAGCAGAAGCATACATGCTCAAGAGGGATCACCCGAAATTCAAAGGCAACTGAATTTCGGCAACCGGGGCATCGAAGTCGGAATGCCGCGAAACTCACCGAGTCAAAGCGTTTCGCTGTTTGCGGAAGAAAGTCTGATGTAGAACAAGTAGCAGAAGCATACATGCTCAAGAGGGATCACCCGAAATTCAAAGGCAACTGAATTTCGGCAACCGGGCATCGAAGTCGGAATGCCGCGAAACTCACCGAGTCAAAGCGTTTCGCCGTTTGCGGAAGAAGTCTGATGTAGAACAAGTAGCAGAAGCATACATGCTCAAGAGGGATCACCCGAAATTCAAAGGCAACTGAATTTCGGCAACCGGGGCATCGAAGTCGGAATGCCGCGAAACTCACCGAGTCAAAGCGTTTCGCCGTTTGCGGAAGGAAGTTGATGTAGAACAAGTAGCAGAAGCATACATGCTCAAGAGGGATCACCCGAAATTCAAAGGCAACTGAATTTCGGCAACCGGGCATCGAAGTCGGAATGCCGCGAAACTCACCGAGTCAAAGCGTTTCGCTGTTTGCGGAAGGAAGTTTGATGTAGAACAAGTAGCAGAAGCATACATGCTCAAGAGGGATCACCCGAAATTCAAAGGCAACTGAATTTCGGCAACCGGGGCATCGAAGTCGGAATGCCGCGAAACTCACCGAGTCAAAGCGTTTCGCCTTTGCGGAAGAAGTGTGATGTAGAACAAGTAGCAGAAGCATACATGCTCAAGAGGGATCACCCGAAATTCAAAGGCAACTGAATTTCGGCAACCGGGGCATCGAAGTCGGAATGCCGCGAAACTCACCGAGTCAAAGCGTTTCGCCGTTTGCGGAAGAAGTTTGATGTAGAACAAGTAGCAGAAGCATACATGCTCAAGAGGGATCACCCGAAATTCAAAGGCAACTGAATTTCGGCAACCGGGGCATCGAAGTCGGAATGCCGCGAAACTCACCGAGTCAAAGCGTTTCGCCGTTTGCGGAAGAAGTCTGATGTAGAACAAGTAGCAGAAGCATACATGCTCAAGAGGGATCACCCGAAATTCAAAGGCAACTGAATTTCGGCAACCGGGCATCGAAGTCGGAATGCCGCGAAACTCACCGAGTCAAAGCGTTTCGCCGTTTGCGGAAGAAGTGTGATGTAGAACAAGTAGCAGAAGCATACATGCTCAAGAGGGATCACCCGAAATTCAAAGGCAACTGAATTTCGGCAACCGGGGCATCGAAGTCGGAATGCCGCGAAACTCACCGAGTCAAAGCGTTTCGCCGTTTGCGGAAGGAAGTCTGATGTAGAACAAGTAGCAGAAGCATACATGCTCAAGAGGGATCACCCGAAATTCAAAGGCAACTGAATTTCGGCAACCGGGGCATCGAAGTCGGAATGCCGCGAAACTCACCGAGTCAAAGCGTTTCGCCGTTGCGGAAGAAGTTGATGTAGAACAAGTAGCAGAAGCATACATGCTCAAGAGGGATCACCCGAAATTCAAAGGCAACTGAATTTCGGCAACCGGGGCATCGAAGTCGGAATGCCGCGAAACTCACCGAGTCAAAGCGTTTCGCCGTTTGCGGAAGGAAGTGTGATGTAGAACAAGTAGCAGAAGCATACATGCTCAAGAGGGATCACCCGAAATTCAAAGGCAACTGAATTTCGGCAACCGGGGCATCGAAGTCGGAATGCCGCGAAACTCACCGAGTCAAAGCGTTTCGCCGTTTGCGGAAGAAGTCTGATGTAGAACAAGTAGCAGAAGCATACATGCTCAAGAGGGATCACCCGAAATTCAAAGGCAACTGAATTTCGGCAACCGGGCATCGAAGTCGGAATGCCGCGAAACTCACCGAGTCAAAGCGTTTCGCCGTTTGCGGAAGAAGTGTGATGATGTAGAACAAGTAGCAGAAGCATACATGCTCAAGAGGGATCACCCGAAATTCAAAGGCAACTGAATTTCGGCAACCGGGCATCGAAGTCGGAATGCCGCGAAACTCACCGAGTCAAAGCGTTTCGCCGTTTGCGGAAGGAAGTGTGATGTAGAACAAGTAGCAGAAGCATACATGCTCAAGAGGGATCACCCGAAATTCAAAGGCAACTGAATTTCGGCAACCGGGGCATCGAAGTCGGAATGCCGCGAAACTCACCGAGTCAAAGCGTTTCGCCGTTTGCGGAAGGAAGTCTGATGTAGAACAAGTAGCAGAAGCATACATGCTCAAGAGGGATCACCCGAAATTCAAAGGCAACTGAATTTCGGCAACCGGGCATCGAAGTCGGAATGCCGCGAAACTCACCGAGTCAAAGCGTTTCGCCGTTTGCGGAAGAAGTTGATGTAGAACAAGTAGCAGAAGCATACATGCTCAAGAGGGATCACCCGAAATTCAAAGGCAACTGAATTTCGGCAACCGGGGCATCGAAGTCGGAATGCCGCGAAACTCACCGAGTCAAAGCGTTTCGCTGTTTGCGGAAGAAGTCTGATGTAGAACAAGTAGCAGAAGCATACATGCTCAAGAGGGATCACCCGAAATTCAAAGGCAACTGAATTTCGGCAACCGGGGCATCGAAGTCGGAATGCCGCGAAACTCACCGAGTCAAAGCGTTTCGCCGTTTGCGGAAGAAGTTGATGTAGAACAAGTAGCAGAAGCATACATGCTCAAGAGGGATCACCCGAAATTCAAAGGCAACTGAATTTCGGCAACCGGGGCATCGAAGTCGGAATGCCGCGAAACTCACCGAGTCAAAGCGTTTCGCCGTTTGCGGAAGAAGTCTGATGTAGAACAAGTAGCAGAAGCATACATGCTCAAGAGGGATCACCCGAAATTCAAAGGCAACTGAATTTCGGCAACCGGGGCATCGAAGTCGGAATGCCGCGAAACTCACCGAGTCAAAGCGTTTCGCCGTTTGAAGAAGTCTGATGTAGAACAAGTAGCAGAAGCATACATGCTCAAGAGGGATCACCCGAAATTCAAAGGCAACTGAATTTCGGCAACCGGGCATCGAAGTCGGAATGCCGCGAAACTCACCGAGTCAAAGCGTTTCGCTGTTTGCGGAAGGAAGTGTGATGTAGAACAAGTAGCAGAAGCATACATGCTCAAGAGGGATCACCCGAAATTCAAAGGCAACTGAATTTCGGCAACCGGGGCATCGAAGTCGGAATGCCGCGAAACTCACCGAGTCAAAGCGTTTCGCTGTTTGCGGAAGAAGTCTGATGTAGAACAAGTAGCAGAAGCATACATGCTCAAGAGGGATCACCCGAAATTCAAAGGCAACTGAATTTCGGCAACCGGGGCATCGAAGTCGGAATGCCGCGAAACTCACCGAGTCAAAGCGTTTCGCCGTTTGCGGAAGAAGTTGATGTAGAACAAGTAGCAGAAGCATACATGCTCAAGAGGGATCACCCGAAATTCAAAGGCAACTGAATTTCGGCAACCGGGATCGAAGTCGGAATGCCGCGAAACTCACCGAGTCAAAGCGTTTCGCTGTTTGCGGAAGGAAGTCTGATGTAGAACAAGTAGCAGAAGCATACATGCTCAAGAGGGATCACCCGAAATTCAAAGGCAACTGAATTTCGGCAACCGGGGCATCGAAGTCGGAATGCCGCGAAACTCACCGAGTCAAAGCGTTTCGCTGTTTGCGGAAGAAGTTGATGTAGAACAAGTAGCAGAAGCATACATGCTCAAGAGGGATCACCCGAAATTCAAAGGCAACTGAATTTCGGCAACCGGGGCATCGAAGTCGGAATGCCGCGAAACTCACCGAGTCAAAGCGTTTCGCTGTTTGCGGAAGGAAGTCTGATGTAGAACAAGTAGCAGAAGCATACATGCTCAAGAGGGATCACCCGAAATTCAAAGGCAACTGAATTTCGGCAACCGGGGCATCGAAGTCGGAATGCCGCGAAACTCACCGAGTCAAAGCGTTTCGCCGTTTGCGGAAGGAAGTCTGATGTAGAACAAGTAGCAGAAGCATACATGCTCAAGAGGGATCACCCGAAATTCAAAGGCAACTGAATTTCGGCAACCGGGCATCGAAGTCGGAATGCCGCGAAACTCACCGAGTCAAAGCGTTTCGCTGTTTGCGGAAGAAGTGTGATGTAGAACAAGTAGCAGAAGCATACATGCTCAAGAGGGATCACCCGAAATTCAAAGGCAACTGAATTTCGGCAACCGGGGCATCGAAGTCGGAATGCCGCGAAACTCACCGAGTCAAAGCGTTTCGCTGTTTGCGGAAGGAAGTTGATGTAGAACAAGTAGCAGAAGCATACATGCTCAAGAGGGATCACCCGAAATTCAAAGGCAACTGAATTTCGGCAACCGGGGCATCGAAGTCGGAATGCCGCGAAACTCACCGAGTCAAAGCGTTTCGCTGTTTGCGGAAGGAAGTCTGATGTAGAACAAGTAGCAGAAGCATACATGCTCAAGAGGGATCACCCGAAATTCAAAGGCAACTGAATTTCGGCAACCGGGGCATCGAAGTCGGAATGCCGCGAAACTCACCGAGTCAAAGCGTTTCGCGTTTGCGGAAGAAGTCTGATGTAGAACAAGTAGCAGAAGCATACATGCTCAAGAGGGATCACCCGAAATTCAAAGGCAACTGAATTTCGGCAACCGGGGCATCGAAGTCGGAATGCCGCGAAACTCACCGAGTCAAAGCGTTTCGCTGTTTGCGGAAGGAAGTGTGATGTAGAACAAGTAGCAGAAGCATACATGCTCAAGAGGGATCACCCGAAATTCAAAGGCAACTGAATTTCGGCAACCGGGGCATCGAAGTCGGAATGCCGCGAAACTCACCGAGTCAAAGCGTTTCGCTGTTTGCGGAAGGAAGTTTGATGTAGAACAAGTAGCAGAAGCATACATGCTCAAGAGGGATCACCCGAAATTCAAAGGCAACTGAATTTCGGCAACCGGGGCATCGAAGTCGGAATGCCGCGAAACTCACCGAGTCAAAGCGTTTCGCCGTTTGCGGAAGAAGTCTGATGTAGAACAAGTAGCAGAAGCATACATGCTCAAGAGGGATCACCCGAAATTCAAAGGCAACTGAATTTCGGCAACCGGGGCATCGAAGTCGGAATGCCGCGAAACTCACCGAGTCAAAGCGTTTCGCTTTGCGGAAGGAAGTTGATGTAGAACAAGTAGCAGAAGCATACATGCTCAAGAGGGATCACCCGAAATTCAAAGGCAACTGAATTTCGGCAACCGGGGCATCGAAGTCGGAATGCCGCGAAACTCACCGAGTCAAAGCGTTTCGCTGTTTGCGGAAGGAAGTCTGATGTAGAACAAGTAGCAGAAGCATACATGCTCAAGAGGGATCACCCGAAATTCAAAGGCAACTGAATTTCGGCAACCGGGGCATCGAAGTCGGAATGCCGCGAAACTCACCGAGTCAAAGCGTTTCGCCGTTTGCGGAAGGAAGTTGATGTAGAACAAGTAGCAGAAGCATACATGCTCAAGAGGGATCACCCGAAATTCAAAGGCAACTGAATTTCGGCAACCGGGGCATCGAAGTCGGAATGCCGCGAAACTCACCGAGTCAAAGCGTTTCGCTGTTTGCGGAAGAAGTGTGATGTAGAACAAGTAGCAGAAGCATACATGCTCAAGAGGGATCACCCGAAATTCAAAGGCAACTGAATTTCGGCAACCGGGCATCGAAGTCGGAATGCCGCGAAACTCACCGAGTCAAAGCGTTTCGCTGTTTGCGGAAGGAAGTCTGATGTAGAACAAGTAGCAGAAGCATACATGCTCAAGAGGGATCACCCGAAATTCAAAGGCAACTGAATTTCGGCAACCGGGGCATCGAAGTCGGAATGCCGCGAAACTCACCGAGTCAAAGCGTTTCGCCGTTTGCGGAAGAAGTCTGATGTAGAACAAGTAGCAGAAGCATACATGCTCAAGAGGGATCACCCGAAATTCAAAGGCAACTGAATTTCGGCAACCGGGCATCGAAGTCGGAATGCCGCGAAACTCACCGAGTCAAAGCGTTTCGCTGTTTGCGGAAGGAAGTGTGATGTAGAACAAGTAGCAGAAGCATACATGCTCAAGAGGGATCACCCGAAATTCAAAGGCAACTGAATTTCGGCAACCGGGGCATCGAAGTCGGAATGCCGCGAAACTCACCGAGTCAAAGCGTTTCGCTGTTTGCGGAAGGAAGTCTGATGTAGAACAAGTAGCAGAAGCATACATGCTCAAGAGGGATCACCCGAAATTCAAAGGCAACTGAATTTCGGCAACCGGGCATCGAAGTCGGAATGCCGCGAAACTCACCGAGTCAAAGCGTTTCGCCGTTTGCGGAAGGAAGTCTGATGTAGAACAAGTAGCAGAAGCATACATGCTCAAGAGGGATCACCCGAAATTCAAAGGCAACTGAATTTCGGCAACCGGGCATCGAAGTCGGAATGCCGCGAAACTCACCGAGTCAAAGCGTTTCGCTGTTTGCGGAAGGAAGTCTGATGTAGAACAAGTAGCAGAAGCATACATGCTCAAGAGGGATCACCCGAAATTCAAAGGCAACTGAATTTCGGCAACCGGGGCATCGAAGTCGGAATGCCGCGAAACTCACCGAGTCAAAGCGTTTCGCTGTTTGCGGAAGGAAGTTGATGTAGAACAAGTAGCAGAAGCATACATGCTCAAGAGGGATCACCCGAAATTCAAAGGCAACTGAATTTCGGCAACCGGGGCATCGAAGTCGGAATGCCGCGAAACTCACCGAGTCAAAGCGTTTCGCTGTTTGCGGAAGGAAGTGTGATGTAGAACAAGTAGCAGAAGCATACATGCTCAAGAGGGATCACCCGAAATTCAAAGGCAACTGAATTTCGGCAACCGGGCATCGAAGTCGGAATGCCGCGAAACTCACCGAGTCAAAGCGTTTCGCCGTTTGCGGAAGGAAGTCTGATGTAGAACAAGTAGCAGAAGCATACATGCTCAAGAGGGGTCACCCGAAATTCAAAGGCAACTGAATTTCGGCAACCGGGGCATCGAAGTCGGAATGCTGCGAAACTCACCGAGTCAAAGCGTTTCGCTGTTTGCGGAAGGAAGTTGATGTAGAACAAGTAGCAGAAGCATACATGCTCAAGAGGGATCACCCGAAATTCAAAGGCAACTGAATTTCGGCAACCGGGGCATCGAAGTCGGAATGCCGCGAAACTCACCGAGTCAAAGCGTTTCGCCGTTTGCGGAAGGAAGTTTGATGTAGAACAAGTAGCAGAAGCATACATGCTCAAGAGGGATCACCCGAAATTCAAAGGCAACTGAATTTCGGCAACCGGGCATCGAAGTCGGAATGCCGCGAAACTCACCGAGTCAAAGCGTTTCGCTGTTTGCGGAAGAAGTGTGATGTAGAACAAGTAGCAGAAGCATACATGCTCAAGAGGGATCACCCGAAATTCAAAGGCAACTGAATTTCGGCAACCGGGGCATCGAAGTCGGAATGCCGCGAAACTCACCGAGTCAAAGCGTTTCGCTGTTTGCGGAAGGAAGTCTGATGTAGAACAAGTAGCAGAAGCATACATGCTCAAGAGGGATCACCCGAAATTCAAAGGCAACTGAATTTCGGCAACCGGGGCATCGAAGTCGGAATGCCGCGAAACTCACCGAGTCAAAGCGTTTCGCTGTTTGCGGAAGAAGTCTGATGTAGAACAAGTAGCAGAAGCATACATGCTCAAGAGGGATCACCCGAAATTCAAAGGCAACTGAATTTCGGCAACCGGGGCATCGAAGTCGGAATGCCGCGAAACTCACCGAGTCAAAGCGTTTCGCTGTTTGCGGAAGGAAGTCTGATGTAGAACAAGTAGCAGAAGCATACATGCTCAAGAGGGATCACCCGAAATTCAAAGGCAACTGAATTTCGGCAACCGGGGCATCGAAGTCGGAATGCCGCGAAACTCACCGAGTCAAAGCGTTTCGCTTTGCGGAAGGAAGTCTGATGTAGAACAAGTAGCAGAAGCATACATGCTCAAGAGGGATCACCCGAAATTCAAAGGCAACTGAATTTCGGCAACCGGGGCATCGAAGTCGGAATGCCGCGAAACTCACCGAGTCAAAGCGTTTCGCCGTTTGCGGAAGAAGTCTGATGTAGAACAAGTAGCAGAAGCATACATGCTCAAGAGGGATCACCCGAAATTCAAAGGCAACTGAATTTCGGCAACCGGGGCATCGAAGTCGGAATGCCGCGAAACTCACCGAGTCAAAGCGTTTCGCCGTTTGCGGAAGGAAGTCTGATGTAGAACAAGTAGCAGAAGCATACATGCTCAAGAGGGATCACCCGAAATTCAAAGGCAACTGAATTTCGGCAACCGGGGCATCGAAGTCGGAATGCCGCGAAACTCACCGAGTCAAAGCGTTTCGCTGTTTGCGGAAGGAAGTCTGATGTAGAACAAGTAGCAGAAGCATACATGCTCAAGAGGGATCACCCGAAATTCAAAGGCAACTGAATTTCGGCAACCGGGGCATCGAAGTCGGAATGCCGCGAAACTCACCGAGTCAAAGCGTTTCGCCGTTTGCGGAAGGAAGTTGATGTAGAACAAGTAGCAGAAGCATACATGCTCAAGAGGGATCACCCGAAATTCAAAGGCAACTGAATTTCGGCAACCGGGGCATCGAAGTCGGAATGCCGCGAAACTCACCGAGTCAAAGCGTTTCGCTGTTTGCGGAAGGAAGTCTGATGTAGAACAAGTAGCAGAAGCATACATGCTCAAGAGGGATCACCCGAAATTCAAAGGCAACTGAATTTCGGCAACCGGGGCATCGAAGGCGGAATGCCGCGAAACTCACCGAGTCAAAGCGTTTCGCCGTTTGCGGAAGGAAGTATGATGTAGAACAAGTAGCAGAAGCATACATGCTCAAGAGGGATCACCCGAAATTCAAAGGCAACTGAATTTCGGCAACCGGGGCATCGAAGGCGGAATGCCGCGAAACTCACCGAGTCAAAGCGTTTCGATGTTTGCGGAAGGAAGTCTGATGTAGAACAAGTAGCAGAAGCATACATGCTCAAGAGGGATCACCCGAAATTCAAAGGCAACTGAATTTCGGCAACCAGGGCATCGAAGGAGGAAGGCCGCGAAACTCACCGAGTCAAAGCGTTTCGATGTTTGCGGAAGAAAGTCTGATGTAGAACAAGTAGCAGAACCATACATGCTCAAGAGGGATCACCCGAAATTCAAAGGCAACTGAATTTCGGCAACCGGGGCATCGAAGTAGGAATGCCGCGAAACTCACCGAGTCAAAGCGTTCCGCAGTTTGTGGAAGGAAGTTTGATGTAGAACAAGTAGCAGAAGCATACATGCTCAAGAGGGATCACCCGAAATTCAAAGGCAACTGAATTTCGGCAACCGGGGCATCGAAGGAGGAAGGCCGCGAAACTCACCGAGTCAAAGCGTTTCGATGTTTGCGGAAGGAAGTCTGATGTAGAACAAGTAGCAGAAGCATACATGCTCAAGAGGGATCACCCGAAATTCAAAGGCAACTGAATTTCGGCAACCGGGGCATCGAAGGCGGAATGCCACGAAACTCACCGAGTCAAAGTGTTTCGCTGTTTGCGGAAGAAGTCTGATGTAGAACAAGTAGCAGAAGCATACATGCTCAAGAGGGATCACCCGAAATTCAAAGGCAACTGAATTTCGGCAACCGGGGCATCGAAGGCGGAATGGCACGAAACTCACCGAGTCAAAGCGTTTCGCCGTTTGTGGAAGGAAGTTTGATGTAGAACAAGTAGCAGAAGCATACATGCTCAAGAGGGATCACCCGAAATTCAAAGGCAACTGAATTTCGGCAACCGGGGCATCGAAGTCGGAATGCCGCGAAACTCACCGAGTCAAAGCGTTTCGCCGTTTGCGGAAGAAGTGTGATGTAGAACAAGTAGCAGAAGCATACATGCTCAAGAGGGATCACCCGAAATTCAAAGGCAACTGAATTTCGGCAACCGGGGCATCGAAGTCGGAATGCCGCGAAACTCACCGAGTCAAAGCGTTTCGCTGTTTGCGGAAGGAAGTCTGATGTAGAACAAGTAGCAGAAGCATACATGCTCAAGAGGGATCACCCGAAATTCAAAGGCAACTGAATTTCGGCAACCGGGGCATCGAAGTCGGAATGCCGCGAAACTCACCGAGTCAAAGCGTTTCGCTGTTTGCGGAAGGAAGTTGATGTAGAACAAGTAGCAGAAGCATACATGCTCAAGAGGGATCACCCGAAATTCAAAGGCAACTGAATTTCGGCAACCGGGCATCGAAGTCGGAATGCCGCGAAACTCACCGAGTCAAAGCGTTTCGCTGTTTGCGGAAGGAAGTCTGATGTAGAACAAGTAGCAGAAGCATACATGCTCAAGAGGGATCACCCGAAATTCAAAGGCAACTGAATTTCGGCAACCGGGGCATCGAAGTCGGAATGCCGCGAAACTCACCGAGTCAAAGCGTTTCGCCGTTTGCGGAAGGAAGTCTGATGTAGAACAAGTAGCAGAAGCATACATGCTCAAGAGGGATCACCCGAAATTCAAAGGCAACTGAATTTCGGCAACCGGGGCATCGAAGTCGGAATGCCGCGAAACTCACCGAGTCAAAGCGTTTCGCTGTTTGCGGAAGGAAGTTGATGTAGAACAAGTAGCAGAAGCATACATGCTCAAGAGGGATCACCCGAAATTCAAAGGCAACTGAATTTCGGCAACCGGGGCATCGAAGTCGGAATGCCGCGAAACTCACCGAGTCAAAGCGTTTCGCTGTTTGCGGAAGGAAGTCTGATGTAGAACAAGTAGCAGAAGCATACATGCTCAAGAGGGATCACCCGAAATTCAAAGGCAACTGAATTTCGGCAACCGGGGCATCGAAGTCGGAATGCCGCGAAACTCACCGAGTCAAAGCGTTTCGCTGTTTGCGGAAGGAAGTGTGATGTAGAACAAGTAGCAGAAGCATACATGCTCAAGAGGGATCACCCGAAATTCAAAGGCAACTGAATTTCGGCAACCGGGGCATCGAAGTCGGAATGCCGCGAAACTCACCGAGTCAAAGCGTTTCGCCTTTTTGCGGAAGAAGTCTGATGTAGAACAAGTAGCAGAAGCATACATGCTCAAGAGGGATCACCCGAAATTCAAAGGCAACTGAATTTCGGCAACCGGGGCATCGAAGTCGGAATGCCGCGAAACTCACCGAGTCAAAGCGTTTCGCTGTTTGCGGAAGGAAGTGTGATGTAGAACAAGTAGCAGAAGCATATATGCTCAAGAGGGATCACCCGAAATTCGAAGGCAACTGAATTTCGGCAACCGCGGCATCGAAGTCGGAATGCCGCGAAACTCACCGTGTCAAAGCGTTTCGCCGTTTGCGGAAGGAAGTGTGATGTAGAACAAGTAGCAGAAGCATACATGCTCAAGAGGGATCACCCGAAATTCAAAGGCAACTGAATTTCGGCAACCAGGGCATCGAAGTCGGAATGCCGCGAAACTCACCGAGTCAAAGCGTTTCGCCATTTGCGGAAGGAAGTTTGATGTAGAACAAGTAGCCGAAGCATAGATGCTCAAGAGGGATCACCCGAAATTCAAAGGCAACTGGATTTCGGCAACCGGGGCATCGAAGTCGGAATGCCGCGAAACTCACCGAGTGAAAGCGTTTCGCCGTTTGCGGAAGGAAGTGTGATGTAGAACAAGTAGCAGAAGCATACATGCTCAAGAGGGATCACCCGAAATTCAAAGGCAACTGAATTTCGGCAACCGGGGCATCGAAGTCGGAATGCCGCGAAACTCACCGAGTCAAAGCGTTTCGCTGTTTGAGGTAGGAAGTGTGATGTAGAACAAGTAGCAGAAGCATACATGCTCAAGAGGGATCACCCGAAATTCAAAGGCAACTGAATTTCGGCAACCGGGGCATCGAAGTCGGAATGCCGCGAAACTCACCGAGTCAAAGCGTTTCGCTGTTTGCGGAAGGAAGTGTGATGTAGAACAAGTAGCAGAAGCATACATGCTCAAGAGGGATCACCCGAAATTCAAAGGCAACTGAATTTCGGCAACCGGGGCATCGAAGTCGGAATGCCGCGAAACTCACCGAGTCAAAGCGTTTCGCTGTTTGCGGAAGGAAGTCTGATGTAGAACAAGTAGCAGAAGCATACATGCTCAAGAGGGATCACCCGAAATTCAAAGGCAACTGAATTTCGGCAACCGGGGCATCGAAGTCGGAATGCCGCGAAACTCACCGAGTCAAAGCGTTTCGCTGTTTAGGAAGAAGTTGATGTAGAACAAGTAGCAGAAGCATACATGCTCAAGAGGGATCACCCGAAATTCAAAGGCAACTGAATTTCGGCAACCGGGCATCGAAGTCGGAATGCCGCGAAACTCACCGAGTCAAAGCGTTTCGCTGTTTGCGGAAGGAAGTCTGATGTAGAACAAGTAGCAGAAGCATACATGCTCAAGAGGGATCACCCGAAATTCAAAGGCAACTGAATTTCGGCAACCGGGGCATCGAAGTCGGAATGCCGCGAAACTCACCGAGTCAAAGCGTTTCGCTGTTTGCGGAAGGAAGTGTGATGTAGAACAAGTAGCAGAAGCATACATGCTCAAGAGGGATCACCCGAAATTCAAAGGCAACTGAATTTCGGCAACCGGGCATCGAAGTCGGAATGCCGCGAAACTCACCGAGTCAAAGCGTTTCGCTGTTTGCGGAAGGAAGTGTGATGTAGAACAAGTAGCAGAAGCATACATGCTCAAGAGGGATCACCCGAAATTCAAAGGCAACTGAATTTCGGCAACCGGGCATCGAAGTCGGAATGCCGCGAAACTCACCGAGTCAAAGCGTTTCGCTGTTTGCGGAAGGAAGTGTGATGTAGAACAAGTAGCAGAAGCATACATGCTCAAGAGGGATCACCCGAAATTCAAAGGCAACTGAATTTCGGCAACCGGGGCATCGAAGTCGGAATGCCGCGAAACTCACCGAGTCAAAGCGTTTCGCCGTTTGCGGAAGAAGTCTGATGTAGAACAAGTAGCAGAAGCATACATGCTCAAGAGGGATCACCCGAAATTCAAAGGCAACTGAATTTCGGCAACCGGGGCATAGAAGGCGGAATGCCGCGAAACTCACCGAGTCAAAGCGTTTCGCCATTTGCGGAAGGAAGTGTGATGTAGAACAAGTAGCAGAAGCATACATGCTCAAGAGGGATCACCCGAAATTCAAAGGCAACTGAATTTCGGCAACCGGGGCATCGAAGGCGGAATGCCGCGAAACTCACCGAGTCAAAGCGTTTCGCTGTTTGCGGAAGGAAGTCTGATGTAGAACAAGTAGCAGAAGCATACATGCTCAAGAGGGATCACCCGAAATTCAAAGGCAACTGAAATTTGGCAACCGGGGCATCGAAGTCGGAATGCCGCGAAACTCACCGAGTCAAAGCGTTTCGCTGTTTGCGGAAGGAAGTCTGATGTAGAACAAGTAGCAGAAGCATACATGCTCAAGAGGGATCACCCGAAATTCAAAGGCAACTGAATTTCGGCAACCGGGGCATCGAAGTCGGAATGCCGCGAAACTCACCGAGTCAAAGCGTTTCGCTGTTTGCGGAAGGAAGTGTGATGTAGAACAAGTAGCAGAAGCATACATGCTCAAGAGGGATCACCCGAAATTCAAAGGCAACTGAATTTCGGCAACCGGGGCATCGAAGTCGGAATGCCGCGAAACTCACCGAGTCAAAGCGTTTCGCTGTTTGCGGAAGAAGTGTGATGTAGAACAAGTAGCAGAAGCATACATGCTCAAGAGGGATCACCCGAAATTCAAAGGCAACTGAATTTCGGCAACCGGGGCATCGAAGTCGGAATGCCGCGAAACTCACCGAGTCAAAGCGTTTCGCTGTTTGCGGAAGAAGTCTGATGTAGAACAAGTAGCAGAAGCATACATGCTCAAGAGGGATCACCCGAAATTCAAAGGCAACTGAATTTCGGCAACCGGGCATCGAAGTCGGAATGCCGCGAAACTCACCGAGTCAAAGCGTTTCGCTGTTTGCGGAAGGAAGTGTGATGTAGAACAAGTAGCAGAAGCATACATGCTCAAGAGGGATCACCCGAAATTCAAAGGCAACTGAATTTCGGCAACCGGGCATCGAAGTCGGAATGCCGCGAAACTCACCGAGTCAAAGCGTTTCGCTGTTTGCGGAAGGAAGTTGATGTAGAACAAGTAGCAGAAGCATACATGCTCAAGAGGGATCACCCGAAATTCAAAGGCAACTGAATTTCGGCAACCGGGGCATCGAAGTCGGAATGCCGCGAAACTCACCGAGTCAAAGCGTTTCGCTGTTTGCGGAAGAAGTTTGATGTAGAACAAGTAGCAGAAGCATACATGCTCAAGAGGGATCACCCGAAATTCAAAGGCAACTGAATTTCGGCAACCGGGGCATCGAAGTCGGAATGCCGCGAAACTCACCGAGTCAAAGCGTTTCGCTGTTTGCGGAAGGAAGTGTGATGTAGAACAAGTAGCAGAAGCATACATGCTCAAGAGGGATCACCCGAAATTCAAAGGCAACTGAATTTCGGCAACCGGGCATCGAAGTCGGAATGCCGCGAAACTCACCGAGTCAAAGCGTTTCGCTGTTTGCGGAAGGAAGTGTGATGTAGAACAAGTAGCAGAAGCATACATGCTCAAGAGGGATCACCCGAAATTCAAAGGCAACTGAATTTCGGCAACCGGGGCATCGAAGTCGGAATGCCGCGAAACTCACCGAGTCAAAGCGTTTCGCTGTTTGCGGAAGGAAGTGTGATGTAGAACAAGTAGCAGAAGCATACATGCTCAAGAGGGATCACCCGAAATTCAAAGGCAACTGAATTTCGGCAACCGGGGCATCGAAGTCGGAATGCCGCGAAACTCACCGAGTCAAAGCGTTTCGCGTTTGCGGAAGGAAGTGTGATGTAGAACAAGTAGCAGAAGCATACATGCTCAAGAGGGATCACCCGAAATTCAAAGGCAACTGAATTTCGGCAACCGGGGCATCGAAGTCGGAATGCCGCGAAACTCACCGAGTCAAAGCGTTTCGCTGTTTGCGGAAGGAAGTTTGATGTAGAACAAGTAGCAGAAGCATACATGCTCAAGAGGGATCACCCGAAATTCAAAGGCAACTGAATTTCGGCAACCGGGGCATCGAAGTCGGAATGCCGCGAAACTCACCGAGTCAAAGCGTTTCGCTGTTTGCGGAAGGAAGTGTGATGTAGAACAAGTAGCAGAAGCATACATGCTCAAGAGGGATCACCCGAAATTCAAAGGCAACTGAATTTCGGCAACCGGGGCATCGAAGTCGGAATGCCGCGAAACTCACCGAGTCAAAGCGTTTCGCTGTTTGCGGAAGGAAGTTGATGTAGAACAAGTAGCAGAAGCATACATGCTCAAGAGGGATCACCCGAAATTCAAAGGCAACTGAATTTCGGCAACCGGGCATCGAAGTCGGAATGCCGCGAAACTCACCGAGTCAAAGCGTTTCGCTGTTTGCGGAAGGAAGTTGATGTAGAACAAGTAGCAGAAGCATACATGCTCAAGAGGGATCACCCGAAATTCAAAGGCAACTGAATTTCGGCAACCGGGCATCGAAGTCGGAATGCCGCGAAACTCACCGAGTCAAAGCGTTTCGCTGTTTGCGGAAGGAAGTTGATGTAGAACAAGTAGCAGAAGCATACATGCTCAAGAGGGATCACCCGAAATTCAAAGGCAACTGAATTTCGGCAACCGGGGCATCGAAGTCGGAATGCCGCGAAACTCACCGAGTCAAAGCGTTTCGCTGTTTGCGGAAGGAAGTTGATGTAGAACAAGTAGCAGAAGCATACATGCTCAAGAGGGATCACCCGAAATTCAAAGGCAACTGAATTTCGGCAACCGGGCATCGAAGTCGGAATGCCGCGAAACTCACCGAGTCAAAGCGTTTCGCTGTTTGCGAAGAAGTCTGATGTAGAACAAGTAGCAGAAGCATACATGCTCAAGAGGGATCACCCGAAATTCAAAGGCAACTGAATTTCGGCAACCGGGGCATCGAAGTCGGAATGCCGCGAAACTCACCGAGTCAAAGCGTTTCGCTGTTTGCGGAAGGAAGTGTGATGTAGAACAAGTAGCAGAAGCATACATGCTCAAGAGGGATCACCCGAAATTCAAAGGCAACTGAATTTCGGCAACCGGGGCATCGAAGTCGGAATGCCGCGAAACTCACCGAGTCAAAGCGTTTCGCTGTTTGCGGAAGGAAGTTTGATGTAGAACAAGTAGCAGAAGCATACATGCTCAAGAGGGATCACCCGAAATTCAAAGGCAACTGAATTTCGGCAACCGGGCATCGAAGTCGGAATGCCGCGAAACTCACCGAGTCAAAGCGTTTCGCTGTTTGCGGAAGGAAGTTGATGTAGAACAAGTAGCAGAAGCATACATGCTCAAGAGGGATCACCCGAAATTCAAAGGCAACTGAATTTCGGCAACCGGGGCATCGAAGTCGGAATGCCGCGAAACTCACCGAGTCAAAGCGTTTCGCTGTTTGCGGAAGGAAGTGTGATGTAGAACAAGTAGCAGAAGCATACATGCTCAAGAGGGATCACCCGAAATTCAAAGGCAACTGAATTTCGGCAACCGGGGCATCGAAGTCGGAATGCCGCGAAACTCACCGAGTCAAAGCGTTTCGCTGTTTGCGGAAGGAAGTTGATGTAGAACAAGTAGCAGAAGCATACATGCTCAAGAGGGATCACCCGAAATTCAAAGGCAACTGAATTTCGGCAACCGGGGCATCGAAGTCGGAATGCCGCGAAACTCACCGAGTCAAAGCGTTTCGCCGTTTGCGGAAGGAAGTGTGATGTAGAACAAGTAGCAGAAGCATACATGCTCAAGAGGGATCACCCGAAATTCAAAGGCAACTGAATTTCGGCAACCGGGGCATCGAAGTCGGAATGCCGCGAAACTCACCGAGTCAAAGCGTTTCGCCTGTTTGCGGAAGGAAGTTGATGTAGAACAAGTAGCAGAAGCATACATGCTCAAGAGGGATCACCCGAAATTCAAAGGCAACTGAATTTCGGCAACCGGGGCATCGAAGTCGGAATGCCGCGAAACTCACCGAGTCAAAGCGTTTCGCTGTTTGCGGAAGGAAGTGTGATGTAGAACAAGTAGCAGAAGCATACATGCTCAAGAGGGATCACCCGAAATTCAAAGGCAACTGAATTTCGGCAACCGGGCATCGAAGTCGGAATGCCGCGAAACTCACCGAGTCAAAGCGTTTCGCCGTTTGCGGAAGAAGTCTGATGTAGAACAAGTAGCAGAAGCATACATGCTCAAGAGGGATCACCCGAAATTCAAAGGCAACTGAATTTCGGCAACCGGGCATCGAAGTCGGAATGCCGCGAAACTCACCGAGTCAAAGCGTTTCGCTGTTTGCGGAAGGAAGTGTGATGTAGAACAAGTAGCAGAAGCATACATGCTCAAGAGGGATCACCCGAAATTCAAAGGCAACTGAATTTCGGCAACCGGGGCATCGAAGTCGGAATGCCGCGAAACTCACCGAGTCAAAGCGTTTCGCTGTTTGCGGAAGGAAGTCTGATGTAGAACAAGTAGCAGAAGCATACATGCTCAAGAGGGATCACCCGAAATTCAAAGGCAACTGAATTTCGGCAACCGGGCATCGAAGTCGGAATGCCGCGAAACTCACCGAGTCAAAGCGTTTCGCTGTTTGCGGAAGGAAGTCTGATGTAGAACAAGTAGCAGAAGCATACATGCTCAAGAGGGATCACCCGAAATTCAAAGGCAACTGAATTTCGGCAACCGGGCATCGAAGTCGGAATGCCGCGAAACTCACCGAGTCAAAGCGTTTCGCTGTTTGGGAAGGAAGTGTGATGTAGAACAAGTAGCAGAAGCATACATGCTCAAGAGGGATCACCCGAAATTCAAAGGCAACTGAATTTCGGCAACCGGGGCATCGAAGTCGGAATGCCGCGAAACTCACCGAGTCAAAGCGTTTCGCTGTTTGCGGAAGGAAGTGTGATGTAGAACAAGTAGCAGAAGCATACATGCTCAAGAGGGATCACCCGAAATTCAAAGGCAACTGAATTTCGGCAACCGGGGCATCGAAGTCGGAATGCCGCGAAACTCACCGAGTCAAAGCGTTTCGCTTTTTGGTGACGGAAGTGAGATGTAGAACAAGTTGCAGAAGCATACATTCTCAAGTGGGGATCACCCGAAAATTCAAAGGCAACTGAATTTCGTGCAACAGGGCATCGCAGTCGGAATGCCGCGATATAAACTAAAACCGGAGTGAAAGCGTGTTCGTTGTTTGCGGAAGGAAGTGTGATGTAGAACAAGTAGCAGAAGCATACATGCTCAAGAGGGATCACCCGAACTTCAAAGGCAACTGAATTTCGGCAACAGGGATCTGGTATCGACGTCGGGAATGTCGCGAAACTCACCGAGTGAAAGCGTTTCGCCGTTTGCGGAAAAAAGTGAGATGTAGAACCTAGTAGCAGAAGCATACATGCTCAAGAGGTGATCACCCGAAATTCAAAGGCAGGAATTTCGGCAACCGGGACATCGAAGTCGGAATGCAGTGAAACTCACCGAGTCAAAGCGTTTTCCCGTTTTTTGCGGAAGGAAGTGTGAGTAGAACAAGTAAGCAGAAGCTTACATGCTCAAGTGGTATCACACGAAATTCAAAGGCAAGGAATTTCGGCAACCGGGGCAATCGAAGGCGGGAATGCCGTGAAACTCACCGAGTCAAAGCGTTTCGTTGTTTGCGGAAGGAAGTGTGATGTAGAACAAGTAGCAGAAGCATACATGCTCAAGAGGGATCACCCGAAATTCAAAGGCAACTAATTTCGGCAACCGGGGCATCGAATCGGAATGCCGCGAAACTCACCGAGTCAAAGCGTTTCGCTGTTTAAGGAAGAAAAGTGAAAAAAAAAAA
>CM055351.1:32974988-33004729 GCA_029228515.1 Populus alba x Populus x berolinensis | reverse complement strand
TGAGATGTAGAACAAGTAGCAGAAGCATACATGCTCAAGAGGGATCACCCGAAATTCAAAGGCAACTGAATTTCGGCAACCGGGGCATCGAAGTCGGAATGCCGCGAAACTCACCGAGTCAAAGCGTTACGCCCTTTTCGGAAGGAAGTGTGATGTAGAACAAGTAGCAGAAGCATACATGCTCAAGAGGGATCACCCGAAATTCAAAGGCAACTGAATTTCGGCAACCGGGGCATCGAAGTCGGAATGCCGCGAAACTCACCGAGTCAAAGCGTTTCGCCGTTTGCGAAGGAAAGTGTGTGTAGAACAAGTAGCAGAAGCATACATGCTCAAGAGGGATCACCCGAAATTCAAAGGCAACTGAATTTCGGCAACCGGGGCATCGAAGTCGGAATGCCGCGAATATCACCGAGTCAAAGCGTTTTGCCGTTTGCGGAAGGAAGTGTGATGTCGAAACAAGTAGCAGAAGCATACATGCTCAAAAGGGATCACCCGAAATTCAAAGGCAACTGAATTTCGAAACCGGGGCATTGAAGTCGGATAGCTGGGAAAACTCCACCGTGTCAAAAGCATTTGGCCATTATGCGGAAGGAAGTGTGATGTATAACAAGTAGCTGCAGAAGCATACCTGCTCAAGAGGGATCACCCGAAATTCAAAGGCAACTTGAATGTCGGCAAAATTATTCCAGGGGCATCGAAGTCGGAAAGAGGCGAAACTCACCAAGTCCAAGCGTTTCCCCCCATGTGGAAGGAAGTGTGATGTAGAACAAGTAGCAGAAGCATACATGCTCAAGAGGGATCACCCGAAATTCAAAGGCAACTGAATTTCGGCTAACGGGGCATCGAAGTCGGAATGACGCGAAACTCTTCGAGTCAAAGCGTTTCGCCGTTTGCGGAAAGGAAGTGTGATGTAGAACAAAGTAGCAGAAGCATACTATGCTCAAGCACGGATCACCCGAAATTCAAAGGCAACTGAATTTCGGCAACCGCGGCATCGAAGTCGGAATGCCGCGAAAACTCACCGAGTCAAAGCGTTTCGCCGTTTCCGGAAGGAAGTAAGTGTGATGTAGAACAAGTAGCCTAAGCATAAGATGCTAAAGGAGGGATCACCCGAAATTCAAAGGCAACTGAATTTCGGGCAACCGGGGCATCGAAGTCGGATTGCCGCAAAACTCACCGAGTCAAAGCGTTTCGCCGTTTGCGGAAGGAAGTGTGATGTAGAACAAGTAAAGAAGACTACATGCTCAGGAGGGATCATCCCGAAATTCAAAGGCAACTGAATTTCGCAAAGCAGGGCATCGGAAGTCGGAATGCCGCGAAACTAACGAGTCAAAAGGTTTCGCCGTTTGCGGAAGGAAGTTTGATGTAGAAACAGTAGCAGAAGCATACATGCTCACGAAGGGATCACCCGAAATTCAAAGGCAACTGAATTTCGGCAACCGTGGCATCGAAGTCGGAATGCCGCGAATCTCACCGAGTCAAGGCGTTTCGCCGTTTGCGGCAAGGAAGTGTGATGTAGAAACAAGTATCAGAAGCATACATGCTCAAGAGGGATCACCCGAAATTCACAAGGCAACTGAATTTCGGCAACCGGGGCATCGAAGTCGGATTGCCGCGAATACTCACCAGTCAAAGCGTTTTCGCCGTTTGCGGAAGGAAGTGTGATGTAGAACAAGTAGCAGACGCATACATAGCTCAAGAGGGATCACCCGAAATTCAAAGGCAACTGAATTTCGGCGACAGAGGGCATCTAAGTCGGAAGGGCGCGAAAGTCTCACCGAGTCAAAGCGTACGCCTTTCGGAAGGAAGTGTTGTTTCGAACGGTATGCAGAAGCAAACATGCTCAAGAAGGAGAAGTGTGATGTATGACACAAGTAGCCGAAGCATTCATGCTCAAGAAGGGATCAACCCGAAATTCAAAGGCAACTGAATTTCGGCAACCGGGGCATCGAAGTGGGAATGACGCGAAACCTACCGAGTCAAAGCGTTTCGCCGTTTGCGGAAGGAATTGTGATGTAGAACAAGTAGCAGAAGCATACCATGCTCAAGAGGGATCACCCGAAATTCAAAGGAAACTGAATTTCGGCAACCGCGGCTTCGAAGTCGGAATGCCGCGAAACTCACCGAGTCAAAGCGTTTCGCCGATGCGAGAAGGAAGTGTGATGTAGAACAAGTAGCAGAAAGCATTATGCTCAAGAGGGGGATCACCCGAAATTCAAAGGCAACTGAATTTCGACAACCGCGGCATCGATGTCGGAATGCCGCGAAACTCACCGGAGTCAAAGGTGTTTCGCCTTTGGAGAAGGAAGTGTGATGTTAGAACAAGTAGCAGAAGCATACATGCTCAATAGGCTCACCCGAAATTCAAAGGCAACTGAAAATAGACTAAACGCGGCATCGAAGTCGGAATGCAGCGAAAATCAAGGCCGAGTCAAAGCGTTTCGACGATTGCGGAAGGAAGTGTGACGTAGAAACAAGTAGCAGAAGCATACATTGCTCAATTAGGGCCTCACCCGAAATTCAAAGGCCACTAAATATCGACCAAAAACCGCGGCATCGAAGTCGGAATGCCGCGAAACTCCCCGAGTCAAAGGGTTTCGCCTTTTGCGGATGGGAAGAAGTGTGATTGTAGAACAAAGTAGCAGAAGCTTTCATGCTCAAGAGGGATCACCCGAAATTCATATGCAACTGAATTTCGGCAACCGGGTCATCGAAGTCGGAATGCCGCGAAACTCACCGAGTCCAAAGGGTTTCGCCATTTGCTGGAAAGGAAGTGTGATGTAGAACAAGTAGCAGAAGCATACCATGCCTCAAGAGGGATCACCCGAAATTCAAAGGCAACTGAATTTCGGCCAACCGGGGCATCGAAGTCGGAATGCCGCGAAACTCCACTGGAGTCAAAGCGTATCGGCCGTTTGCGGAAGGAAGTTGTGATGTAGAACAAGTAGCTTAACGCATACATGCTCAAGAGGGATCACCCGAAATTCAAAAGGCAACTGAATTTCGGCAACCGGGGCATCGAAGTCGGAATGTGTGGAAACTCACCGAGTCAAAGCGTTTCGCTGTTTGCGGAAGTAAGTGTGATGTAGAACAAGTAGCAGAAGCATACATGCTCGAGAGGGTATCACCCGAAATTCAACGGCAACTGAATTTCGGCAAACGGGGATCGACGTCGGAATGCCGCGAAACTCACCGAGTCAAAGTGTTTTCGCCATTTGCGGAAGGAAGTGTGATGTAGAACAAGTCAGCCGAAGCATACATGACTCAAGAGGGCGCACCCGAAAATTCAAAGGCAACTGAATTTCGGCAAACAGGGGAGCGAAGTCGGAATGCCACGAAACTCACCGAGTCAAAGCGTTTCGCCGTTTGCGGAAGGAAGTGTGATGTAGAACAAGTAGCAGAAGCATACATGCTCAAGAGGGATCACCCGAAATTCAAAGGCAACTGAATTTCGGCGACAGAGGCATCTAAGTCGGAAGGGCGCGAAACTCACCGAGTCAAAGCGTTTCGTTGTTTACGGAAGGAAGTGTGATGTAGAACAAGTAGCAGAAGCATTCATGCTCAAGAGGGATCACCCGAAATTCAAAGCCAACTGAATTTCGGCAACCGGGGCATCGAAGTCGGAATGCCGCGAAACTCACCGAGTCAAAGCGTTTCGCCGTTTGCGGAAGGAAGTGTGATGTAGAACAAGTAGCAGAAGCATACATGCTCAAGAGGGATCACCCGAAATTCAAAGGCAACTGAAAATCGACAACCGCGGCATCGAAGTCGGAATGCAGCGAAACTCACCGAGTCAAAGCGTTTCGCCGTTTGCGGAAGGAAGTGTGATGTAGAACAAGTAGCAGAAGCATACATGCTCAAGAGGGATCACCCGAAATTCAAAGGCAACTGAATTTCGGCAACCGGGGCATCGAAGTCGGAATGCCGCGAAACTCACCGAGTCAAAGTGTTTCGCCATTTGCGGAAGGAAGTGTGATGTAGAACAAGTAGCAGAAGCATACATGCTCAAGAGGGCTCACTCGAAATTCAAAGGCAACTGAAAATCGACAACCGCGGCATCGAAGTCGGAATGCAGCGAAACTCACCGAGTCAAAGCGTTTCGCCGATTGCGGAAGGAAGTGTGACGTAGAACAAGTAGCAGAAGCATACATGCTCAATAGGGCTCACCCGAAATTCAAAGGCAACTGAATATCGACAACCTCGGCATCGAAGTCGGAATGCCGCGAAACTCACCGAGTCAAAGCGTTTCGCCGATTGCGGAAGGAAGTGTGATGTAGAACAAGTAGCAGAAGCATTCATGCTCAAGAGGGATCACCCGAAATTCAAAGGCAACTGAATTTCGGCAACCGGGGCATCGAAGTCGGAATGCCGCGAAACTCACCGAGTCAAAGTGTTTCGCCGTTTGCGGAAGGAAGTGTGATGTAGAACAAGTAGCAGAAGCATACATGCTCAAGAGGGATCACCCGAAATTCAAAGGCAACTGAATTTCGGCAACCGGGGCATCGAAGTCGGAATGCCGCGAAACTCACCGAGTCAAAGCGTTTCGCCGTTTGCGGAAGGAAGAATGATGTAGAACAAGTAGCAGAAGCATACATGCTCAAGAGGGATCACCCGAAATTCAAAGGCAACTGAATTTCGGCAACCGGGGCATCGAAGTCGGAATGCCGCGAAACTCACCGAGTCAAAGCGTTTCGCCGTTTGCGGAAGGAAGTGTGATGTAGAACAAGTAGCAGAAGCATACATGCTCAAGAGGGATCACCCGAAATTCAAAGGCAACTGAATTTCGGCAACCGGGGCATCGAAGTCGGAATGCCGCGAAACTCACCGAGTCAAAGCGTTTCGCCCTTTGCGGAAGGAAGTGTGATGTAGAACAAGTAGCAGAAGCATACATGCTCAAGAGGGATCACCCGAAATTCAAAGGCAACTGAATTTCGGCAACCGGGGCATCGAAGTCGGAATGCCGCGAAACTCACCGAGTCAAAGCGTTTCGCCGTTTGCGGAAGAAGTGTGATGTAGAACAAGTAGCAGAAGCATACATGCTCAAGAGGGATCACCCGAAATTCAAAGGCAACTGAATTTCGGCAACCGGGGCATCGAAGTCGGAATGCCGCGAAACTCACCGAGTCAAAGCGTTTCGCCGTTTGCGGAAGGAAGTGTGATGTAGAACAAGTAGCAGAAGCATACATGCTCAAGAGGGATCACCCGAAATTCAAAGGCAACTGAATTTCGGCAACCGGGGCATCGAAGTCGGAATGCCGCGAAACTCACCGAGTCAAAGCGTTTCGCCGTTTGCGGAAGGAAGTGTGATGTAGAACAAGTAGCAGAAGCATACATGCTCAAGAGGGATCACCCGAAATTCAAAGGCAACTGAATTTCGGCAACCGGGGCATCGAAGTCGGAATGCCGCGAAACTCACCGAGTCAAAGCGTTTCGCCGTTTGCGGAAGGAAGTGTGATGTAGAACAAGTAGCAGAAGCATACATGCTCAAGAGGGATCACCCGAAATTCAAAGGCAACTGAATTTCGGCAACCGGGGCATCGAAGTCGGAATGCCGCGAAACTCACCGAGTCAAAGCGTTTCGCCGTTTGCGGAAGGAAGTGTGATGTAGAACAAGTAGCAGAAGCATACATGCTCAAGAGGGATCACCCGAAATTCAAAGGCAACTGAATTTCGGCAACGGGGCATCGAAGTCGGAATGCCGCGAAACTCACCGAGTCAAAGCGTTTCGCCGTTTGCGGAAGGAAGTGTGATGTAGAACAAGTAGCAGAAGCATACATGCTCAAGAGGGATCACCCGAAATTCAAAGGCAACTGAATTTCGGCAACCGGGGCATCGAAGTCGGAATGCCGCGAAACTCACCGAGTCAAAGCGTTTCGCCTTTGCGGAAGGAAGTGTGATGTAGAACAAGTAGCAGAAGCATACATGCTCAAGAGGGATCACCCGAAATTCAAAGGCAACTGAATTTCGGCAACCGGGGCATCGAAGTCGGAATGCCGCGAAACTCACCGAGTCAAAGCGTTTCGCCTTTGCGGAAGGAAGTGTGATGTAGAACAAGTAGCAGAAGCATACATGCTCAAGAGGGATCACCCGAAATTCAAAGGCAACTGAATTTCGGCAACCGGGGCATCGAAGTCGGAATGCCGCGAAACTCACCGAGTCAAAGCGTTTCGCCGTTTGCGGAAGGAAGTGTGATGTAGAACAAGTAGCAGAAGCATACATGCTCAAGAGGGATCACCCGAAATTCAAAGGCAACTGAATTTCGGCAACCGGGGCATCGAAGTCGGAATGCCGCGAAACTCACCGAGTCAAAGCGTTTCGCCGTTTGCGGAAGGAAGTGTGATGTAGAACAAGTAGCAGAAGCATACATGCTCAAGAGGGATCACCCGAAATTCAAAGGCAACTGAATTTCGGCAACCGGGGCATCGAAGTCGGAATGCCGCGAAACTCACCGAGTCAAAGCGTTTCGCCGTTTGCGGAAGGAAGTGTGATGTAGAACAAGTAGCAGAAGCATACATGCTCAAGAGGGATCACCCGAAATTCAAAGGCAACTGAATTTCGGCAACCGGGGCATCGAAGTCGGAATGCCGCGAAACTCACCGAGTCAAAGCGTTTCGCCGTTTGCGGAAGGAAGTGTGATGTAGAACAAGTAGCAGAAGCATACATGCTCAAGAGGGATCACCCGAAATTCAAAGGCAACTGAATTTCGGCAACCGGGGCATCGAAGTCGGAATGCCGCGAAACTCACCGAGTCAAAGCGTTTCGCCGTTTGCGGAAGGAAGTGTGATGTAGAACAAGTAGCAGAAGCATACATGCTCAAGAGGGATCACCCGAAATTCAAAGGCAACTGAATTTCGGCAACCGGGGCATCGAAGTCGGAATGCCGCGAAACTCACCGAGTCAAAGCGTTTCGCCGTTTGCGGAAGGAAGTGTGATGTAGAACAAGTAGCAGAAGCATACATGCTCAAGAGGGATCACCCGAAATTCAAAGGCAACTGAATTTCGGCAACCGGGGCATCGAAGTCGGAATGCCGCGAAACTCACCGAGTCAAAGCGTTTCGCCGTTTGCGGAAGGAAGTGTGATGTAGAACAAGTAGCAGAAGCATACATGCTCAAGAGGGATCACCCGAAATTCAAAGGCAACTGAATTTCGGCAACCGGGGCATCGAAGTCGGAATGCCGCGAAACTCACCGAGTCAAAGCGTTTCGCCGTTTGCGGAAGGAAGTGTGATGTAGAACAAGTAGCAGAAGCATACATGCTCAAGAGGGATCACCCGAAATTCAAAGGCAACTGAATTTCGGCAACCGGGCATCGAAGTCGGAATGCCGCGAAACTCACCGAGTCAAAGCGTTTCGCCGTTTGCGGAAGGAAGTGTGATGTAGAACAAGTAGCAGAAGCATACATGCTCAAGAGGGATCACCCGAAATTCAAAGGCAACTGAATTTCGGCAACCGGGGCATCGAAGTCGGAATGCCGCGAAACTCACCGAGTCAAAGCGTTTCGCCGTTTGCGGAAGGAAGTGTGATGTAGAACAAGTAGCAGAAGCATACATGCTCAAGAGGGATCACCCGAAATTCAAAGGCAACTGAATTTCGGCAACCGGGGCATCGAAGTCGGAATGCCGCGAAACTCACCGAGTCAAAGCGTTTCGCCGTTTGCGGAAGGAAGTGTGATGTAGAACAAGTAGCAGAAGCATACATGCTCAAGAGGGATCACCCGAAATTCAAAGGCAACTGAATTTCGGCAACCGGGGCATCGAAGTCGGAATGCCGCGAAACTCACCGAGTCAAAGCGTTTCGCCGTTTGCGGAAGGAAGTGTGATGTAGAACAAGTAGCAGAAGCATACATGCTCAAGAGGGATCACCCGAAATTCAAAGGCAACTGAATTTCGGCAACCGGGGCATCGAAGTCGGAATGCCGCGAAACTCACCGAGTCAAAGCGTTTCGCCGTTTGCGGAAGAAGTGTGATGTAGAACAAGTAGCAGAAGCATACATGCTCAAGAGGGATCACCCGAAATTCAAAGGCAACTGAATTTCGGCAACCGGGGCATCGAAGTCGGAATGCCGCGAAACTCACCGAGTCAAAGCGTTTCGCCGTTTGCGGAAGGAAGTGTGATGTAGAACAAGTAGCAGAAGCATACATGCTCAAGAGGGATCACCCGAAATTCAAAGGCAACTGAATTTCGGCAACCGGGGCATCGAAGTCGGAATGCCGCGAAACTCACCGAGTCAAAGCGTTTCGCCGTTTGCGGAAGGAAGTGTGATGTAGAACAAGTAGCAGAAGCATACATGCTCAAGAGGGATCACCCGAAATTCAAAGGCAACTGAATTTCGGCAACCGGGGCATCGAAGTCGGAATGCCGCGAAACTCACCGAGTCAAAGCGTTTCGCCGTTTGCGGAAGGAAGTGTGATGTAGAACAAGTAGCAGAAGCATACATGCTCAAGAGGGATCACCCGAAATTCAAAGGCAACTGAATTTCGGCAACCGGGGCATCGAAGTCGGAATGCCGCGAAACTCACCGAGTCAAAGCGTTTCGCCGTTTGCGGAAGAAGTGTGATGTAGAACAAGTAGCAGAAGCATACATGCTCAAGAGGGATCACCCGAAATTCAAAGGCAACTGAATTTCGGCAACGGGGCATCGAAGTCGGAATGCCGCGAAACTCACCGAGTCAAAGCGTTTCGCCGTTTGCGGAAGAAGTGTGATGTAGAACAAGTAGCAGAAGCATACATGCTCAAGAGGGATCACCCGAAATTCAAAGGCAACTGAATTTCGGCAACCGGGGCATCGAAGTCGGAATGCCGCGAAACTCACCGAGTCAAAGCGTTTCGCCGTTTGCGGAAGGAAGTGTGATGTAGAACAAGTAGCAGAAGCATACATGCTCAAGAGGGATCACCCGAAATTCAAAGGCAACTGAATTTCGGCAACCGGGGCATCGAAGTCGGAATGCCGCGAAACTCACCGAGTCAAAGCGTTTCGCCGTTTGCGGAAGGAAGTGTGATGTAGAACAAGTAGCAGAAGCATACATGCTCAAGAGGGATCACCCGAAATTCAAAGGCAACTGAATTTCGGCAACCGGGGCATCGAAGTCGGAATGCCGCGAAACTCACCGAGTCAAAGCGTTTCGCCGTTTGCGGAAGGAAGTGTGATGTAGAACAAGTAGCAGAAGCATACATGCTCAAGAGGGATCACCCGAAATTCAAAGGCAACTGAATTTCGGCAACCGGGGCATCGAAGTCGGAATGCCGCGAAACTCACCGAGTCAAAGCGTTTCGCCGTTTGCGGAAGGAAGTGTGATGTAGAACAAGTAGCAGAAGCATACATGCTCAAGAGGGATCACCCGAAATTCAAAGGCAACTGAATTTCGGCAACCGGGGCATCGAAGTCGGAATGCCGCGAAACTCACCGAGTCAAAGCGTTTCGCCGTTTGCGGAAGGAAGTGTGATGTAGAACAAGTAGCAGAAGCATACATGCTCAAGAGGGATCACCCGAAATTCAAAGGCAACTGAATTTCGGCAACCGGGGCATCGAAGTCGGAATGCCGCGAAACTCACCGAGTCAAAGCGTTTCGCCGTTTGCGGAAGAAGTGTGATGTAGAACAAGTAGCAGAAGCATACATGCTCAAGAGGGATCACCCGAAATTCAAAGGCAACTGAATTTCGGCAACCGGGGCATCGAAGTCGGAATGCCGCGAAACTCACCGAGTCAAAGCGTTTCGCCGTTTGCGGAAGGAAGTGTGATGTAGAACAAGTAGCAGAAGCATACATGCTCAAGAGGGATCACCCGAAATTCAAAGGCAACTGAATTTCGGCAACCGGGGCATCGAAGTCGGAATGCCGCGAAACTCACCGAGTCAAAGCGTTTCGCCGTTTGCGGAAGGAAGTGTGATGTAGAACAAGTAGCAGAAGCATACATGCTCAAGAGGGATCACCCGAAATTCAAAGGCAACTGAATTTCGGCAACCGGGGCATCGAAGTCGGAATGCCGCGAAACTCACCGAGTCAAAGCGTTTCGCCGTTTGCGGAAGGAAGTGTGATGTAGAACAAGTAGCAGAAGCATACATGCTCAAGAGGGATCACCCGAAATTCAAAGGCAACTGAATTTCGGCAACCGGGGCATCGAAGTCGGAATGCCGCGAAACTCACCGAGTCAAAGCGTTTCGCCGTTTGCGGAAGAAGTGTGATGTAGAACAAGTAGCAGAAGCATACATGCTCAAGAGGGATCACCCGAAATTCAAAGGCAACTGAATTTCGGCAACCGGGGCATCGAAGTCGGAATGCCGCGAAACTCACCGAGTCAAAGCGTTTCGCCGTTTGCGGAAGGAAGTGTGATGTAGAACAAGTAGCAGAAGCATACATGCTCAAGAGGGATCACCCGAAATTCAAAGGCAACTGAATTTCGGCAACCGGGGCATCGAAGTCGGAATGCCGCGAAACTCACCGAGTCAAAGCGTTTCGCCGTTTGCGGAAGGAAGTGTGATGTAGAACAAGTAGCAGAAGCATACATGCTCAAGAGGGATCACCCGAAATTCAAAGGCAACTGAATTTCGGCAACCGGGGCATCGAAGTCGGAATGCCGCGAAACTCACCGAGTCAAAGCGTTTCGCCGTTTGCGGAAGGAAGTGTGATGTAGAACAAGTAGCAGAAGCATACATGCTCAAGAGGGATCACCCGAAATTCAAAGGCAACTGAATTTCGGCAACCGGGGCATCGAAGTCGGAATGCCGCGAAACTCACCGAGTCAAAGCGTTTCGCCGTTTGCGGAAGGAAGTGTGATGTAGAACAAGTAGCAGAAGCATACATGCTCAAGAGGGATCACCCGAAATTCAAAGGCAACTGAATTTCGGCAACCGGGGCATCGAAGTCGGAATGCCGCGAAACTCACCGAGTCAAAGCGTTTCGCCGTTTGCGGAAGGAAGTGTGATGTAGAACAAGTAGCAGAAGCATACATGCTCAAGAGGGATCACCCGAAATTCAAAGGCAACTGAATTTCGGCAACCGGGGCATCGAAGTCGGAATGCCGCGAAACTCACCGAGTCAAAGCGTTTCGCCGTTTGCGGAAGGAAGTGTGATGTAGAACAAGTAGCAGAAGCATACATGCTCAAGAGGGATCACCCGAAATTCAAAGGCAACTGAATTTCGGCAACCGGGGCATCGAAGTCGGAATGCCGCGAAACTCACCGAGTCAAAGCGTTTCGCCGTTTGCGGAAGGAAGTGTGATGTAGAACAAGTAGCAGAAGCATACATGCTCAAGAGGGATCACCCGAAATTCAAAGGCAACTGAATTTCGGCAACCGGGGCATCGAAGTCGGAATGCCGCGAAACTCACCGAGTCAAAGCGTTTCGCCGTTTGCGGAAGGAAGTGTGATGTAGAACAAGTAGCAGAAGCATACATGCTCAAGAGGGATCACCCGAAATTCAAAGGCAACTGAATTTCGGCAACCGGGGCATCGAAGTCGGAATGCCGCGAAACTCACCGAGTCAAAGCGTTTCGCCGTTTGCGGAAGGAAGTGTGATGTAGAACAAGTAGCAGAAGCATACATGCTCAAGAGGGATCACCCGAAATTCAAAGGCAACTGAATTTCGGCAACCGGGGCATCGAAGTCGGAATGCCGCGAAACTCACCGAGTCAAAGCGTTTCGCCGTTTGCGGAAGGAAGTGTGATGTAGAACAAGTAGCAGAAGCATACATGCTCAAGAGGGATCACCCGAAATTCAAAGGCAACTGAATTTCGGCAACCGGGGCATCGAAGTCGGAATGCCGCGAAACTCACCGAGTCAAAGCGTTTCGCCGTTTGCGGAAGAAGTGTGATGTAGAACAAGTAGCAGAAGCATACATGCTCAAGAGGGATCACCCGAAATTCAAAGGCAACTGAATTTCGGCAACCGGGGCATCGAAGTCGGAATGCCGCGAAACTCACCGAGTCAAAGCGTTTCGCCGTTTGCGGAAGGAAGTGTGATGTAGAACAAGTAGCAGAAGCATACATGCTCAAGAGGGATCACCCGAAATTCAAAGGCAACTGAATTTCGGCAACCGGGGCATCGAAGTCGGAATGCCGCGAAACTCACCGAGTCAAAGCGTTTCGCCGTTTGCGGAAGGAAGTGTGATGTAGAACAAGTAGCAGAAGCATACATGCTCAAGAGGGATCACCCGAAATTCAAAGGCAACTGAATTTCGGCAACCGGGGCATCGAAGTCGGAATGCCGCGAAACTCACCGAGTCAAAGCGTTTCGCCGTTTGCGGAAGGAAGTGTGATGTAGAACAAGTAGCAGAAGCATACATGCTCAAGAGGGATCACCCGAAATTCAAAGGCAACTGAATTTCGGCAACCGGGGCATCGAAGTCGGAATGCCGCGAAACTCACCGAGTCAAAGCGTTTCGCCGTTTGCGGAAGGAAGTGTGATGTAGAACAAGTAGCAGAAGCATACATGCTCAAGAGGGATCACCCGAAATTCAAAGGCAACTGAATTTCGGCAACCGGGGCATCGAAGTCGGAATGCCGCGAAACTCACCGAGTCAAAGCGTTTCGCCGTTTGCGGAAGGAAGTGTGATGTAGAACAAGTAGCAGAAGCATACATGCTCAAGAGGGATCACCCGAAATTCAAAGGCAACTGAATTTCGGCAACCGGGGCATCGAAGTCGGAATGCCGCGAAACTCACCGAGTCAAAGCGTTTCGCCGTTTGCGGAAGAAGTGTGATGTAGAACAAGTAGCAGAAGCATACATGCTCAAGAGGGATCACCCGAAATTCAAAGGCAACTGAATTTCGGCAACCGGGGCATCGAAGTCGGAATGCCGCGAAACTCACCGAGTCAAAGCGTTTCGCCGTTTGCGGAAGGAAGTGTGATGTAGAACAAGTAGCAGAAGCATACATGCTCAAGAGGGATCACCCGAAATTCAAAGGCAACTGAATTTCGGCAACCGGGGCATCGAAGTCGGAATGCCGCGAAACTCACCGAGTCAAAGCGTTTCGCCGTTTGCGGAAGGAAGTGTGATGTAGAACAAGTAGCAGAAGCATACATGCTCAAGAGGGATCACCCGAAATTCAAAGGCAACTGAATTTCGGCAACCGGGGCATCGAAGTCGGAATGCCGCGAAACTCACCGAGTCAAAGCGTTTCGCCGTTTGCGGAGGAAGTGTGATGTAGAACAAGTAGCAGAAGCATACATGCTCAAGAGGGATCACCCGAAATTCAAAGGCAACTGAATTTCGGCAACCGGGGCATCGAAGTCGGAATGCCGCGAAACTCACCGAGTCAAAGCGTTTCGCCGTTTGCGGAAGGAAGTGTGATGTAGAACAAGTAGCAGAAGCATACATGCTCAAGAGGGATCACCCGAAATTCAAAGGCAACTGAATTTCGGCAACCGGGGCATCGAAGTCGGAATGCCGCGAAACTCACCGAGTCAAAGCGTTTCGCCGTTTGCGGAAGGAAGTGTGATGTAGAACAAGTAGCAGAAGCATACATGCTCAAGAGGGATCACCCGAAATTCAAAGGCAACTGAATTTCGGCAACCGGGGCATCGAAGTCGGAATGCCGCGAAACTCACCGAGTCAAAGCGTTTCGCCGTTTGCGGAAGGAAGTGTGATGTAGAACAAGTAGCAGAAGCATACATGCTCAAGAGGGATCACCCGAAATTCAAAGGCAACTGAATTTCGGCAACCGGGGCATCGAAGTCGGAATGCCGCGAAACTCACCGAGTCAAAGCGTTTCGCCGTTTGCGGAAGGAAGTGTGATGTAGAACAAGTAGCAGAAGCATACATGCTCAAGAGGGATCACCCGAAATTCAAAGGCAACTGAATTTCGGCAACCGGGGCATCGAAGTCGGAATGCCGCGAAACTCACCGAGTCAAAGCGTTTCGCCGTTTGCGGAAGGAAGTGTGATGTAGAACAAGTAGCAGAAGCATACATGCTCAAGAGGGATCACCCGAAATTCAAAGGCAACTGAATTTCGGCAACCGGGGCATCGAAGTCGGAATGCCGCGAAACTCACCGAGTCAAAGCGTTTCGCCGTTTGCGGAAGGAAGTGTGATGTAGAACAAGTAGCAGAAGCATACATGCTCAAGAGGGATCACCCGAAATTCAAAGGCAACTGAATTTCGGCAACCGGGGCATCGAAGTCGGAATGCCGCGAAACTCACCGAGTCAAAGCGTTTCGCCGTTTGCGGAAGGAAGTGTGATGTAGAACAAGTAGCAGAAGCATACATGCTCAAGAGGGATCACCCGAAATTCAAAGGCAACTGAATTTCGGCAACCGGGGCATCGAAGTCGGAATGCCGCGAAACTCACCGAGTCAAAGCGTTTCGCCGTTTGCGGAAGGAAGTGTGATGTAGAACAAGTAGCAGAAGCATACATGCTCAAGAGGGATCACCCGAAATTCAAAGGCAACTGAATTTCGGCAACCGGGGCATCGAAGTCGGAATGCCGCGAAACTCACCGAGTCAAAGCGTTTCGCCGTTTGCGGAAGGAAGTGTGATGTAGAACAAGTAGCAGAAGCATACATGCTCAAGAGGGATCACCCGAAATTCAAAGGCAACTGAATTTCGGCAACCGGGGCATCGAAGTCGGAATGCCGCGAAACTCACCGAGTCAAAGCGTTTCGCCGTTTGCGGAAGGAAGTGTGATGTAGAACAAGTAGCAGAAGCATACATGCTCAAGAGGGATCACCCGAAATTCAAAGGCAACTGAATTTCGGCAACCGGGGCATCGAAGTCGGAATGCCGCGAAACTCACCGAGTCAAAGCGTTTCGCCGTTTGCGGAAGAAGTGTGATGTAGAACAAGTAGCAGAAGCATACATGCTCAAGAGGGATCACCCGAAATTCAAAGGCAACTGAATTTCGGCAACCGGGGCATCGAAGTCGGAATGCCGCGAAACTCACCGAGTCAAAGCGTTTCGCCGTTTGCGGAAGGAAGTGTGATGTAGAACAAGTAGCAGAAGCATACATGCTCAAGAGGGATCACCCGAAATTCAAAGGCAACTGAATTTCGGCAACCGGGGCATCGAAGTCGGAATGCCGCGAAACTCACCGAGTCAAAGCGTTTCGCCGTTTGCGGAAGGAAGTGTGATGTAGAACAAGTAGCAGAAGCATACATGCTCAAGAGGGATCACCCGAAATTCAAAGGCAACTGAATTTCGGCAACCGGGGCATCGAAGTCGGAATGCCGCGAAACTCACCGAGTCAAAGCGTTTCGCGTTTGCGGAAGGAAGTGTGATGTAGAACAAGTAGCAGAAGCATACATGCTCAAGAGGGATCACCCGAAATTCAAAGGCAACTGAATTTCGGCAACCGGGGCATCGAAGTCGGAATGCCGCGAAACTCACCGAGTCAAAGCGTTTCGCCGTTTGCGGAAGAAGTGTGATGTAGAACAAGTAGCAGAAGCATACATGCTCAAGAGGGATCACCCGAAATTCAAAGGCAACTGAATTTCGGCAACCGGGGCATCGAAGTCGGAATGCCGCGAAACTCACCGAGTCAAAGCGTTTCGCCGTTTGCGGAAGGAAGTGTGATGTAGAACAAGTAGCAGAAGCATACATGCTCAAGAGGGATCACCCGAAATTCAAAGGCAACTGAATTTCGGCAACCGGGGCATCGAAGTCGGAATGCCGCGAAACTCACCGAGTCAAAGCGTTTCGCCGTTTGCGGAAGAAGTGTGATGTAGAACAAGTAGCAGAAGCATACATGCTCAAGAGGGATCACCCGAAATTCAAAGGCAACTGAATTTCGGCAACCGGGGCATCGAAGTCGGAATGCCGCGAAACTCACCGAGTCAAAGCGTTTCGCCGTTTGCGGAAGGAAGTGTGATGTAGAACAAGTAGCAGAAGCATACATGCTCAAGAGGGATCACCCGAAATTCAAAGGCAACTGAATTTCGGCAACCGGGGCATCGAAGTCGGAATGCCGCGAAACTCACCGAGTCAAAGCGTTTCGCCGTTTGCGGAAGGAAGTGTGATGTAGAACAAGTAGCAGAAGCATACATGCTCAAGAGGGATCACCCGAAATTCAAAGGCAACTGAATTTCGGCAACCGGGGCATCGAAGTCGGAATGCCGCGAAACTCACCGAGTCAAAGCGTTTCGCCGTTTGCGGAAGAAGTGTGATGTAGAACAAGTAGCAGAAGCATACATGCTCAAGAGGGATCACCCGAAATTCAAAGGCAACTGAATTTCGGCAACCGGGGCATCGAAGTCGGAATGCCGCGAAACTCACCGAGTCAAAGCGTTTCGCCGTTTGCGGAAGGAAGTGTGATGTAGAACAAGTAGCAGAAGCATACATGCTCAAGAGGGATCACCCGAAATTCAAAGGCAACTGAATTTCGGCAACCGGGGCATCGAAGTCGGAATGCCGCGAAACTCACCGAGTCAAAGCGTTTCGCCGTTTGCGGAAGAAGTGTGATGTAGAACAAGTAGCAGAAGCATACATGCTCAAGAGGGATCACCCGAAATTCAAAGGCAACTGAATTTCGGCAACCGGGGCATCGAAGTCGGAATGCCGCGAAACTCACCGAGTCAAAGCGTTTCGCCGTTTGCGGAAGGAAGTGTGATGTAGAACAAGTAGCAGAAGCATACATGCTCAAGAGGGATCACCCGAAATTCAAAGGCAACTGAATTTCGGCAACCGGGGCATCGAAGTCGGAATGCCGCGAAACTCACCGAGTCAAAGCGTTTCGCCGTTTGCGGAAGGAAGTGTGATGTAGAACAAGTAGCAGAAGCATACATGCTCAAGAGGGATCACCCGAAATTCAAAGGCAACTGAATTTCGGCAACCGGGGCATCGAAGTCGGAATGCCGCGAAACTCACCGAGTCAAAGCGTTTCGCCGTTTGCGGAAGGAAGTGTGATGTAGAACAAGTAGCAGAAGCATACATGCTCAAGAGGGATCACCCGAAATTCAAAGGCAACTGAATTTCGGCAACCGGGGCATCGAAGTCGGAATGCCGCGAAACTCACCGAGTCAAAGCGTTTCGCCGTTTGCGGAAGGAAGTGTGATGTAGAACAAGTAGCAGAAGCATACATGCTCAAGAGGGATCACCCGAAATTCAAAGGCAACTGAATTTCGGCAACCGGGGCATCGAAGTCGGAATGCCGCGAAACTCACCGAGTCAAAGCGTTTCGCCGTTTGCGGAAGAAGTGTGATGTAGAACAAGTAGCAGAAGCATACATGCTCAAGAGGGATCACCCGAAATTCAAAGGCAACTGAATTTCGGCAACCGGGGCATCGAAGTCGGAATGCCGCGAAACTCACCGAGTCAAAGCGTTTCGCCGTTTGCGGAAGGAAGTGTGATGTAGAACAAGTAGCAGAAGCATACATGCTCAAGAGGGATCACCCGAAATTCAAAGGCAACTGAATTTCGGCAACCGGGGCATCGAAGTCGGAATGCCGCGAAACTCACCGAGTCAAAGCGTTTCGCCGTTTGCGGAAGAAGTGTGATGTAGAACAAGTAGCAGAAGCATACATGCTCAAGAGGGATCACCCGAAATTCAAAGGCAACTGAATTTCGGCAACCGGGGCATCGAAGTCGGAATGCCGCGAAACTCACCGAGTCAAAGCGTTTCGCCGTTTGCGGAAGGAAGTGTGATGTAGAACAAGTAGCAGAAGCATACATGCTCAAGAGGGATCACCCGAAATTCAAAGGCAACTGAATTTCGGCAACCGGGGCATCGAAGTCGGAATGCCGCGAAACTCACCGAGTCAAAGCGTTTCGCCGTTTGCGGAAGAAGTGTGATGTAGAACAAGTAGCAGAAGCATACATGCTCAAGAGGGATCACCCGAAATTCAAAGGCAACTGAATTTCGGCAACCGGGGCATCGAAGTCGGAATGCCGCGAAACTCACCGAGTCAAAGCGTTTCGCCGTTTGCGGAAGAAGTGTGATGTAGAACAAGTAGCAGAAGCATACATGCTCAAGAGGGATCACCCGAAATTCAAAGGCAACTGAATTTCGGCAACCGGGGCATCGAAGTCGGAATGCCGCGAAACTCACCGAGTCAAAGCGTTTCGCCGTTTGCGGAAGGAAGTGTGATGTAGAACAAGTAGCAGAAGCATACATGCTCAAGAGGGATCACCCGAAATTCAAAGGCAACTGAATTTCGGCAACCGGGGCATCGAAGTCGGAATGCCGCGAAACTCACCGAGTCAAAGCGTTTCGCCGTTTGCGGAAGGAAGTGTGATGTAGAACAAGTAGCAGAAGCATACATGCTCAAGAGGGATCACCCGAAATTCAAAGGCAACTGAATTTCGGCAACCGGGGCATCGAAGTCGGAATGCCGCGAAACTCACCGAGTCAAAGCGTTTCGCCGTTTGCGGAAGAAGTGTGATGTAGAACAAGTAGCAGAAGCATACATGCTCAAGAGGGATCACCCGAAATTCAAAGGCAACTGAATTTCGGCAACCGGGCATCGAAGTCGGAATGCCGCGAAACTCACCGAGTCAAAGCGTTTCGCCGTTTGCGGAAGAAGTGTGATGTAGAACAAGTAGCAGAAGCATACATGCTCAAGAGGGATCACCCGAAATTCAAAGGCAACTGAATTTCGGCAACCGGGGCATCGAAGTCGGAATGCCGCGAAACTCACCGAGTCAAAGCGTTTCGCCGTTTGCGGAAGGAAGTGTGATGTAGAACAAGTAGCAGAAGCATACATGCTCAAGAGGGATCACCCGAAATTCAAAGGCAACTGAATTTCGGCAACCGGGGCATCGAAGTCGGAATGCCGCGAAACTCACCGAGTCAAAGCGTTTCGCCGTTTGCGGAAGAAGTGTGATGTAGAACAAGTAGCAGAAGCATACATGCTCAAGAGGGATCACCCGAAATTCAAAGGCAACTGAATTTCGGCAACCGGGGCATCGAAGTCGGAATGCCGCGAAACTCACCGAGTCAAAGCGTTTCGCCGTTTGCGGAAGGAAGTGTGATGTAGAACAAGTAGCAGAAGCATACATGCTCAAGAGGGATCACCCGAAATTCAAAGGCAACTGAATTTCGGCAACCGGGGCATCGAAGTCGGAATGCCGCGAAACTCACCGAGTCAAAGCGTTTCGCCGTTTGCGGAAGGAAGTGTGATGTAGAACAAGTAGCAGAAGCATACATGCTCAAGAGGGATCACCCGAAATTCAAAGGCAACTGAATTTCGGCAACCGGGGCATCGAAGTCGGAATGCCGCGAAACTCACCGAGTCAAAGCGTTTCGCCGTTTGCGGAAGGAAGTGTGATGTAGAACAAGTAGCAGAAGCATACATGCTCAAGAGGGATCACCCGAAATTCAAAGGCAACTGAATTTCGGCAACGGGGCATCGAAGTCGGAATGCCGCGAAACTCACCGAGTCAAAGCGTTTCGCCGTTTGCGGAAGGAAGTGTGATGTAGAACAAGTAGCAGAAGCATACATGCTCAAGAGGGATCACCCGAAATTCAAAGGCAACTGAATTTCGGCAACCGGGGCATCGAAGTCGGAATGCCGCGAAACTCACCGAGTCAAAGCGTTTCGCCGTTTGCGGAAGGAAGTGTGATGTAGAACAAGTAGCAGAAGCATACATGCTCAAGAGGGATCACCCGAAATTCAAAGGCAACTGAATTTCGGCAACCGGGGCATCGAAGTCGGAATGCCGCGAAACTCACCGAGTCAAAGCGTTTCGCCGTTTGCGGAAGGAAGTGTGATGTAGAACAAGTAGCAGAAGCATACATGCTCAAGAGGGATCACCCGAAATTCAAAGGCAACTGAATTTCGGCAACCGGGGCATCGAAGTCGGAATGCCGCGAAACTCACCGAGTCAAAGCGTTTCGCCGTTTGCGGAAGAAGTGTGATGTAGAACAAGTAGCAGAAGCATACATGCTCAAGAGGGATCACCCGAAATTCAAAGGCAACTGAATTTCGGCAACCGGGGCATCGAAGTCGGAATGCCGCGAAACTCACCGAGTCAAAGCGTTTCGCCGTTTGCGGAAGGAAGTGTGATGTAGAACAAGTAGCAGAAGCATACATGCTCAAGAGGGATCACCCGAAATTCAAAGGCAACTGAATTTCGGCAACCGGGGCATCGAAGTCGGAATGCCGCGAAACTCACCGAGTCAAAGCGTTTCGCCGTTTGCGGAAGGAAGTGTGATGTAGAACAAGTAGCAGAAGCATACATGCTCAAGAGGGATCACCCGAAATTCAAAGGCAACTGAATTTCGGCAACCGGGGCATCGAAGTCGGAATGCCGCGAAACTCACCGAGTCAAAGCGTTTCGCCGTTTGCGGAAGGAAGTGTGATGTAGAACAAGTAGCAGAAGCATACATGCTCAAGAGGGATCACCCGAAATTCAAAGGCAACTGAATTTCGGCAACCGGGGCATCGAAGTCGGAATGCCGCGAAACTCACCGAGTCAAAGCGTTTCGCCGTTTGCGGAAGGAAGTGTGATGTAGAACAAGTAGCAGAAGCATACATGCTCAAGAGGGATCACCCGAAATTCAAAGGCAACTGAATTTCGGCAACCGGGGCATCGAAGTCGGAATGCCGCGAAACTCACCGAGTCAAAGCGTTTCGCCGTTTGCGGAAGAAGTGTGATGTAGAACAAGTAGCAGAAGCATACATGCTCAAGAGGGATCACCCGAAATTCAAAGGCAACTGAATTTCGGCAACCGGGGCATCGAAGTCGGAATGCCGCGAAACTCACCGAGTCAAAGCGTTTCGCCGTTTGCGGAAGGAAGTGTGATGTAGAACAAGTAGCAGAAGCATACATGCTCAAGAGGGATCACCCGAAATTCAAAGGCAACTGAATTTCGGCAACCGGGGCATCGAAGTCGGAATGCCGCGAAACTCACCGAGTCAAAGCGTTTCGCCGTTTGCGGAAGAAGTGTGATGTAGAACAAGTAGCAGAAGCATACATGCTCAAGAGGGATCACCCGAAATTCAAAGGCAACTGAATTTCGGCAACCGGGGCATCGAAGTCGGAATGCCGCGAAACTCACCGAGTCAAAGCGTTTCGCCGTTTGCGGGGAAGTGTGATGTAGAACAAGTAGCAGAAGCATACATGCTCAAGAGGGATCACCCGAAATTCAAAGGCAACTGAATTTCGGCAACCGGGGCATCGAAGTCGGAATGCCGCGAAACTCACCGAGTCAAAGCGTTTCGCCGTTTGCGGAAGAAGTGTGATGTAGAACAAGTAGCAGAAGCATACATGCTCAAGAGGGATCACCCGAAATTCAAAGGCAACTGAATTTCGGCAACCGGGGCATCGAAGTCGGAATGCCGCGAAACTCACCGAGTCAAAGCGTTTCGCCGTTTGCGGAAGGAAGTGTGATGTAGAACAAGTAGCAGAAGCATACATGCTCAAGAGGGATCACCCGAAATTCAAAGGCAACTGAATTTCGGCAACCGGGGCATCGAAGTCGGAATGCCGCGAAACTCACCGAGTCAAAGCGTTTCGCCGTTTGCGGAAGGAAGTGTGATGTAGAACAAGTAGCAGAAGCATACATGCTCAAGAGGGATCACCCGAAATTCAAAGGCAACTGAATTTCGGCAACCGGGGCATCGAAGTCGGAATGCCGCGAAACTCACCGAGTCAAAGCGTTTCGCCGTTTGCGGAAGGAAGTGTGATGTAGAACAAGTAGCAGAAGCATACATGCTCAAGAGGGATCACCCGAAATTCAAAGGCAACTGAATTTCGGCAACCGGGGCATCGAAGTCGGAATGCCGCGAAACTCACCGAGTCAAAGCGTTTCGCCGTTTGCGGAAGAAGTGTGATGTAGAACAAGTAGCAGAAGCATACATGCTCAAGAGGGATCACCCGAAATTCAAAGGCAACTGAATTTCGGCAACCGGGGCATCGAAGTCGGAATGCCGCGAAACTCACCGAGTCAAAGCGTTTCGCCGTTTGCGGAAGAAGTCTGATGTAGAACAAGTAGCAGAAGCATACATGCTCAAGAGGGATCACCCGAAATTCAAAGGCAACTGAATTTCGGCAACCGGGGCATCGAAGTCGGAATGCCGCGAAACTCACCGAGTCAAAGCGTTTCGCCGTTTGCGGAAGGAAGTGTGATGTAGAACAAGTAGCAGAAGCATACATGCTCAAGAGGGATCACCCGAAATTCAAAGGCAACTGAATTTCGGCAACCGGGGCATCGAAGTCGGAATGCCGCGAAACTCACCGAGTCAAAGCGTTTCGCCGTTTGCGGAAGGAAGTGTGATGTAGAACAAGTAGCAGAAGCATACATGCTCAAGAGGGATCACCCGAAATTCAAAGGCAACTGAATTTCGGCAACCGGGGCATCGAAGTCGGAATGCCGCGAAACTCACCGAGTCAAAGCGTTTCGCCGTTTGCGGAAGGAAGTGTGATGTAGAACAAGTAGCAGAAGCATACATGCTCAAGAGGGATCACCCGAAATTCAAAGGCAACTGAATTTCGGCAACCGGGGCATCGAAGTCGGAATGCCGCGAAACTCACCGAGTCAAAGCGTTTCGCGTTTGCGGAAGAAGTGTGATGTAGAACAAGTAGCAGAAGCATACATGCTCAAGAGGGATCACCCGAAATTCAAAGGCAACTGAATTTCGGCAACCGGGGCATCGAAGTCGGAATGCCGCGAAACTCACCGAGTCAAAGCGTTTCGCCGTTTGCGGAAGGAAGTGTGATGTAGAACAAGTAGCAGAAGCATACATGCTCAAGAGGGATCACCCGAAATTCAAAGGCAACTGAATTTCGGCAACCGGGGCATCGAAGTCGGAATGCCGCGAAACTCACCGAGTCAAAGCGTTTCGCCGTTTGCGGAAGGAAGTGTGATGTAGAACAAGTAGCAGAAGCATACATGCTCAAGAGGGATCACCCGAAATTCAAAGGCAACTGAATTTCGGCAACCGGGGCATCGAAGTCGGAATGCCGCGAAACTCACCGAGTCAAAGCGTTTCGCCGTTTGCGGAAGAAGTGTGATGTAGAACAAGTAGCAGAAGCATACATGCTCAAGAGGGATCACCCGAAATTCAAAGGCAACTGAATTTCGGCAACCGGGGCATCGAAGTCGGAATGCCGCGAAACTCACCGAGTCAAAGCGTTTCGCCGTTTGCGGAAGGAAGTGTGATGTAGAACAAGTAGCAGAAGCATACATGCTCAAGAGGGATCACCCGAAATTCAAAGGCAACTGAATTTCGGCAACCGGGGCATCGAAGTCGGAATGCCGCGAAACTCACCGAGTCAAAGCGTTTCGCCGTTTGCGGAAGAAGTCTGATGTAGAACAAGTAGCAGAAGCATACATGCTCAAGAGGGATCACCCGAAATTCAAAGGCAACTGAATTTCGGCAACCGGGGCATCGAAGTCGGAATGCCGCGAAACTCACCGAGTCAAAGCGTTTCGCCGTTTGCGGAAGGAAGTGTGATGTAGAACAAGTAGCAGAAGCATACATGCTCAAGAGGGATCACCCGAAATTCAAAGGCAACTGAATTTCGGCAACCGGGGCATCGAAGTCGGAATGCCGCGAAACTCACCGAGTCAAAGCGTTTCGCCGTTTGCGGAAGGAAGTCTGATGTAGAACAAGTAGCAGAAGCATACATGCTCAAGAGGGATCACCCGAAATTCAAAGGCAACTGAATTTCGGCAACCGGGGCATCGAAGTCGGAATGCCGCGAAACTCACCGAGTCAAAGCGTTTCGCCGTTTGCGGAAGGAAGTGTGATGTAGAACAAGTAGCAGAAGCATACATGCTCAAGAGGGATCACCCGAAATTCAAAGGCAACTGAATTTCGGCAACCGGGGCATCGAAGTCGGAATGCCGCGAAACTCACCGAGTCAAAGCGTTTCGCCGTTTGCGGAAGAAGTGTGATGTAGAACAAGTAGCAGAAGCATACATGCTCAAGAGGGATCACCCGAAATTCAAAGGCAACTGAATTTCGGCAACCGGGCATCGAAGTCGGAATGCCGCGAAACTCACCGAGTCAAAGCGTTTCGCCGTTTGCGGAAGAAGTGTGATGTAGAACAAGTAGCAGAAGCATACATGCTCAAGAGGGATCACCCGAAATTCAAAGGCAACTGAATTTCGGCAACCGGGGCATCGAAGTCGGAATGCCGCGAAACTCACCGAGTCAAAGCGTTTCGCCGTTTGCGGAAGGAAGTCTGATGTAGAACAAGTAGCAGAAGCATACATGCTCAAGAGGGATCACCCGAAATTCAAAGGCAACTGAATTTCGGCAACCGGGGCATCGAAGTCGGAATGCCGCGAAACTCACCGAGTCAAAGCGTTTCGCCGTTTGCGGAAGAAGTGTGATGTAGAACAAGTAGCAGAAGCATACATGCTCAAGAGGGATCACCCGAAATTCAAAGGCAACTGAATTTCGGCAACCGGGGCATCGAAGTCGGAATGCCGCGAAACTCACCGAGTCAAAGCGTTTCGCCGTTTGCGGAAGGAAGTGTGATGTAGAACAAGTAGCAGAAGCATACATGCTCAAGAGGGATCACCCGAAATTCAAAGGCAACTGAATTTCGGCAACCGGGGCATCGAAGTCGGAATGCCGCGAAACTCACCGAGTCAAAGCGTTTCGCCGTTTGCGGAAGGAAGTGTGATGTAGAACAAGTAGCAGAAGCATACATGCTCAAGAGGGATCACCCGAAATTCAAAGGCAACTGAATTTCGGCAACGGGGCATCGAAGTCGGAATGCCGCGAAACTCACCGAGTCAAAGCGTTTCGCCGTTTGCGGAAAGAAGTGTGATGTAGAACAAGTAGCAGAAGCATACATGCTCAAGAGGGATCACCCGAAATTCAAAGGCAACTGAATTTCGGCAACCGGGGCATCGAAGTCGGAATGCCGCGAAACTCACCGAGTCAAAGCGTTTCGCCGTTTGCGGAAGGAAGTGTGATGTAGAACAAGTAGCAGAAGCATACATGCTCAAGAGGGATCACCCGAAATTCAAAGGCAACTGAATTTCGGCAACCGGGCATCGAAGTCGGAATGCCGCGAAACTCACCGAGTCAAAGCGTTTCGCCGTTTGCGGAAGGAAGTGTGATGTAGAACAAGTAGCAGAAGCATACATGCTCAAGAGGGATCACCCGAAATTCAAAGGCAACTGAATTTCGGCAACCGGGGCATCGAAGTCGGAATGCCGCGAAACTCACCGAGTCAAAGCGTTTCGCCGTTTGCGGAAGGAAGTGTGATGTAGAACAAGTAGCAGAAGCATACATGCTCAAGAGGGATCACCCGAAATTCAAAGGCAACTGAATTTCGGCAACCGGGGCATCGAAGTCGGAATGCCGCGAAACTCACCGAGTCAAAGCGTTTCGCCGTTTGCGGAAGAAGTGTGATGTAGAACAAGTAGCAGAAGCATACATGCTCAAGAGGGATCACCCGAAATTCAAAGGCAACTGAATTTCGGCAACCGGGGCATCGAAGTCGGAATGCCGCGAAACTCACCGAGTCAAAGCGTTTCGCCGTTTGCGGAAGGAAGTGTGATGTAGAACAAGTAGCAGAAGCATACATGCTCAAGAGGGATCACCCGAAATTCAAAGGCAACTGAATTTCGGCAACCGGGGCATCGAAGTCGGAATGCCGCGAAACTCACCGAGTCAAAGCGTTTCGCCGTTTGCGGAAGGAAGTGTGATGTAGAACAAGTAGCAGAAGCATACATGCTCAAGAGGGATCACCCGAAATTCAAAGGCAACTGAATTTCGGCAACCGGGGCATCGAAGTCGGAATGCCGCGAAACTCACCGAGTCAAAGCGTTTCGCGTTTGCGGAAGGAAGTGTGATGTAGAACAAGTAGCAGAAGCATACATGCTCAAGAGGGATCACCCGAAATTCAAAGGCAACTGAATTTCGGCAACCGGGGCATCGAAGTCGGAATGCCGCGAAACTCACCGAGTCAAAGCGTTTCGCCGTTTGCGGAAGAAGTGTGATGTAGAACAAGTAGCAGAAGCATACATGCTCAAGAGGGATCACCCGAAATTCAAAGGCAACTGAATTTCGGCAACCGGGGCATCGAAGTCGGAATGCCGCGAAACTCACCGAGTCAAAGCGTTTCGCCGTTTGCGGAAGGAAGTGTGATGTAGAACAAGTAGCAGAAGCATACATGCTCAAGAGGGATCACCCGAAATTCAAAGGCAACTGAATTTCGGCAACCGGGGCATCGAAGTCGGAATGCCGCGAAACTCACCGAGTCAAAGCGTTTCGCCGTTTGCGGAAGAAGTGTGATGTAGAACAAGTAGCAGAAGCATACATGCTCAAGAGGGATCACCCGAAATTCAAAGGCAACTGAATTTCGGCAACCGGGGCATCGAAGTCGGAATGCCGCGAAACTCACCGAGTCAAAGCGTTTCGCCGTTTGCGGAAGGAAGTGTGATGTAGAACAAGTAGCAGAAGCATACATGCTCAAGAGGGATCACCCGAAATTCAAAGGCAACTGAATTTCGGCAACCGGGGCATCGAAGTCGGAATGCCGCGAAACTCACCGAGTCAAAGCGTTTCGCCGTTTGCGGAAGAAGTGTGATGTAGAACAAGTAGCAGAAGCATACATGCTCAAGAGGGATCACCCGAAATTCAAAGGCAACTGAATTTCGGCAACCGGGGCATCGAAGTCGGAATGCCGCGAAACTCACCGAGTCAAAGCGTTTCGCCGTTTGCGGAAGGAAGTGTGATGTAGAACAAGTAGCAGAAGCATACATGCTCAAGAGGGATCACCCGAAATTCAAAGGCAACTGAATTTCGGCAACCGGGGCATCGAAGTCGGAATGCCGCGAAACTCACCGAGTCAAAGCGTTTCGCCGTTTGCGGAAGAAGTCTGATGTAGAACAAGTAGCAGAAGCATACATGCTCAAGAGGGATCACCCGAAATTCAAAGGCAACTGAATTTCGGCAACCGGGGCATCGAAGTCGGAATGCCGCGAAACTCACCGAGTCAAAGCGTTTCGCCGTTTGCGGAAGAAGTGTGATGTAGAACAAGTAGCAGAAGCATACATGCTCAAGAGGGATCACCCGAAATTCAAAGGCAACTGAATTTCGGCAACCGGGGCATCGAAGTCGGAATGCCGCGAAACTCACCGAGTCAAAGCGTTTCGCCGTTTGCGGAAGGAAGTCTGATGTAGAACAAGTAGCAGAAGCATACATGCTCAAGAGGGATCACCCGAAATTCAAAGGCAACTGAATTTCGGCAACCGGGCATCGAAGTCGGAATGCCGCGAAACTCACCGAGTCAAAGCGTTTCGCCGTTTGCGGAAGAAGTTGATGTAGAACAAGTAGCAGAAGCATACATGCTCAAGAGGGATCACCCGAAATTCAAAGGCAACTGAATTTCGGCAACCGGGGCATCGAAGTCGGAATGCCGCGAAACTCACCGAGTCAAAGCGTTTCGCCGTTTGCGGAAGAAGTCTGATGTAGAACAAGTAGCAGAAGCATACATGCTCAAGAGGGATCACCCGAAATTCAAAGGCAACTGAATTTCGGCAACCGGGGCATCGAAGTCGGAATGCCGCGAAACTCACCGAGTCAAAGCGTTTCGCCGTTTGCGGAAGGAAGTCTGATGTAGAACAAGTAGCAGAAGCATACATGCTCAAGAGGGATCACCCGAAATTCAAAGGCAACTGAATTTCGGCAACCGGGGCATCGAAGTCGGAATGCCGCGAAACTCACCGAGTCAAAGCGTTTCGCCGTTTGCGGAAGGAATATGATGTAGAACAAGTAGCAGAAGCATACATGCTCAAGAGGGATCACCCGAAATTCAAAGGCAACTGAATTTCGGCAACCGGGCATCGAAGTCGGAATGCCGCGAAACTCACCGAGTCAAAGCGTTTCGCCGTTTGCGGAAGAAGTGTGATGTAGAACAAGTAGCAGAAGCATACATGCTCAAGAGGGATCACCCGAAATTCAAAGGCAACTGAATTTCGGCAACCGGGGCATCGAAGTCGGAATGCCGCGAAACTCACCGAGTCAAAGCGTTTCGCCGTTTGCGGAAGGAAGTGTGATGTGTAGAACAAGTAGCAGAAGCATACATGCTCAAGAGGGATCACCGAAATTCAAAGGCAACTGAATTTCGGCAACCGGGGCATCGAAGTCGGAATGCCGCGAAACTCACCGAGTCAAAGCGTTTCGCTTTTTGCGGAAGGAAGTGTGATGTAGAACAAGTAGCAGAAGCATACATGCTCAAGAGGGATCACCCGAAAATTCAAAGGCAACTGAATTTCGGCAACCGGCGGGCATCGAAGTCGGAATGGCGAAACTCACCGAGTCAAAAGCGTTTCGCCGTTTGATGGAAGGAAGTTTGATGTAGAACAAGTAGCAGAAGCATACATGCTCAAGAGGGATCACCCGAAATTCAAAGGCAACTGAATTTCGGCAACCGGGGCATCGAAGTCGGAATGCGCGCGAAACTCACCGAGTCAAAGCGTTTCGCGTTTGCGGAAGAAGTGTGATGTAGAACAAGTAGCAGAAGCATACATGCTCAAGAGGGATCACACCGAAATTCAAAGGCAACTGAATTTCGGCAACCGGGGCATCGAAGTCGGAATGCCGCGAAACTCACCGAGTCAAAGCGTTTCGCCGTTTGCGGAAGGAAGTGTGTGATGTAGAACAAGTAGCAGAAGCATACATGCTCAAGAGGGATCACCCGAAATTCAAAGGCAACTGAATTTCGGCAACCGGGGCATCGAAGTCGGAATGCCGCGAAACTCACGAGTCAAAGCGTTTCGCATTTGCGGAAGGAAGTATGATGTAGAACAAGTAGCAGAAGCATACATGCTCAAGAGGGATCACCCGAAATTCAAAGGCAACTGAATTTCGGCAACCGGGGCATCGAAGTCGGAATGCCGCGAAACTCACCGAGTCAAAGCGTTTCGCCGTTTGCGGAAGGAAGTGTGATGTAGAACAAGTAGCAGAAGCATACATGCTCAAGAGGGATCACCGAAATTCAAAGGCAACTGAATTTCGGCAACCGGGGCATCGAAGTCGGAATGCCGCGAAACTCACCGAGTCAAAGCGTTCGCGTTTGCGGAAGAAGTGTGATGTAGAACAAGTAGCAGAAGCATACATGCTCAAGAGGGATCACCCGAAATTCAAAGGCAACTGAATTTCGGCAACCGGGGCATCGAAGTCGGAATGCCGCGAAACTCACCGAGTCAAAGCGTTTCGCTGTTTGCGGAAGGAAGTGTGATGTAGAACAAGTAGCAGAAGCATACATGCTCAAGAGGGATCACCCGAAATTCAAAGGCAACTGAATTTCGGCAACCGGGGCATCGAAGTCGGAATGCCGCGAAACTCACCGAGTCAAAGCGTTTCGCCGTTTGCGGAAGGTGTCTGATGTAGAACAAGTAGCAGAAGCATACATGCTCAAGAGGGATCACCCGAAATTCAAAGGCAACTCAATTTCGGCAACCGGGGCATCGAAGTCGGAATGCCGCGAAACTCACAGAGTCAAAGCGTTTCACTGTTTGAGGTAGGAAGTGTGACGTAGAACAAGTAGCAGAAGCATACATGCTCAAGAGGGTTCACCCGAAATTCAAAGGCAACTGAATTTCGGCAAACGGGGCATCGAAGTCGGAATGCCGCGAAACTCACCGAGTCAAAGCGTTTCGCCATTTGCGGAAGGAAGTGTGATGTAGAACAAGTAGCAGAAGCATACATGCTCAAGAGGGATCACCCGAAATTCAAAGGCAACTGAATTTCGGCAACCGGGGCATCGAAGTCGGAATGCCGCGAAACTCACCGAGTCAAAGCGTTTCGCTGTTTGCGGAAGGAAGTGTGATGTAGAACAAGTAGCAGAAGCATACATGCTCAAGAGGGATCACCCGAAATTCAAAGGCAACTAAATTTCGGGCAA
>CM055351.1:32956039-32974888 GCA_029228515.1 Populus alba x Populus x berolinensis | reverse complement strand
AAAGGCAACTGAATTTCGGCAACCGGGGCATCGAAGTCGGAATGCCGCGAAACTCACCGAGTCAAAGCGTTTCGCCGTTTGCGGAAGAAAGTCTGATGTAGAACAAGTAGCAGAAGCATACATGCTCAAGAGGGATCACCCGAAATTCAAAGGCAACTGAATTTCGGCAACCGGGCATCGAAGTCGGAATGCCGCGAAACTCACCGAGTCAAAGCGTTTCGCCGTTTGCGGAAGAAAGTCTGATGTAGAACAAGTAGCAGAAGCATACATGCTCAAGAGGGATCACCCGAAATTCAAAGGCAACTGAATTTCGGCAAAACGGGCATCGAAGTCGGAATGTCGCGAAACTTACCGAGTCAAAGCGTTTCGTTTTTTGCGGATGAATGTCTGATGTAGAACAAGTAGCAGAAGCATACATGCTCAAGAGGAGTACTTAAAAGTGCATGTTTATCAAGGTTTTATATCATCATTTTGCACTTGAAGTATCAATAACTCCTTAACTAAAGCATGTTTTATAATAACAAGTTTGATATTATAAGATACCTTAATTTATGGTAAATGCTCATTTTAAATGCAGGACTATCACATAAATAAAAGGATTGATTGATGAGTTTAAGCATTGAAAGTTAAAGGACAAAGAGATGGCCAAACTTAGAAAAGAGATGTCGGTGCAGTCCAAACCGGAACATTGCTCGGTAATTGGATCATATCTGGAGCTCTAGATTTCGGATTTAGGTCCACTTTATATGGATGGAAAGGTAAAACAAAGGCCTACAACTTTCATGAGGACCCAAGATCTAAGAAGGCCGTTTGAAGTCCAAAATAAGGAACAACGAAGAAGTCCGAAGCTGTCCTGCAGCCCAGACACTATTTAGTGTTCAGCCCATATCTTGAGTTCTAGAAGTCCAAATGACCTCATCTTTTTTTTGTTGGAAAGCTGAGACAATTTCCTAGAACATTCTTGAGGATTCTGGGCAAATTATGATGTTAGCAATGACGTCTTGATCAGACAAGAAGATAAGGATTGTTATCTAGTCAAGATGTGGCCACCCACTCATCAATTAGTCAACAAATCAATAGTTCCAAATTTTGGCCTATAAAAGGAGGCACTTACCATGTATTGAGGCATCTTGGTTTCCAGATCAAGATCATGCTCTTGCTTTCTCTCTTTGTATTGCTTATGTCTTGCTTTCATTAATATCAAGTTTATGCACTTCATTTCCTTTCTTTTACTTAGTTAACTTCTTTCTCATTTATGTTCTTATCTTGTTTATTTATGTTTCTTTCTTTCATTATGTTTAGCTAAGTTAATTATGTCAAGGTGAAAAGGGTACACTAATGGTGTAAGAATAAGTATAATATAAACTTAACATGGACCTTAACGTTGGATACTAACATGTTTTATATTTGTTATCTTGTTCACTTTTAATACTTTGCTTGTTAAATGGTTAATCTAGATTTATGTTGTATAACACTTGGTACAACAAATACTTGGTACTTTCATAGCCCATACTGTATGGTATAACCGACACCTGAGCTATGAAAGGGACTTGATTTGTTGTTAACATAAGTTATAATCATGAATGCCTGCCAACATTTACAAGTATTAGCTTTATTCGAATAAGATAACTAATGTAATCATGTTAACAATTTATAATCTGATTGGAACCTCCTTTATGTGTGGTTTCCAATTGAGTAATAAGAGTTTATATTATACTTGTTTGAAGTACCATTAGTGGATCCTCTAACCTTGACATTTGTTTTTATCATTGTTTAATCCTTACATCAACTTTACATCTCAAAGCTCTCTTTATTATTACTATTACTATTATTGTTATTATTGTTGTTGTATTGTTATTTATAATTTATACAATTAACCTCTCTGTGGTTCGACCCCGGTCTTGCCGGGTTATTTATTACTTCGACACTCCTGCACTTGGGAGAAGACATCAAGCTTTTGGTCGTGTCAAGTTTTTGGCGCCGTTGCCGGGGAGGTAAATTCTTGTATAAATTATAATATTTAATTTATTTTCTCTTTTCTCTTTTCACTTTTCATTTTATCTATTTTTGTTTCCTTTGTTTTGTTTTGTTTCTTTTTCTTCTATTTTCTTTTCTTGCTTTTATTCTCTTCTTACACGTGCATGAGAGTTTGGTCACGTACATTAAGTGGTAGACTTTGTAGGGTATCCTCATCATTTTCAGAAAATATGGCCGAAGAAGATAATCAATCACTTCATAATGAGAATAATGACCGTATGAGAACACTTAGAGACCACATGAATCCCACAAGAACAAGTGCACCCTCATGCATAGTTTTCCCTCCTGATGCATCTCATTTTAATTTTAAGCCAGGCATTATTCAACTTTTACCATCTTTTCATGGCTTAGACTTAGAAAATCCATACTTGCATTTAAGGGAATTTGAGGAGGTCTGTAATACCTATAATGACTCAAATTGTAGCATGAACACCATTCGATTAAAGCTTTTTCCTTTTTCATTAAAAGATAAAGCTAAAACATGGCTACAAAATTTGAGACCAGGATCCATTCGTGCTTGGGATGAAATGCAACAACAATTTTTAAAGAAGTTTTTTCCATCTCACAGAACAAACTCTTTCAAAAGACAAATCATCACTTTCACTCAAAAGCCAGGAGAAACATTTTACCAATGTTGGGATAGGTATCGAGATTTGCTTAATACTTGCCCACATCATGGTTTTGAAACATGGAGATTGGTTTCACATTTTTATGAAGGTTTAACACCTAGAGATAGGCAAATGGTTGAATTGATGTGCAATGGAACCTTTGAAGATAAAGACCCTAATGAAGCAATGGAGTACCTAGACTTGCTAGCCGAAAATGCTCAAAATTGGGACACCACAGGTACTTATGAGGCACCAAGTAAAACTCAACCTCATACATCTAGTGGGGGTATGCACAACCTTAGGGAAGATCATGACCTCCAAGCCAAGTTTGCATCTTTAGCTAGAAAAGTCGAGGCACTAGAATTAAAAAAGAGTGGTCAATTAAAATCTGTTCAAGACATTGTGTGTCAAATCTGTGAAACAAATGAGCATGCAACCAATGATTGTCCAACTTTGCCTTCTTTCAAGGAATGCCTCCATGAACAAGCCCATGCTTTAAACAGTTTCCAAAGACCCAACCATAACCCATACTCACAAACATATAACCCTGGTTGGAGAAATCACCCAAATTTTAGTTGGAAGAGTGATAGCAACAATGCACAAACTTCACATCCACCGTTTCAAGCACACCATAATTTCAAAATTCTCATGGATATGCACCTCCTTATGCTCCACCTCCTAGAAGAAATTTTGAGGAAACATTGCATGCATTCATTGAAAAGCAGGAGACAATCAACACTCAACTTGCTCAAAGCATGACAGATTTTAAAGATGCTCTTGCAAAATTAACATCTGCTCTCAGTTTCCAAGAGAAAGGTAAGTTTCCTTCTCAACCACAGCAAAATCCAAAGGGGCAATACAATGCAAATGCAAGTAGTTCTGGAAGCCAACACATGGATCAAGTCAAATCAGTCATCACTCTTCGTAGTGGTAAGGTTATTGAAAAACCCATTCTTGAACCTTGTGAGAAAGATGATGAGTCTATCTCTGAGGGTAAGGAAGGGGTTGAACCTGAACATTGCAAAGAAAAGGCTGATTCCCCGCCAGCACTTCCATTTCCTCATGCCATGACCAAACAAAGGAAAGTCAATCACAACTCTGAAATCTTTGAAATTTTCAAACAGGTAAGGATCAATATACCTTTGTTGGATGCTATTAAACAGGTTCCTTCCTATGCTAAATTTTTGAAAGATCTGTGCACTGTGAAGAGAAAACTGAATGTGAAGAAAGAAAGCCTTTTTAGCCGACACAAAGTAAGTGACATTCATCAGAACAATAATGCTTTGAAATATATAGACCCTGGTTGTCCTACAATTTCTTGCTTTATTCGGAGAACATAAAATTGAAAGAGCCTTTACTTGATCTTGAAGCTAGTTGTGAATTTACTTCCATATTCAGTCTTTTCAAAGTCTCAATCTAGGTGAGTTAAAACCAACTTCTGTAACCTCTTTTACTCGCCGATAGATCTGTAAAAGTGGCCTTAAGAATAAACGAAGATGTGTTAGTACAAGTCGATAAATTCATTTATCCTGATGATTTTATTGTCTTGGACACGCAACCTGTTTAAGCATGTAATTCATATTCCTATTATTATTAGGACGTTCGTTGCTTGCAACTTCTAATGCATTGATTAATTGGTAGGAATGGCCTCCATGAAGTTTATCTTTTGGAAACATGACATTTGGAGATGAATATTTTCAAACGTTTGCAAGCAACCAGAGATGATAAATGGATTTACAAGAAGTAGATCTTATTGAAGAATTAGTTCATGATCAACTTGAATCTACTTTGAGTAAAATTGAGTTGGATGAATATGAAGATTTGCAAATGATTTATTCTCAGGAAGAAATCACGGATGAAAAAGGCACCAAAAATATTGATGCCGATCTTTTGTCAAGAGTGACAACAGATTTGATATCTGACATCACACCAATCGATGATTACTTTCCTGAAGAATCCTTACTTTCTCTCAGTTCAATGCCTTGGTTTGCTAAAAATATCAATTTTCTTGCAACAGGAGATTTGCCAGCTCACTGGAGTACCGAAGACAAAGGAAAGTTTTTGAACGAAGTGAAGAACTTTTACTTAGATGACCCTTACTTATTCAAAAATTGTCCTGATCAAATATTTCAAAAATGCATTCCCGACAATGAGGTAAGTAATGTCATTAAACTTTGTCATTCTGAAGCATGTGGGAGTCAATTCTCATCAAGAGAGACGACTGCAAAAATCTTACAAAATGGATTTTATTGGCCCACCATGTTCAAGGACACACATGCATTCTGCAAAACTTGTGAAAATTGTCAAAAAGTTGATACTGGTCAAAAAGTTTTGCTTTATAATTCTCAACTCCATTTATTTCCTGAAAAACTAAGATCAAGATGGAGCGGTCCATTTATTTTGAAACATGTGTATCCTTATGGGGCCCTTGATATTGAGAATCCAAAGAATGACAATGTTTTGAAGGTAAATGAACATCGTTTAAAAGCTTACTTTGATGAGTTTCCTAGTGAAAATGAATCCATTGGTTTGAATAATCTTATTGATAAAGGTTGATTATTTTGTTTTTCTCACTTTTTTTTTTGTTGCTTTTTAGTGTGACTTTTGTTTTGCTAGTCTCTCACCCCGGTCAAATGGCGGATAACGGTACTCCGTGACTTAAGTCGGTTTTTTCAGTTTCCCAAATAACTGATATCTGTATATATTTGTATAATTCTTAGCTCTTTCTTCCTTCTTTGAATCGCTTCTCTAATTCTCTTTTGAAAATGGACACCACTCTTGAAAAGTTGAAAAGGTATTTTCTCGCACTGCCTCAAAATGCGATTACAAAAATTTACCGTGCTAGGTGTGAAAGATTACGGTTGTTAATGAATCATGGAATTCCTGAAGATATTCGCTGGCTAATTGAAGCAAAGGTCCGATTATCAGGTGAGTCCTCCAATTCTTTCATTTCACACATGCCTGGAACAGGTAAAAGCACTTTTGCAAAGAAACGTCGTGCAAAACGACTGAAAGTCTGTCACAGATGTGCCAGATGGACTTGTAATGCGACATGTCGTTCTTTAGGAATGGTATCTGTAAACCGTGAAGATAAAATACAATTCATTAAGGATGGCCTGAGTAAGGGGTCTTTAGATAATCTTTTATTGACCCTTGAGACGCATCCTAGTGGAGATGTGCATCGTGTAATTCATGATTTATGGCCACAATTCCAAAAAGAACATGATCGACTTAGTCTTGGGAATCTGACTAAAAAAGACCCTGTTTGCCAGTTTTTAAGAAAACTGGATGGGAAGCCTATCCCCGACCCATAGAGGGCGTTTAAGCCGTTCTTGGACGTAAAACCAAGGGAAGATGTGAGCCACAATCACAACTACCTGTACATACATGCTTTGTCAAAATAAAGTAAAAAGCTTAGATTAGATTTGAGCCTTCATCTGTGAAACCTTGTGTCTTTTGGTTTTATTAATAGCATATTATTTTGTTTTGTTACTTCTTATGTTTGTTTAAGTGTGTTTCAGGTTTGTCATTGTTCGCTGTTTCAGGTGATGTCTTCTATACTCTATCTTTCTACCTTCGAACATTGAGGACAATGTCTCGTTTTGGTTGGGGGGAGAGGGTAGTAGTTTTAAAAAAAAAAATACTAACTTGCTAACTGTTTTTGCTATTATTAAAACCATTTGACAAAATTGTTATTAGGATGGCAGAGTATGGAATCAATTTTATTGACTCTAGAGACACATCTTAGTAAGTTTCATTACCAAGGTCTATCATAATACTTCTTGAAATATTCAGGTTTACAAACTCTCACATTGTTATCACTTGATTCTGCTTTTATACTCATTTAACAAGTATTATTAAACCTTCATTTTCACACACACACTTTAACATATGATTGTGGGTTGCACATTGGATTATTACATTAATTATGTTCTTTTGTTGAAGGTAACAACTAAGGGAAAAGGATAGTATATAATTTGCAAAGAAAAAAAAAAGAGAAAAAAAAAAAGAAAAAAAAGATAGTATTGATGATAATAAAACGTGGATAAGTTTGGTTTCGTAGCCTCCCTAACCTAAGCAATTAAGCCCGAAGGGGTGTTTTAACACCTAATACCCTAAAGTCAACTGACTTGGGAGCTATTGGCCCAAAGCTTGTTACATGGGTTAAGGAGAAAAGCTTAAGGGAATCAAACATTGCACTATCTACGTATCAGTATCTGCAACCCGAGTTGTTAAGCTCGTAGGGGTGTCTCAACACCTAATGCCCTAAGATCAACTGGTCTGGGAGTCATTAGCCTAAAACTCGTTACACGGGTTAAAGATACATTGTGTTTTAAGTTGTATGTGTATATAAAAAAAAAAAAAATAAAAAGAAAAAAAAAGAAAAAAAAAAAAAAAAAAAAGAAGAAAAAAAATCCCAACCCAAGGAAGTTCACCTTAAACATTTGAACATAATATTGTTTTCTTCCAACAAAAGCCCCATCATCTATGTTTTCATTGAGCACACAAAAAGAAGGTTTATTAATATCTTGTTTACAAAGTATGAAGCAGGAATATAAATTTAATGAGAGTTTGTTTATCTGGATAGATTAATGGAAGTTGAATGATGAATGCCTTGCTTTGTGGAACTTGCAAATTGTTTCTCTATTTTAACGCTTTAGATTACTAGGGACTAGTAATAAGCTGGTTGGGGGGTGTGATTAGTACTTAAAAGTGCATGTTTATCAAGGTTTTATATCATCATTTTGCACTTGAAGTATCAATAACTCCTTAACTAAAGCATGTTTTATAATAACAAGTTTGATATTATAAGATACCTTAATTTATGGTAAATGCTCATTTTAAATGCAGGACTATCACATAAATAAAAGGATTGATTGATGAGTTTAAGCATTGAAAGTTAAAGGACAAAGAGATGGCCAAACTTAGAAAAGAGATGTCGGTGCAGTCCAAACCGGAACATTGCTCGGTAATTGGATCATATCTGGAGCTCTAGATTTCGGATTTAGGTCCACTTTATATGGATGGAAAGGTAAAACATAGGCCTACAACTTTCATTTGGACACCAAGATCTAAGAAGGCCGTTTGCAGTCCAAAATATAGGAACAACGAAGAAGTCCGAAGCTGTCCTGCAGCCCAGACACTATTTAGTGTTCAGCCCATATCTTGAGTTCTAGAAGTCCAAATGACCTCATCTTTTTTTTGTTGGAAAGCTGAGACAATTTCCTAGAACATTCTTGAGGATTCTGGGCAAATTATGATGTTAGCAATGACGTCTTGATCAGACAAGAAGATAAGGATTGTTATCTAGTCAAGATGTGGCCACCCACTCATCAATTAGTCAACAAATCAATAGTTCCAAATTTTGGCCTATAAAAGGAGGCACTTACCATGTATTGAGGCATCTTGGTTTCCAGATCAAGATCATGCTCTTGCTTTCTCTCTTTGTATTGCTTATGTCTTGCTTTCATTAATATCAAGTTTATGCACTTCATTTCCTTTCTTTTACTTAGTTAACTTCTTTCTCATTTATGTTCTTATCTTGTTTATTTATGTTTCTTTCTTTCATTATGTTTAGCTAAGTTAATTATGTCAAGGTGAAAAGGGTACACTAATGGTGTAAGAATAAGTATAATATAAACTTAATATGGACCTTAACGTTGGATACTAACATGTTTTATATTTGTTATCTTGTTCACTTTCAATACTTTGCTTGTTAAATGGTTAATCTAGATTTATGTTGTATAACACTTGGTACAACAAATACTTGGTACTTTCATAGCCCATACTGTATGGTATAACCGACACCTGAGCTATGAAAGGGACTTGATTTGTTGTTAACATAAGTTATAATCATGAATGCCTGCCAACATTTACAAGTATTAGCTTTATTCGAATAAGATAACTAATGTAATCATGTTAACAATTTATAATCTGATTGGAACCTCCTTTATGTGTGGTTTACAATTGAGTAATAAGAGTTTATATTATACTTGTTTGAAGTACCATTAGTGGATCCTCTAACCTTGACATTTGTTTTTATCATTGTTTAATCCTTACATCAACTTTACATCTCAAAGCTCTCTTTATTATTACTATTACTATTATTGTTATTATTGTTGTTGTATTGTTATTTATAATTTATACAATTAACCTCTCTGTGGTTCGACCCCGTCTTGCCGGGTTATTTATTACTTCGACACTCCTGCACTTGGGAGAAGACATCAAGCTTTTGGTCGTGTCAGGCATCACCCGAAATTCAAAGGCAACTGAATTTCGGCAACCGTGGCATCGAAGTCGGAATGCCGCGAAACTCACCGAGTCAAACCTTTTGCTGTTTGCGGATGAAAGTCTGATGTAGAACAAGTAGCAGAAGCATACATGCTCAAGAGGGATCACCCGAAATTCAAAGGCAACTGAATTTCGGCAAAACGGGCATCGAAGTCGGAATGCCGCGAAACTGACCGAATCAAAGCGTTTCACCATTTGCGGAAGAAGTCTGAGTAGAACAAGTAGCAGAGGCATACATGCTCAAGAGGGATCATCCGAAATTCAAAGGCAACTGAATTTCAGCAAAACGGGCATCGAAGTCGGAATGTCGCGAAACTGACCGAGTCAAAGCGTTTCGCCGTTTGCGGAAGAAAGTCTGATGTAGAACAAGTAGCAGAGGCATACATGCTCAAGAGGGATCATCCGAAATTCAAAGGCAACTGAATTTCAGCAAAACGGGCATCGAAGTCGGAATGTCGCGAAACTGACCGAGTCAAAGCGTTTCGCCGTTTGCGGAAGAAGTCTGAGGTAGAACAAGTAGTAGACGCATACATGCTCAAGAGGGATCATCCGAAATTCAAAGGCAACTGAATTTGGGCAAAACGGGCATCGAAGTCGGAATGTCGCGAAACTCACCGAGTGAAAGCGTTTCGCTGTTTACGAAAGAAAGTCTGATGTAGAACAAGTAGCAGAGGCATACATGCTCAAGAGGGATCATCCGAAATTCAAAGGCAACTGAATTTCAGCAAAACGGGCATCGAAGTCGGAATGCCGCGAAACTCACCGAGTCAAAGCGTTTCGCCGTTTGCGGAAGAAAGTCTGATGTAGAACAAGTAGAAGAAGCATACATGCTCAAGAGAGATCACACGAAATTCAATGTCAACTGAATTTCTGCAACCCGGGCATCGAAGTCGGAATGCCGCGAAACTCTCCGAGGCAAAGCGTTTTGTTGTTTGCGAAGAAGTATGATGTAGATCAAGTAGCAGAAGCATACATGCTCAAGAGGGATGTCCCGAAATTCAAAGGCAACTGAATTTCGGGAACCGGGGCATCGAAGGCGGAATGCCGCGAAACTCACCGAGTCAAAGCGTTTCGCTGTTTGCGGAAGAAAGTCTGATGTAGAACAAGTAGCAGAAGCATACATGCTCAAGAGGGATCACCCGAAATTCAAAGGCAACTGAATTTCGGCAAAACGGGCATCGAAATCGGAATGCCGCGAAACTCACCGAGTCAAAGCGTTTCGCCGTTTGCGGAAGAAAGTCTGATGTACAACAAGTAGCAGAAGCATACATGCTCAAGAGGGATCACCCGAAATTCAAAGGCAACTGAATTTCGGCAAAACGGGCATCGAAGTCGGAATGCCGCGAAACTCACCGAGTCAAAGCGTTTCGCTGTTTGCGGAAGAAAGTCTGATGTAGAACAAGTAGCAGAAGCATACATGCTCAAGAGGGATCACCCGAAATTCAAAGGCAATTGAATTTCAGCAAAACGGGCATCGAAGTCGGAATGCCGCAAAACTGACCGAGTCAAAACGTTATGCCGTTTGCGGAAGAAGTCTGAGGTAGAGCAAGTAGTAGAAGCATACATGCTCAAGAGGGATCACCCGAAATTCAAAGGCAACTGAATTTCGGCAAAACGGGCATCGAAGTCGGAATGCCGCGAAACTCACCGAGTCAAAGCGTTTCGCTGTTTGCGGAAGAAAGTCTGATGTAGAACAAGTAGCATAAGCATACATGCTCAAGAAGGATCACCCAAAATTCAAAGGCAACTGAATTTCGGCAACCGGGCATCGAAGTCGGAATGCCGCGAAACTCACCGAGTCAAAGCGTTTCGCCGTTTGCGGAAGAAGTCTGATGTAGAACAAGTAGCAGAAGCATACATGCTCAAGAGGGATCACCCGAAATTCAAAGGCAACTGAATTTCGGCAAAACGGGCATCGAAGTCGGAATGCCGCGAAACTCACCGAGTCAAAGCGTTTCGCTGTTTGCGGAAGAAAGTCTGATGTAGAACAAGTAGCAGAAGCATACATGCTCAAGAGGGATCACCCGAAATTCAAAGGCAACTGAATTTCGGCAAACGGGCATCGAAGTCGGAATGCCGCGAAACTCACCGAGTCAAAGCGTTTCGCCGTTTGCGGAAGAAAGTCTGATGTAGAACAAGTAGCAGAAGCATACATGCTCAAGAGGGATCACCCGAAATTCAAAGGCAACTGAATTTCGGCAAACGGGCATCGAAGTCGGAATGCCGCGAAACTCACCGAGTCAAAGCGTTTCGCCGTTTGCGGAAGAAAGTCTGATGTAGAACAAGTAGCAGAAGCATACATGCTCAAGAGGGATCACCCGAAATTCAAAGGCAACTGAATTTCGGCAACGGGCATCGAAGTCGGAATGCCGCGAAACTCACCGAGTCAAAGCGTTTCGCTGTTTGCGGAAGAAAGTCTGATGTAGAACAAGTAGCAGAAGCATACATGCTCAAGAGGGATCACCCGAAATTCAAAGGCAACTGAATTTCGGCAAAACGGGCATCGAAGTCGGAATGCCCGAAACTCACCGAGTCAAAGCGTTTCGCCGTTTGCGGAAGAAAGTCTGATGTAGAACAAGTAGCAGAAGCATACATGCTCAAGAGGGATCACCCGAAATTCAAAGGCAACTGAATTTCGGCAAAACGGGCATCGAAGTCGGAATGCCGCGAAACTCACCGAGTCAAAGCGTTTCGCCGTTTGCGGAAGAAGTCTGATGTAGAACAAGTAGCAGAAGCATACATGCTCAAGAGGGATCACCCGAAATTCAAAGGCAACTGAATTTCGGCAAACGGGCATCGAAGTCGGAATGCCGCGAAACTCACCGAGTCAAAGCGTTTCGCTGTTTGCGGAAGAAAGTCTGATGTAGAACAAGTAGCAGAAGCATACATGCTCAAGAGGGATCACCCGAAATTCAAAGGCAACTGAATTTCGGCAAAACGGGCATCGAAGTCGGAATGCCGCGAAACTCACCGAGTCAAAGCGTTTCGCTGTTTGCGGAAGAAAGTCTGATGTAGAACAAGTAGCAGAAGCATACATGCTCAAGAGGGATCACCCGAAATTCAAAGGCAACTGAATTTCGGCAACCGGGCATCGAAGTCGGAATGCCGCGAAACTCACCGAGTCAAAGCGTTTCGCCGTTTGCGGAAGAAAGTCTGATGTAGAACAAGTAGCAGAAGCATACATGCTCAAGAGGGATCACCCGAAATTCAAAGGCAACTGAATTTCGGCAAACGGGCATCGAAGTCGGAATGCCGCGAAACTCACCGAGTCAAAGCGTTTCGCGTTTGCGGAAGAAAGTCTGATGTAGAACAAGTAGCAGAAGCATACATGCTCAAGAGGGATCACCCGAAATTCAAAGGCAACTGAATTTCGGCAAAACGGGCATCGAAGTCGGAATGCCGCGAAACTCACCGAGTCAAAGCGTTTCGCCGTTTGCGGAAGAAGTCTGATGTAGAACAAGTAGCAGAAGCATACATGCTCAAGAGGGATCACCCGAAATTCAAAGGCAACTGAATTTCGGCAAAACGGGGCATCGAAGTCGGAATGCCGCGAAACTCACCGAGTCAAAGCGTTTCGCTGTTTGCGGAAGAAAGTCTGATGTAGAACAAGTAGCAGAAGCATACATGCTCAAGAGGGATCACCCGAAATTCAAAGGCAACTGAATTTCGGCAAAGGGCATCGAAGTCGGAATGCCGCGAAACTCACCGAGTCAAAGCGTTTCGCTGTTTGCGGAAGAAAGTCTGATGTAGAACAAGTAGCAGAAGCATACATGCTCAAGAGGGATCACCCGAAATTCAAAGGCAACTGAATTTCGGCAACCGGGGCATCGAAGTCGGAATGCCGCGAAACTCACCGAGTCAAAGCGTTTCGCCGTTTGCGGAAGAAAGTCTGATGTAGAACAAGTAGCAGAAGCATACATGCTCAAGAGGGATCACCCGAAATTCAAAGGCAACTGAATTTCGGCAAAACGGGCATCGAAGTCGGAATGCCGCGAAACTCACCGAGTCAAAGCGTTTCGCCGTTTGCGGAAGAAAGTCTGATGTAGAACAAGTAGCAGAAGCATACATGCTCAAGAGGGATCACCCGAAATTCAAAGGCAACTGAATTTCGGCAACCGGGGCATCGAAGTCGGAATGCCGCGAAACTCACCGAGTCAAAGCGTTTCGCCGTTTGCGGAAGAAAGTCTGATGTAGAACAAGTAGCAGAAGCATACATGCTCAAGAGGGATCACCCGAAATTCAAAGGCAACTGAATTTCGGCAACCGGGCATCGAAGTCGGAATGCCGCGAAACTCACCGAGTCAAAGCGTTTCGCCGTTTGCGGAAGAAAGTCTGATGTAGAACAAGTAGCAGAAGCATACATGCTCAAGAGGGATCACCCGAAATTCAAAGGCAACTGAATTTCGGCAACCGGGCATCGAAGTCGGAATGCCGCGAAACTCACCGAGTCAAAGCGTTTCGCCGTTTGCGGAAGAAGTCTGATGTAGAACAAGTAGCAGAAGCATACATGCTCAAGAGGGATCACCCGAAATTCAAAGGCAACTGAATTTCGGCAACCGGGGCATCGAAGTCGGAATGCCGCGAAACTCACCGAGTCAAAGCGTTGCCGTTTGCGGAAGAAAGTCTGATGTAGAACAAGTAGCAGAAGCATACATGCTCAAGAGGGATCACCCGAAATTCAAAGGCAACTGAATTTCGGCAAAACGGGCATCGAAGTCGGAATGCCGCGAAACTCACCGAGTCAAAGCGTTTCGCCGTTTGCGGAAGAAGTCTGATGTAGAACAAGTAGCAGAAGCATACATGCTCAAGAGGGATCACCCGAAATTCAAAGGCAACTGAATTTCAGCAACCGGGGCATCGAAGTCGGAATGCCGCGAAACTCACCGAGTCAAAGCGTTTCGCCGTTTGCGGAAGAAAGTCTGATGTAGAACAAGTAGCAGAAGCATACATGCTCAAGAGGGATCACCCGAAATTCAAAGGCAACTGAATTTCGGCAACCGGGGCATCGAAGTCGGAATGCCGCGAAACTCACCGAGTCAAAGCGTTTCGCCGTTTGCGGAAGAAAGTCTGATGTAGAACAAGTAGCAGAAGCATACATGCTCAAGAGGGATCACCCGAAATTCAAAGGCAACTGAATTTCGGCAAAACAGGCATCGAAGTCGGAATGCAGCGAAACTCACCGAGTCAAAGCGTTTCGCCGTTTGCGGAAGAAAGTCTGATGTAGAACAAGTAGCAGAAGCATACATGCTCAAGAGGGATCACCCGAAATTCAAAGGCAACTGAATTTCGGCAACCGGGGCATCGAAGTCGGAATGCCGCGAAACTCACCGAGTCAAAGCGTTTTGCTGTTTGCGGAAGAAAGTCTGATGTAGAACAAGTAGCAGAAGCATACATGCTCAAGAGGGATCACCCGAAATTCAAAGGCAACTGAATTTCGGCAAACGGGCATCGAAGTCGGAATGCCGCGAAACTCACCGAGTCAAAGCGTTTCGCTGTTTGCGGAAGAAAGTCTGATGTAGAACAAGTAGCAGAAGCATACATGCTCAAGAGGGATCACCCGAAATTCAAAGGCAACTGAATTTCGGCAAACGGGCATCGAAGTCGGAATGCCGCGAAACTCACCGAGTCAATGCGTTTCGCCGTTTGCGGAAGAAAGTCTGATGTAGAACAAGTAGCAGAAGCATACATGCTCAAGAGGGATCACCCGAAATTCAATGGCAAATGAATTTCGACAAAAGGGGCATCGAAGTCGGAATGCCGCGAAACTCACAGAGTGAAAGCGTTTCGCTGTTTGCGGAAGAAAGTCTGATATAGAACAAGTAGCAGAAGCATACATGCTGAATAGGGATCACCCCAAATTCAACGGCAACTGAATTTCGGTAAAACGGGCATCGAAGGCGGAATGCCGCAAAACTCACCGAGTCAGAGCAGCGTTTCGCCATTTGCGGAAGAAAGTCTGATGTAGAACAAGTAGCAGAAGCATACATGCTGAAGAGCGATCACCCCAAATTCAATGGCAACTGAATTTCGGCAAAACGGGCATCGAAGTGGGAATGCCGCGAAACTCACGAAGTGAAAGCGTTTCGCTTTTTGCGGAAGAAAGTCTGATGTAGAACAAGTAGCAGAAGCATACATGCTCAAGAGGGATCACCCGAAATTCAAAGGCAACTAAATTTCGGCAACCGGGGCATCGAAGTCGGAATGCCGCGAAACTCGCGGAGTCAAAGCGTTTTGCCGTTTGCGGAAGAAAGTCTGATGAAGAACAAGTAGCAGAAGCATACATGCTCCAGAGGGATCACCCCAAATTCAATGGCAACTGAATTTCGGCAAACGGTGCATCGCAGTCGGAATGCCGCGAAACTCACCGAGTCAAAGCGTTTCGCCGTTTGCGGAAGAAAGTCTGATGTAGAACAAGTAGCAGAAGCATACATGCTCAAGAGGGATCACCCCAAATTCAATGGCAACTGAATTTCGGCAAAACGGGCATCGAAGGCGGAATGCCGCGAAACTCACCGAGTCAAAGCGTTTCGCCGTTTGTGGAAGAAAGTCTGATGTAGAACAAGTAGCAGAAGCATACATGCTCAAGAGGGATCACCCGAAATTCAAAGGCAACTGAATTTCGCCAACCGGGGCATCGAAGTCGGAATGCCGCGAAACTCACCGAGTCAAAGCGTTCGCCTTTTGCGAAAGAAGTCTGATGTAGAACAAGTAGCAGAAGCATATATGCTCAAGAGGGATCACCCGAAATTCAAAGGCAACTAAATTTCGGCAAAACAGGCATCGAAGTCGCAATGCCGCGAAACTCACCTAGTCAAAGCGTTTCGCGGTTTGCAGAAGAAAGTCTGATGTAGAACAAGTAGCAGAAGCATACATGCTCAAGAGGGATCACCCGAAATTCAAAGGCAACTGAATTTCGGCAAACGGGCATCGAAGTCGGAATGCCGCGAAACTCACCGAGTCAAAGCGTTTCGCCGTTTGCGGAAGAAAGTCTGATGTAGAACAAGTAGCTGAAGCATACATGCTCAAGAGGGGTCACCCGAAATTTAAAGGCAACTGAATTTCGGCAAAACGGGCATCGAAGTCGGAATGCCGCGAAACTCACCGAGTCAAAGCGTTTCGCTGTTTGCGGAAGAAAGTCTGATGTAGAACAAGTAGCAGAAGCATACATGCTCAAGAGGGATCACCCGAAATTCAAAGGCAACTGAATTTCGGCAAACGGGCATCGAAGTCGGAATGTCGCGAAACTCACCGAGTCAAAGCGTTTCGTGTTTGCGGAAGAAAGTCTGATGTAGAACAAGTAGCAGAAGCATACATGTTGAAGAGGGATCACCCCAAATTCAATGGCAACTGAATTTCGGCAAAACGGGCATCGAAGTCGGAATGCCGCGAAACTCACCGAGTCAAAGCGTTTCGCCGTTTGCGGAAGAAAGTCTGATGTAGAACAAGTAGCAGAAGCATACATGCTCAAGAGGGATCACCCGAAATTCAAAGGCAACTGAATTTCGGCAACGGGGACATCGAATTCGGAATGCCGCGAAACTCACCGAGTCAAAGCGTTTCGCCGTTCGCGGAAGAAAGTCGGATGTAGAACAAGTAGCAGAAGCATACATGCTCAAGAGGGATCACCCGAAATTCAAAGGCAACTGAATTTCGGCAAAACGAGCATCGAAGTCGGAATGCTTCGAAACTCACCGAGTCACAGCGTTTCGCCGTTTGCGGAAGAAAGTCTGATGTAGAACAAGTAGCAGAAGCATACATGCTCAAGAGGGATCACCCGAAATTCAAAGGCAACTGAATTTCGGCAACTGGGGTATCGAAGGCGGAATGCCGCGAAACTCACCGAGTCAAAGCGTTTCGCCGTTTGGGGAAGAAAGTCTGATGTAGAACAAGTAGTAGAAGCATACATGCTCAAGAGGGATCACCCGAAATTCAAAGGCAACAGAATTTCGGCAACCGGGGCATCGAATACGGATTGCTGCGAAACTCACCGAGTCAAAACGTTTCGCCGTTTGCGGAAGAAAGTGTGTTGTAGAACAAGTAGCAGAAGCATACATGCTCAAGAGGGATCACCCGAAATTCAAAGGCAACTGAATTTCGGCAAACGGGCATCGAAGTCGGAATGCCGCGAAACTCACCGAGTCAAAGCGTTTCGCCGTTTGCGGAAGAAAGTCTGATGTAGAACAAGTAGCAGAAGCATACATGCTCAAGAGGGATCACCCGAAATTCAAAGGCAACTGAATTTCGGCAAACGGGCATCGAAGTCGGAATGCCGCGAAACTCACCGAGTCAAAGCGTTTCGCCGTTTGCGGAAGAAAGTCTGATGTAGAACAAGTAGCAGAAGCATACATGCTCAAGAGGGATCACCCGAAATTCAAAGGCAACTGAATTTCGGCAAACGGGGATCGAAGTCGGAATGCCGCGAAACTCACCGAGTCAAAGCGTTTCGCCGTTTGCGGAAGAAAGTCTGATGTAGAACAAGTAGCAGAAGCATACATGCTCAAGAGGGATCACCCGAAATTCAAAGGCAACTGAATTTCGGCAACCGGGCATCGAAGTCGGAATGCCGCGAAACTCACCGAGTCAAAGCGTTTCGCCGTTTGCGGAAGAAAGTCTGATGTAGAACAAGTAGCAGAAGCATACATGCTCAAGAGGGATCACCCGAAATTCAAAGGCAACTGAATTTCGGCAAACGGGGCATCGAAGTCGGAATGCCGCGAAACTCACCGAGTCAAAGCGTTTCGCCGTTTGCGGAAGAAGTCTGATGTAGAACAAGTAGCAGAAGCATACATGCTCAAGAGGGATCACCCGAAATTCAAAGGCAACTGAATTTCGGCAACCGGGCATCGAAGTCGGAATGCCGCGAAACTCACCGAGTCAAAGCGTTTCGCCGTTTGCGGAAGAAAGTCTGATGTAGAACAAGTAGCAGAAGCATACATGCTCAAGAGGGATCACCCGAAATTCAAAGGCAACTGAATTTCGGCAACCGGGCATCGAAGTCGGAATGCCGCGAAACTCACCGAGTCAAAGCGTTTCGCCGTTTGCGGAAGAAAGTCTGATGTAGAACAAGTAGCAGAAGCATACATGCTCAAGAGGGATCACCCGAAATTCAAAGGCAACTGAATTTCGGCAACCGGGCATCGAAGTCGGAATGCCGCGAAACTCACCGAGTCAAAGCGTTTCGCCGTTTGCGGAAGAAGTCTGATGTAGAACAAGTAGCAGAAGCATACATGCTCAAGAGGGATCACCCGAAATTCAAAGGCAACTGAATTTCGGCAAACGGCATCGAAGTCGGAATGCCGCGAAACTCACCGAGTCAAAGCGTTTCGCCGTTTGCGGAAGAAAGTCTGATGTAGAACAAGTAGCAGAAGCATACATGCTCAAGAGGGATCACCCGAAATTCAAAGGCAACTGAATTTCGGCAAAACGGGCATCGAAGTCGGAATGCCGCGAAACTCACCGAGTCAAAGCGTTTCGCCGTTTGCGGAAGAAGTCTGATGTAGAACAAGTAGCAGAAGCATACATGCTCAAGAGGGATCACCCGAAATTCAAAGGCAACTGAATTTCGGCAACCGGGCATCGAAGTCGGAATGCCGCGAAACTCACCGAGTCAAAGCGTTTCGCTGTTTGCGGAAGAAAGTCTGATGTAGAACAAGTAGCAGAAGCATACATGCTCAAGAGGGATCACCCGAAATTCAAAGGCAACTGAATTTCGGCAACCGGGCATCGAAGTCGGAATGCGCGAAACTCACCGAGTCAAAGCGTTTCGCCGTTTGCGGAAGAAAGTCTGATGTAGAACAAGTAGCAGAAGCATACATGCTCAAGAGGGATCACCCGAAATTCAAAGGCAACTGAATTTTCCCGCCAAAACGAGCATCAAAGTTTGGAATGTCCGCGAAACTACCGAGTCAAAGCC
>CM055351.1:32910318-32955939 GCA_029228515.1 Populus alba x Populus x berolinensis | reverse complement strand
ATGTGTTGACGGCCGTGCGGTATCCGGGCGTCGGTGTCACCGGCGAACACCACGACGGGAACGCGTCCACGCGCGAGGTGCGTCAGAGCGGTGATAGCGTTGGTCAGACCGGGTCCGTGTGTCACTGTGGCGACGCCGACCGAACCGGTCACCGCGGTGTAACCCCCGGCCATCAAGACGGCGCCGTCTTCACGGGCGGCCTTCACATAATGCACACCGTGAGACTCGCTCAACTCGGCGAGCACGTGGATGTTGCCTTCGCCGAGGACTCCGAAGACGATGGTGACATGCTGGTCGGCGAGCGCGCAGGCGAGCGCGACGTGGCCGAGGACTTCGTTGGACATTGGGGCCATGAAACCACACGCAGGCAGCGCGGAAATGGTTCCATCGGCTGCTTTTTCACCGCTACAGGGGTTGAGCTGATACCAGCATGAGCAGCGACTTGTGCGCGTCGCTCCACCAGCGCAGCATCACGGTGAAGGTAGGCAGGTCCCACGAGGAGGAAGACGTGTCAACGGTTCTCGATGTCGACAGCCACGAGATGGCGCCGCTGGAACTTTGGGGAGAGGTGTTCGGTGACGAGATCGCAAGTCGCATCAACGAAGTCGGGTTCGACATCCTGACTCGGACGCGGGCCAACCCGCTGTCGGTTCCCGGTCTGGTCGGCGACATCACTCCGATCAATCAGGAGACGGTGTGGCAGCTCAAGGGGGCCAGCGCCCCGTCGGCAATCGACCTGCGTCGACGGCCCGCGGTGCTCGACGAAATGGGCATCTCGCGTCAGCTAGTGTTTCCCACGTTCGGGCTGTTCGCGCTGATCTTGGTCAATGATCCAAATGCACAGGTGTGGTTGGGTTTCGACGCCGATAAGTTCGACGGTCGCGAGATCGGCCGACTCGCAGTTGCTGCGCACAACGAGTGGGCGGCCGAGATCACGCGGTCCACCTCCGATCGCGTGCGGCCCGTCGGGATCGTGATGACTGATACCTCGGTGGAATCGATCATCGACCAAGCGCGCAGTGCGATCGACCGCGGCATCAGGGCTCTGATGATCCCGGCCAATGTGCCGCCTGCCGGTGCGTCGCCGGCACACCCCCAGCTCGACCCGTTTTGGCGATTGGCGGCAGAGGCCGATGTCCCAGTTACCATCCACCTAGGCACCGACAACGGATTCATCACCACTTCGGCTTGGTCGAAGGGCGTTGAGGTATTCCACCCCTCGGACAAGTCGAGTATCGAACTGCCTATCGAGCCATACCGCGCCACCAATATCCACTACTGCGCGGAGAACATGGTGTCCACGATGGTGCTCGGAGGAGTGTTCGAGCGCCATCCCACGTTGCGTTTCGGCGCCATCGAATTGGCGGCCGGATGGGCCGGTCCGCTCGCCGACCGGCTGGACATCTGGGCCGCAACGATGTTCCGGTCCCGGCTGAAGGACACCCTGAGCATGCGGCCCTCAGAGTACTTAGCTCGCAACATACGGGTCACGCCGTTCTACTTCGAGCCGCTGGCACGTTACTACGAACAACACCCCAACGTGTGGTCGATGTTCTGCTACGCCACCGACTACCCCCACGTTGAGGGCGGCAAAGATTCTCGGACCGTGCTCGCCGACGCATTGGCCACCGCGCCGGCGATCGCCAGCGAACAGTTCTTCACCACTAACGGAGAGCTGCTGCTGCCGGACTGATCGGATGAAGGTGAGTTGACCGGTACGGCGAAACGCCGGCTGCCGTTTGGCGAAGCGCAAATACCCCACTAACAACAAAATTCAAGGCTGATATGACACGAATGACGGATACCGACGTACCGAACATCGGGGACGTCGAACGACTCTCCTCGAACTTTGATCATCTCGACGTCGGGATGAACTACACGGTGCTGCAACAGGTATACGCTCGCCTGAGCCACGGGTGCCCGGTGCCGAAGACGGACGCGCACGGCGGCTATGCACTCGTCACCCGCTACAACGATGTGGTCGAGGTAGAGAAGGACACCAAGACGTTCTCCTCGGCACGCGACGGCGTCATGCACCCCACGCACGAGGGCCGGCCACCGAGTATCCCCATCGAATTCGACGGTCCCGAGCACATCGCGTACCGAAAGCTGTTCATGGAGGTGCTCAGTGCGCCTCGTGTCCGGAAACTCGTGCCGTACCTGGAGGATCTCACCCATCGCATGCTCAACGCCTTCGCCGCAGGCGATGACGTGGACTTCGTGCAGAACGTGGCGGTACAGATACCGGTTCGCGCGGTCGGACATCTGCTGGGGCTCGGCGAGGACGCCAACGAACAAATGCAGGCGTTTGCCACCAAGGTGCTCGAGCACGCGGGAACGCCGAAGATGGTCGAAGCGCTCCAAGAACTCGACGGCCTAGCCGTCGTGCACTGCAATCAGCGTCGTGAACATCCCGGATCGGACTACCTGACTACGCTGGTGCAGATGGACTTTGGCGGTCGCCCGCTAACCGATGACGAACTGAAGAACATCTTCCGGACGTTCGTCTTCGCCGGATTCGAGACCACGGCACATGCGATCGGAAGCCTGGTTCACCAGCTTGTGGTTCGGCCTGAACTGCAGGCCGAAATACGTTCGGGCGACGTGACGTTCGAGGGAATCGTGGAGGAGGGCCTGCGGCTGCTTCCGCCCGTGCATACCATGTTCCGCACCGTCACCAACCCGACGACACTGAACGGCTGCGAGCTGTCCGAAGGAGAACGGCTGGTACTGCTATATGCCGCCGCTAATCGCGACCCCGAACGTTTCGATGATCCGGAGTTGTTCTGCCCCAGGAGAGTCAATCCGCGGCAGCATGTTGCGTTCGGAATCGGGCCGCACTACTGCGCAGGAGCGACCTTGGCGCGCGCGGAAATCCACGTTCTCCTCGAAGCACTTGCCAAGCGGCCGGAGCTCGAGCTGGTCGGAACTCCGCGTCACAATCCGCAGCTCATGATGGGGCAGATGATGGGCGTCGACTATCTGCCCGTGCGTTTCCGGACGGCGAACTAGCGATGCGCTCGGCGGTGCTGCACACACTGGGGTCCGATCTATCGGTGGAGTCGGTCGATCCGTTGCCGCCGGGCCCGCGGGACGTGATCGTGGAGGTGCGCGCGAGCGGCATCTGCCACACGGACCTGTCGATGCGCAACGGACTGTTTCCGACGATGTTCTCCGGACCGATGATCGGTGGGCACGAGGGCGCTGGGGTGGTGGCCGAGATCGGGCCGCAAGTGTCGCGAGTCGCGGTAGGCGACCGTGTCGTGGCTTCTTTTCGCCCCGCGTGCGGCACCTGCCCGTACTGCATATCCGGCCGCAGTCACCTGTGCGACGCACTCGGTGCGTTTCTCCGTCGGCCAAGGGGCACACGGCCTGACGGCTCGCAGGTAGTGGCGATGAGTGGAATCGGCACCTTCAGTGACACCTTGATCTGTGACGAGGCGTCGGTGGTCCGTATCGAGTCCGAGCTTCCCGATGCACATCTGGCGCTTTTGGGCTGCGGGATGACTACGGGAGTCGGGGCGGCTCTGTTCACCGCCCGTGTGCAGCCGGGATCCACCGTAGCCATTGTCGGCTGTGGTGGCGTCGGACAATCGGTCATCCAAGGTGCGGCTGTCGCGGGCGCTGCGCGCATCATCGCCGTGGACCCGGTGGCATCCAAGCGGGAGATCGCCCTGCGAATTGGCGCCACCGACGCGATCGACCCGACAACGGAGCCGGCCGTCGAACAGGTCAGGGACCTGCTGCGCGGTCGCGGGGTCGACTTCGCCTTCGACGTCGTCGGCGGGCCGGACACGGTTGCCGCGACCTACGGCATGATTGACAAGGGGGGAATCGTCGTGCTGGTCGGTTATGGGCCAATGGATAGTGAAATACGGCTGCCTGCTTTCGATCTCCAGTCTCAGGAGAAGACGGTGAAGGGCTGCGTTGCCGGGTCGGCGCAAGTTCGGCGCGATTTCCAGAAATTTGTCGATCTGATCGAACACGGTCGGCTCAAGACCGATGATCTTGTCTCCCAGGAGGTTTCGCTCGATGACATCAACCTGGCGATGAAGGCGATGTTGTCGGGCGATGTCGTGCGCAGTGTGATCACGACGTTCTGATCAAACCCAGGTCGGTCGTGACATCCGCTGGCACAGAGCAGATGCTTCGTGGCGCCGCGCCGGGGTCGCCGTGTTTCCTGCCTCTTGCGCAAATCGTCCCTCGACGGCCACTGCACGGTGATGCGCCGGATAAATTGGATGAGATCCTGCACCGCCGACTCACCACACGAAAGTGGTACCGCAGGCACTATCACCAGCCAGCACTTGGCGAGCGTTGTGGGCAGCCGTAGCGTCAGACTCGAAGCGTCGGAATGCGCCTTGAGCCAGCAGGTTGCCTGGCCTGTCTGGCGGTCGAGGCGCCACCGTCCAGCCCACAGAGAGGAAGTCCCCTCGATGCCGAAGTACTACAAGGTTGGCGACCCTGGCTTCTTCGATGCCATTACGCCCCCGCAGTTGCGGTTCGCTGGTGAGGCCACCCGAGAGGTAATGCCGGGCTGGGATCTCGGGTCGGTCGTTATGGGTGACGAACCCACCGATCCCGAAGCACCCGTCGTCTCGATGCTGAAGATCGCCCCCGGCGACACCCTTCCACGCCACGCCCATGACTGCTACCGCGTTGAGGTCGTCATTCAAGGGTCGATCACGTTGCCCGACGGCGACCTACTGCGACCAGGCGATATCATGACGTCGAGCCCGTGCGAGTACTACGGCCCCCACGTGGCCGGCGACTCGGGATGCCTGTCCGTTGAGATCTTCTCCTCGGCGCGCGGCATGCTGCCGATCAGCGACGCGAACGACGCGTACGCCGATGATGTCGCAACTAGGGTTCACGAAGCGACTTCGCGACTGCAGGGTCAGCCCTCGACCTCCACCACCTAACCGCAGCACCCCTAGCGGAACCGTTTCTCGCCAGCCAGCAAGGCGTGCGTGGTGACCCAGAAGCAGCCATTGATAGTTGGCTTGGGCAGGACGTTGCAAGCGAATTCGTCTACTGAACGTGCGCTGCGAGATTGCCTTTCCGCGGTCGAACGCCGAGGCGGCAGCACCGTGCTATTCGGCGGCGACGAGATATCGACCTGGATATGACGGCGCGGTGTCGGGTTTGGTGAAGAACGCGCTGGACTATGTGGAAGACATGCGTGTCGATCGGCGGGTGTATACCTGAATAACAACGCCGTGGGGATGCATCGGTTGCGCCTATGGGTGGCAGGCGGCGGTCGCTACGCTCGACTCGACTAGCTGCGGAGGATTGGTCACGCGCTGCGCGCGTGGCCTACTCCGCTCGGTGTGGCTATCAACTCGGCCCCTGGCTGTCTGGAACGAGGAGCGGACACTCGTGGACGAGACCTTATCTCCCAACTCGATCTGCTCGCGCAGGAACTGATCAATCCTGTCGGCAGGGTCGCCTGATGCTGTGATCGCATGCCAGCTCAGATGACGCGACGCCCGAGGTGCGACGGACGGTCACTGCGGCATCTTGAGGCCGACCGATGGGGCGGCGAGCAACATCGATTCGGCGAGCATCGACTGCGGTGGTTCCGGATGGTGGTAGAGCGCTGCGGCGTTGCCATAGCAGATCTTTTTGATCGTGTCGGTAGGCAGCGACTCCAACTCCGACCGGAAGAGCTCTTGGCTGTCGGGCCACGAACTGTCGGTGTGTGGGAAGTCGACTTCCAGCATCATCCGGTCCTCGCTGATCACGTCGAGTCGACGGAACGCCGAAGGGTCCTCGATCGAGGTGAACCAGAAGTTGCGATGTAGCACTTCCACGGGATGCGTGGTCGCACCCCGCCACGCCTCAGGCTCGGCATTCTTCTGCCGGTAGGCCCTGTGGAGTCGCTCCACGACCATGGGAACCCAGGAGATACCCGCTTCCGACAGAATGATGTGAATGTCGGGATAGCGCTGCGGTACCCCCGAGAAGATCCAGTCGACCACAGTCTCGATGCCGTTGAGCGGGAACAGCGCAACCTGTGCGGGCACGGGGGTGTCCGGTGACGGACAACTGATCCGGCCCGATGACCCGATGTGGAGATTGATCGCCGTTTCAGTGTCTGCGCAAGCACGCCAGAATGGCTCCCAGTGGTTAGAGTGAACACTGGGAAATCCTAGCTGCGCAGGGTTTTCCGTGAAGCTCACCGCGTGTACACCGCGTTCCGCATTGCGGTAGATCTCCTTGGCGGCGAACTCGGCGTCGGCCAGGAAGGCTAGCTGGCAGGGAATGAAGCGATCGGGATGTCCAGCGACCCATTCCTCGACCACCCAGTCGTTGTAGGCCTGCACGCACGCGAAACCGAGCTCCTTATCGGGCATCCGAGACAGAGTCGTTCCTGCGAAGCCCCACGTGATCGACGGAAAGCACAGCGACGCCCACACCCCGGCTAGGTCCATGTCCTTGACACGAGCGCTGGTGTCGTACACCGACGCGCGGTAGTCCTTGAGCCGCATCTTCATCGAGCGCCACTCGTTGATCGGACGGTTGGCGGCGCCGTCCATACCGCTGAAGAAGTAGAGCTTCTCGCCAATTTGCCAGGCCGGCCGGCCGTCGACGTCAACCATCCTCGGCGCGGCATCGCGGAACTTGGCCGGCAGCCCGTCGAACAACGTCGCTGGTTCGAACGCGTGATCGTCGACGGAGATCACTGGGCACCACACCGCCCTCGGCTCCGGCTCCGGAAGGAACGACAACTCGGCGTCGGGACCGAGCGTGAAGATACTCGAATCCGACAGCGAATCTTCGAGATCGCTAGGCATGGTGACCCCTTTTCCTTTCGTAGCCTTGGCCGCGGCTTTCCATGAAATTCAATGCGATTCGATCAATGGCACTTGTTTGGGCTCGGTGTAGGTCAGCAACCCTTCGATGCCGCACTCGCGACCTATGCCGCTGTGACGGAAGCCGCCGAACGGCGCATCGAAGCTTCCGCCCTCGCCGTTGACGAGCACCATCCCGGTTCGCAGGCCCTTGGCGATGCCCAGCGCTCGTTGCGAATTGGCGCTCCAAATGCTACCTGCGAGGCCGTATTCCGAGTCGTTCGCGATGGCCAGGCCTTCGGCGTCGCCGTCATAAGGAATGACGCACACCACCGGTCCGAAGATTTCTTCACGAGCAATCCGCATCCCGTTGTCCACTCCGGTGAACACGGTGGGTTCGACGTACCACCCGGTGGCAAGGCCAGGCGGGCGTCCGCCACCGACGGTCAGCTTGGCCCCTTCGTCCTGGCCGAGCGCGACGTAGCCCTCGACCCGCTCTCGTTGGCGCTGCGACACCATGGGGCCGATCTCGGTGGCAGGGTCAGTCGGGTCGCCAACTTTCAGGGAGGCCACCATGTCGCACAATGCATCGGTGAATTCATCTAGCCGCGTACGTGGCACAAGAATGCGGGTCTGATTGGTACACGTTTGACCGCTGTTGCGGAAGGCCGCGTCACGCAAGCCTGCCATGGTCGCTTCGACGTCGGCGTCGTCCAGGATCAGTGCCGCCGACTTGCCGCCCAGCTCGAGCGTGCAGCGTCGCAGGTCGCGCCCGCAGATCTCGGCGACGCGCCGTCCCGCCGCGGTGGACCCGGTAAAAGCCACCCGGTCGACGTCGCGGTGACTGATCAGGTGCTCCCCGGCTCCCCGGTCACCAGGGACGACGTTGAGCACGCCCGGCGGAAGGCCCGCCTCGTCGAAGACCTCCGCGAGCACGAGTCCGTCGATCGCCGTCTCCGGTGACGGCTTGGCGACCACGGTGCATCCAGCGGCCAACGCCGGCGCGATCTTCATCAGCATTAACGCCTGCGGATAGTTCCACGGAGCGATCGCCGCTACCACGCCGGCCGGGTCATGGATCACCGTGGCCGGCAGGCTGAGTTCCGTGCGCTGCTGCTCGATCTCAAACCGCCCGGCGAGAGCGGTGAAGTACGCCAGGATGTGTTGCGCTATCGGCCCTTGAGCGTTATGCGAGAAGGTGATCGGACTGCCCATCTCATCCGTGATGAGGTACGCGAGTTCGCTGGCTCGTTCGGCGAAGATCTCGCCCGCGCGTTGTAGATATCTGGCGCGTTCGGTGATCGGCAGCCCAGACCACGCGCCGTCATCGAAGGTGCGTCGGGCGGCCGCTACCGCACGATCCATGTCCTCCGGTGTTCCGTCCGGCGCATGTCCGACGACCTTGAGCGAGGCCGGCGAGACGATGTCGCGCGGTGCGCCGGTCGACGCGACCCACTGGCCGTCGACGAAGATCGCGTCGCGCTGACGCTCACCGCGCTCAGGGCGACGAGTTGACATTTCTTACCTACCTCACCAGATCGATTAGGTCACGCGATGTCGACGTCCGCCGCCTGTAGTCGCATCGCGAGCCGCCAGGTAGCGAATGCGCTGCCCCCGAGCCGAATGGTCACTGCTGGTGCGGTTGTCTTGTTGGCCGTTACGACATGTGGCTCGCGTCGACGGTCGGCGCCTCGCCTTTGCGCGATGTGATCACTAGCTTCACCGCGCGGACAAGCATGGTCAAGACAGATGGGTGGTGGCGGTACTGCTCTGCTTAGTGGCCGCAGGTGGGATAGCCAACACCCGGCGGGTAAAGGATCGAGCGCGATCCTTGGCTACGAAAAGATATGCAAGATAACGTGTTCGGGAGGCCGGGCCGATCGTCCAGGAGCACGGGCGCCATCGTGGCTGTCGAGTGTCCAATCCACACGCATGCCGGGTGAAGCAGGTGCTAACGCAACCACGATGGTGGAGTTCGCGGTGGATAGCGTCGCCATGAGACCGCCATCGATATCCCGCTCGTCTGCTCGCAGGCGGCCACGGCCATGGCGTACAAGGTGAACGCAACGGAGGTGCAGCATGGTGTTCGTACGTCTCGACCGGGGTGAAACCAAAGCTCGATGGCAGGCTGGCGCGGCGTGACAGTGACAGACGCGACAGTCTCGCTCACGACCGAGCCTGCGTTACTGGCGTCACACGTGGTGCTGGTGGAATCACGACACCTGGCTATCCCCACCGGAGTCCGGTCCTTTCTGCTTCCGGACGGACGTTGGACTCCCACGGATCTCCCCGCCGTGGTGATCCGCGTTACCGACGACGACGGCGTGCAGGGATTCTCCCTGCTGTGGTTTCAGCGTTCGGTCCAAGCACTCCCAGTCGAGGCGGCCTTACGGAACATCGCCAACGAGGTGTCTAATCACGTGTTGAGCGACCTGGCGGGAATCGACCGTGCTATCCGCGGTGCGACGACCTTTCTCGGCACTCAGGGCGTGAACGCCTTCGCCGCCTCCGGTCTCAAGATGGCCGTCGAGGACCTGGTGTGCCGTCGTCGCAACGCCAGCTTGGCCGACATCCTCGGGCGCACACGCGACCGTGTGCGCGCCTACCGGACCGGACTCATGCTGGACGCCTCGGTCGACGAACTGATCGAAGAAGCCGCGGCCAGTCACGCTCGAGGTGTCCGCGCAATGAAGATGATCGTCGGCAAGCCCACGATCGACGAAGACGTCGATAGGATCCAGGCGGTGAGAAGTAGCCTGCCCGCCGACACGACGTTGATGGTGGACGCGTTGCAGCGCTGGCACTGTGCCGACACCGCCTTGCTGGCTGCCGAGCGATTCTCCGACTTCGATCTGCGATGGATCGAGGACCCGCTGGCGCACGGCGACCGTCTGGGTTACCGCTCGCTGGCTCAACGATCCCCGGTCCCGATCGCGACTGGCGAAGCGCTCTTCACGCGTGCGGATCTCGACGGACTTCTCGTTGACGGCATTCGTTACCTCGTCGGTGAGCCCGAACGTGTTGGGGGATTGTGCGCGTGGAAGAACATCGCCGAAGCCGCACATGACTCCGGCGCCGCCATGTTGCCGCATCTGTATCCGCATGTGTCGGCGCAATTGCTTGCTACGCTTCGACAGGAGGAGGTTTGGCTGGAATACGTGCCTTGGTTCGATGCGCTGGTCGTCGAGGAGTTGGCATTGTCTGCTGATGGCACTTTCGAAGTGGGATCAGCCGCCGGATCCGGGTTCACGCCGTGTCCAGACGGGCTAGAGCGGTTCGCGTGCGGATCGTGGCACCGGCTGACCTGCTAGCCGGCCTGGCGCCACAGGTCGGATCGAGTATCGCGATGAACGAAACACTCTGCAGTGAACTGGATTTCGCGGTTCTAACGGTCATTGCGCACGTTCAGCCCAACCGCTAAATGGTGGTAGCACTACCACGTCAAACAGTGCTAATTCTTTTGACAGTGCGCTCGCCAGGACGGTGCAATCGAATGATGGCAACACCTTTCGTGGTAGCCGATGGAGGAGAAGTGTCGAGTCGGTGAAGTGAAGCCGATCCATCGGATCGACCTCACCGACGGGTTATCATGTCCGGCCGACACTGCGCTCCAAGGTGCGGACTTCCGGACCCACAATCGAAACTGCTGGACCGCAGGATGATTCATTGCAATGTCCGGCCCGTGCCGGCATCGCATCAGTGGTGTGAGGAGTGAGTATATGGATTTTGGCCCCGACTATGACATCAGTGATGAACTGGAATACGTCATGAACTGGTTCCCGTGGACTCTGCGTGGGGTCTATCCGCCACCAACGCACCCGCCGGAATGAGACTCCGCAGAGGACACTCCCCAATGGTCGCCTGGACCTCTGCGGTCCCGTCCCCTGCGCGAGGGGACTTCAGCCCCGTCGTGGCGGCCTCCGCCCGCGGACCACTGTGTCCCATTAGGGCAGGGCGACCACTACCCTGCGGCACTGGCGGCATGTGGGAGCGGGCGCGGTCCCCCCTCATTCAAGCTTGGTCGACGGGTGATGTACCGCCGTGCCGATGTCGAAAAGTGGCTAGAGCAGGCGGAGTCACCGCTTCAGCCTCCAGCATCAACAGCTCCCACCGGACCAAATCGATACCTATGATCACGGCCGGGTCGTCAGGTTCAAGGCCTTCGGCTCGAATCGCCTCGCGTTCAGTGTTGTCCATGCCGGCTTGGACGAATACCGGTGACCATCGGTTCCTCAGCGCGGGTACCAGTTCTCCGGAAGCCACCCGACTTCTTCCCCGGAGGACCACCCGACTTCGCCAAATAATCTGCTCCTCTTCGCTACATTGCGAACGTGGCGCTGTCCGACATCACCCGGGAATCAGTCCTGCAAGCGATGCGGGCGAAGGACGAGCGTGCGCTCGGCTTGCGTACGCCGCGCGCTTCGTGTTACCGCTCTCTCACCTGACTGGACGACGCCGCTTCTCTCATAATACGTGCCAAAGGTGTGCAATTGGTGGGAGACACCGCCCGTCGGTCGCCAGCTTACGGCCTACGACGAGATGCGTCGAAAGGTCACGGTCGCCGGACAAACGGGACCCTGTTCGTGTCGAGCGGTTTGAGCTTCACTGGTTACACCGATGGGCAGAGCAAGGAAGTCGTCGAGGGAATGCTCTCCACCGGAGACACCGGACACTTCGACGAAACGGGCATGTGGTCCATCGACGGGCGCGACGATGACATGATCGTTTTCGGCGGAGAGAATGTCTTCCCACTCGAAGTCGAGAACCTTCTCGACGGCCACCCGGATATCGTCGAGGCCGCGGTCATCGGCGTCAACGACGCCGAGTTGGGAAAACGACTGCGCGCCTTCGTCGTTGCGCGCTCAACCCCGAGCCTGAACGATGAAGAGCTGAAATCCTATGTTCGGTCTCGTCTTGCCCGGCACAAGGTGCCGCGCGATGTGCTGTTCGTGGACGCGTTGCCACGCAACGAGACCGGGAAACTTCTGAGGGCTCAGCTGACGGATACTTGAGAAGGACAGGGGGCCACATCACGAAAGAAGGCTGCCGCTATGACTGAGCAGGCCGAATTGGCCATGGGCGTGCGTTTGTCTGCGACGCCGAAAGGATAGTCATGGACCTGGCAGCTGTGTGGCCGCTACGAGTACCGAAAGTGCTTGGCGCACAGCGCAACCCCTGGCCATTTGGTTTCCTCGGCCGTCATCTCTGACGAGCGTGCCCGCCCCCTGCGGATTGCAGCCCGATACACCGCAGGAAAGCGCTAGGGCTCCGTACTCGTCAAAGCTGGCGGGCTGAGGATCGCCGAATAAGCCCGACCCGCGGCGGTTGGCGCGGCGTTTCGCATATGCCCCCAACCGGGGGTGGGTCGCCTTGGTCCAGGATGAGCGGTCACATCTTTCGGCGCTGTCGGTTCGTTGTCCGCTTCGGCTGCTGGCGGTGACCGCGATTGCCTCCATCGGGTGGCCCAAAGAGTCTGCGGTACGCCTTGGTATTCATGCCTATCTCTTCACCCGTTGACCGTCGAGATCGACAGGCGCAAGGCAGAGTTGATGTAGTCCAGCTCTGGCCATCTGCGGGTCGCAAGTCATGGTCTTCGGTCATCTTGGTGCTTTGGTTCTCCACCTTGGGTTTGAATGCGCTAGAAGCGCCTTGAACGACGCCCGCTTGTTGGTGGGACGTAGATGCGCTTGAGAGCTATATCAGCGTTCATGCCGTCAATACCAAGTGCGACAACGTAACCCGCCACGAATGTGTACGTATTGCCCGCCGCCAGCAGCTTGTCGATTGGCGGAAAGTAGTGCGCGGCAAAGTATCGCTCACGGTCGCGTTGGTATCCAATGGTCGGCGCGGGTCTGCGGATTGCAATTCGGCGATTGTCCCACTGGCTACCGACATCCTTCGGCAAGTCGCGCACAGTAGCCTCTCGGCCTTGGCGTCTGACCCCTCATCGGTGGCGGGAAACCGAGACCGCTGACCAGTTAGGCCATACCATCCAATCCGCCGGTGCCGGCATGTTGCCCTCGGAGTCATCGGTGTTGATGACCAGGTCAACCAGCCGCGGTCGTAGTCGAAGTTGTGGTCGGCCACGCCGAAGTCCAACTTGTTGTTGGCCCACGGCCAGCAGGTGGCGCTGTCCACCCGCTAGGCGCCGGTGTGCTGGTCGCCGGGTGTGGAGCGACAGCTCCCGCATCTGTGCTATACAGTCGTACAGTGTCTTGTCACCCCCGGGCTGACCACCATGAGGAGGTGCCGTGCAGCTGCACTTCGATGCCGATGTCGAAGCCTTTCGGGCTGAATTTGTGGACTTCTTGACCGAGCACCTGCCTAACGAAGCCGAAGCCGCGGGGCAGCGCCCTCGCTCTAGTGCCGACGTTCCGCCGTGGGCCCGTCGGTGGCAACGCCTCCTATTCGACAACGGGTGGCTGCAGCCCGGTTATCCGCCTGCCTTTGGCGGTCGGAATGCGACGGTTGTCGAGCAGTACGTGTACTTCCAGGAGTTGTCAAGAAGGCGCATCTATCAAACATTCAACCCGCAGGGTGTCGGGATCATCGCCGCATCGCTGATCCAGCACGGCACCACCGATCAGCATGCACGCTGGGCGGTGCCCATTTTGCGGGCCGAGATCGTTGCCGCCCTGGGGATGAGCGAACCCGGAGCTGGTTCGGATCTCGCGTCGCTGCGTACGCGAGCGGTGCGCGAAGGGGACCATTTCGTGGTCAACGGGCAGAAGGTGTGGACGTCGGGAGCACACGACGCAGACGTTCTGTTCACCTTGGTCCGCACCGACGCTTCCGCGCCCAAGCACAAGGGGATCAGCGTCCTGTTGATTCCGACTGACACGCCGGGGGTGACGCGACGTCCGTTCGCCTCGGCGTGTGGGCTCGACGATGTTGACTTCAACGAGGTGTTCTTCTCCGACGCACGGGTGCCCGCCGACAATCTTGTGGGCAACTTGAACGAGGGCTGGACGGTCGCCAATTCCTCACTCGGTCACGAACGGACCTTGTTGTGGCTCAGCTACGCCGATCGGCTGCAGGAGTTTCTCGATGACTGGACACCGAGCAGCGCCGTCGACCGTGACGCCTACGCAACTCTCGCCATGGACACGTGGTCGCTACTCCTTCTCGGATCCGCAGAGCTGGCGCGCGATGCCCGCGGGGCTGCCGACCCCGCGTCGATGTCGGTTCTCAAACTGCTTGGCTCGGAGGCTATTCAAACAGCGGCACATGCGGCGCTCACGACCGCTGGCGTCGAGGGGCTGCGTCATTCGGGCCAAACCAGTCCGTTCTCGCCTTATCATCTGGAGGCCTACACCAGCAACTGGTTCGACCGGTACCTGCGCAGCTTTGGTGCCACCATCGCTGGCGGTACCTCCGAGATTCAGCGCAACATCATCGCCCAGCGCGTCCTCGGATTGCCGCGCGGATAGATGCAATTGCTCCAGTGACCGGGTGTGCGAATGTGTTTGGTGCTTTTTGAGTTCGGCCACTGGCGCTTAGCCGAACTGTGTGATCCCACCGTCGACGACGAGTGACTGCGCGGTGATGTAGGCGGACTCCGCGCTCAGCATGAAGACTGTTGCGTAAGCGATGTCCCACGCACTGGCCTGGCGGCCGAGCGGCCAACGGATCTTCGTCCTCCCGGTTACAGTGCTATCGCCGACGCGGCCGAGCGGGGTGTCGACTGGACCGGGAATGACGTAGTTCGCCCGGATGCGCCGCTGTGCTCCTTCGAGGGCCACATGACGAGTGAGTCCGAACAGGGCCGCCTTACTGGAGTCGTAGGCGGGAAATCGGGTGCCTGCCTTCAGTCCGGCGGCCGAGCCGATGAACACGAATGCCCCGTCGTCGTCGAGCAGGGGCATCGCGGCCCGGGCTATCAGGAAGTGCGACCGCACGTTGACTGCGAAGATGTCGTCCCACAGTTCGGGTGTTGTGCCCTCTAGTCCTTTGCCTTCTCCGTACCCGACGTTGGCAACCACGCCGTCAATGCCGGCCAGCTTCTCGTTTGCTTCCTCGACGAGTCGCTTGCACGCGCTGGCATCGCGAACATCTGCGACGACAGTCACTGCCGGGGAATTGCCCTCCTGCTCAATGAGATCCGCGGTGTGAGCCGCGGCATCCGCGTCGACGTCGACACAGGCGACGCGTGCGCCTTCCCGGGCGCATAGCACGGCGATTGCGCGACCATTGCCGATGGTGACCTCAGGGTCGGGCGATGGCCGCGTTCCCGCGCCGACCACGATGATGCGCCGGCCCTGGAGGCGCCCACGCCCAGCAGCAGTGCCAGCTGATTCGGGAGCAAGGGTCATAGGCCGAACGTAGCACCGATGCTGTACATCTGTACAGTCGTTATATGACTGTGGATGCTCGCACTGGCGACGGCTCCCGCCTGGCGCCCCTCTCGAACGATCAGTGGGGGGCTGAACATGTGGACGCATTGCGCGATGCCTTCCCGGACAAGGCCATTGCCGCGTTCCAGCAGCCGGGTCTTACACCCAACGTGCTGGCCACGATGCTGCACCACCCTGCGCTGGCTGGTCCGTTCAATCGGTTCGGCAACGTGCTGTTGCAACAACCCGCTATCGGCCACCGCGCTCGTGAATTGATGCTGTTGCGGGTCGCGTGGCGTACCCGCGCCCAGTACGAGTGGGTGCATCACGTCCGGCTTGCCGAACGCTACGGCCTGACACCAGGCGATATCGCCGCGATCGCGTCAGGTACCTCCGAATCGTGGACACCTCTGGAACGCGACCTGGTCGCGGCAGCCGACGAACTTCTGGACCACTACCGCATCGAGGCGGATACCTGGAGCCGTCTTGCCGAAGTGCTCGATGAGCGCCAACTCGTCGAATTGCCTTTCATTGTCGGCACCTATACGTGCCTGGCCATGGCATTCAACAGCTGGGGTCTGCAAGTCGAGGACGGCGTCGACACGAGCGGCGTGCCGCCACTGCCAACTTCCCCCTTCATGCCGTCGCCTTGAAAGCACGGGAAAAAGGGCGGCAGGTGAGATTCGACTACTTCATCGACGGAGCTGGATGGGGCCGAAAGCGTACTGGCCAAACTGCTTTCGGACGATCCAAAGCTGACGGAGCTATTTGGCGGCGACGCCGGCGCCCACCGGCAGCGTTGCTCCTGTGATGTAGCGCGCCGTGTGACTGATCAGAAACAACACGGCGTTAGTGACGTCGCTGTGTTCGACGTCGGGCACCGTCAATGGATTGCCCGCCGTCGGGCTCGGGTCGACGATGCGCGTCATGCGCTCGTCGAAGATCACGGGTGTGGTGGCGTCGCCGGTGGGATCCACCGAATTTACCCGGATGTTGTGCTCGGCATAGGCGTAGGAAGCAGACCGCATCAGCCCGACCACCCCGTTTTTAGATGCCGCGTACGCAAAAGCGGCGGCGCTCCCGTCGCCGCCACGGCCGACCAGGCCCTGCACCGAGCTGATCAGAACCATCGTTCCGCCGTTGCCCCCGCGGATCATTGACGGTGCCGTCGCGGCGATGGTGTGCCACACGCCGAGGAGATTGGTGTCGACGACAGCGTGGAACACTTCCTCGTCGAGCGGATCGGTCAGACCCATTCCGACAACGCCGGCGTTGGCCACCACGACGTCGAGCTCTCCGAATTCGTCAATGCCCGAATTGATCCCGGCCTGCAACGCGGCCAGGTCGCGGACGTCGGCGACCACGGCCTTGATCCGCCCGCCGGCCTCGCGGACCAATCGGGCGGTCTCGTCGAGGTCTTCGGAAGTGGCCAGCGGGTAGGGGATTGCGTCGATGTCGGCACACCTGTCGACGGCAATGACATCGATACCCTCGGCGGCGAGAGCAACGGCATGACTGCGGCCCTGCCCACGGGCGGCGCCGGTGACGACCGCGACACGGTTCTTCGTCGCGCTCATGTCAGGCGATGATCGCCGGCATGCTGTCCCAGCCGCGCACCGTCGAGGTGCGCGAGCGTCGCGCCCCGGCCATGTCGATGTCCCATTCTGGCCACCGCTTGAGCACCTCTTCGAGGGCCACTCGACCCTCCAGGCGGGCCAGCGGAGAACCGACGCAGAAGTGCGCCCCGCGGCCGAAGGTGAGGTGTCCGCCCGGCTTGCGGTGGATGTCGAACTTGTCTGGCTCCTCGAAGTGCCGTTCGTCGCGGTTGGCCGATGCCAGCATCAGTAACAGGGCGCTGCCAGCCGGAACCACCTGGTCTTGGAAGGTGACGTCGTCGGTCGTGACGTAGCGCGCGACGTGCGGGCCGGGCGGTTCGTAGCGCAGCAGTTCCTCAATGGCCGTCGGGATCAACCCGTGATCCTGGGCCAATTCCTTGCGCTGGTCGGGATGTTCGGCCAATACCTTGCCCATCCAGCCGAAGAGGCGACCGGTCGTTTCCACACCCGCGCCGGCAACGACGGCCAGGAACACGATGAGTTCCTGCTTGGTCAGTTTGCGGGTCGTTCCCGTCTCGTCTTCGAATTCGACGTTGAGCAGTTCGGTGATCAGATCATCGGATGGGTTCTTCTCGCGCCACTCGACGTATTCGCCGAACATCTCACCAGTGAAGTAGCGATCCTTTTTGATTTCCATGGGCTTGCCTGGCTCGTTGCGGAGCACCTGGTTTGCGTGCTCGCGGACCGCGGGCTGTTCGGCATCGGGAATCCCGGCCAGCATGCCGATGGTGCGCATGGGAAGTTCGGCGCCAAGGTCTTGTACGAAGTCGAATCGACCCCCGCCGACGAGGGGATCGAGGCACGCGATGCAGAAGTTTCGGACCTTGTCCTCGATCGCGCGCATCTTCTTCGGGGTGAACGCACGGGACACGATGGCGCGGTGAATGGTGTGAAGCGGTGGGTCCTCGTTGATGAAGATGCCCGGCGGCATCACGGGATCCGCCATGACCACTTCGAGGATGTCGCCCTTAGCAGAGCTGAGTCGCGCCGTGTCCTTGAGCGCGGAATCTACGTCGGCGTAGCGGCTCACGCCCCAGAAGTCATGCCGATCGTTGTAGTAGACCGGACATTCATCTCGAAGGCGACGGTAGGTGGGATAAGGATCGAGGTCGATGTCGAAGTCCCATGGGTCGTAGTACAGATCGCTCAACGTCGGCTCCTCGGGGCTGGTTTGGCATGCGTGCACCGGGCGTATGCTATACGACCGTACAGGAGCCGGTCTTCGGCGGGCAACCATGCGATATCGCCACGTGGAACTCGGCATATGCTATACGATCGTACAACCCAGTTGGTGACCATTGAAGTCGGCTGGATACGAACTCGAGGAGTGTAATGAGCAGTCGGTTCTCGCTCGATGGACGCGTTGCGCTCATAACTGGCGGTGGTACGGGCATTGGCCGAGCCGCGGCTCTGGTGCTCGCCGAACACGGGGCTGACGTTGTGTTGGCCGGCCGCCGTCCCGACCCGCTTGAGTCCACCGCCAAGGAGGTAGCCGCGTGGGGGCGACGCGCCTTGCCTGTTTCGACGGATGTCACCACCGCCGAGGCTTGTCGTAAGCTGGTCGACGCCACTGTGGCCGAGTTTGGCCGGCTCGATGTGCTGGTGAATTGCGCTGGCGGCGCCGAGACCAAGTCGATCCTGAAGTGGCCGGACGACGACTTCGAGAACGTCCTCGCCTTGAACTTCAAGGCCGTGTGGCATCTTTCGAAGGCGGCTGCGAAGCCGATGATGGATCAGGGCAAGGGCGCGATAGTCAATATATCCTCGGGCGCAAGCCTTCTGGCCATGCCGCAAGCCGCTCCCTACGGCGCCGCCAAGGCTGCGGTGAACAACCTGACTGGATCCATGGCGGCGGCATGGGCGAAGAAAGGCATTCGCGTGAACGCCATCGCCGTCGGCGCCGTCCGGGCGGCCACATTGACCGACGACGCGGCGCGCTACGGATTGGATCCCGAGGCTATTGCGCTCAGTAATGGGCTTGGTCGCCTCGGCGAACCAGACGAAATCGGCTACGGCGTGCTTTTTTTCGCTTCCGACGCGTCGAGCTTCTGCTCGGGTCAGACCCTCTACATGCACGGCGCGCCCGGACCCGCTGGCGTCTGACCGCCTTGTGCGCTGGGTACCACGTACGCTATACAGACGTACAGCATGCACCGGGATGGTGACCACAAACCGACGGGATGGTGTGGATGTGAGCCGAGTAGCGGTGGTGACCGGTGGCGGATCGGGCCTGGGGCAGGCGATCAGCACCAAGCTCGCCGCAGATGGTCACCGGGTGGCCGTCATGGACGTCAATGTCGAAGCGGCGGACAAGGTGGCCGCGGAGGTACGGGCAGCCGGCGGCAACGCGCTAGCTGTGGGTGTCGACGTCTCCGATGAAACCGCCGTGGACTCGGCCTTCGGTACGGTCCGAGGCTCCCTCGGCCCAGTGGCGATCCTCGTGACGAGTGCGGCGATCGCGGGCTTTACACGCTTCGACAAGATCACCCTCACCGAATGGAACCGGTACCTCGCGGTCAACCTCACGGGCACTTTCTTGTGCGTCAGAGCCGCGTTGTCGGACATGGTCGCCGCCGGGTGGGGCCGCATCGTCACCATCTCGTCAGCAGCCGGTCAGAGAGGCGCCCCCGCACAGGGCCACTACGCGGCCACGAAGGGCGGTGTCATCGCAATGACCAAGACACTCGCCCTGGACTATGCGGCCAAGGGCATTACGGCGAATACGGTCCCGCCGTTTGTGATCGATTCGCCGATGCTGCGTGAACAGCAGCGCGAAGGAAAGTTACCGCCGGCCGAGCATCTCGCCAAGGCGATTCCCGCACGCCGGCTGGGGTCTGGTGACGACGTTGCCGCCGTGTGTTCGTTCTTGTGTTCGGAGGCGGCGGGTTACGTCAACGGACAGGTCATCGGTGTCAACGGCGGCGCCATCATCTGAGGGCCGCGGCGACCGAATGCGCGCACACGACAATGGAGTACGTGGAGGAATGACGTGAGAGTACGAGTAGACGGCTCGCGCTGCCAAGGACACACGCTGTGCGCGATGATAGCCCCGGACTCCTTCGAACTTGATGACGTCGATGGGCACGCCCACGCCGCGACCGACGTCGTCGCCGGCGAGCAGCACGACGCGGTCGCAGAGGCCGCGAAGTCGTGCCCCGAACAGGCCATCGAAATCGTCGTGGAGGCGTCGGATCGCAGCCGTGCGGTGAGAAACGGCGCGGCGCAATGACCCCCGACCACGACGATTCCCGCACCCCGTCGTCGGCCGCGCGCTATCACTTCGACCGGCATGCCCCTGACTACCGGATCAACTTCCTCGACATCACCCATGAGATGCATCGCAGATGCCCGGTCGCATGGACGGACACCTACGACGGGCACTGGGTGGCGGCGGGCAGCGACGAGGTCTTCGAGCTCGCTCGTTGTCCGCATGTGTCCAACGACCACGACGTCAACCATGAGCGGCGCGGGTACAAGGGTATCTCCATCCCGCTCATGGTGGAGGCCGAAAACTTCCGCGGCGGAATGCTCGAAATGGACGATCCCGAACACCGCGACTACCGTACGGCGCTCAACCCCTATCTCTCGCCGGCCGCGGTCAAGCGCTGGGGACCGTTCGTCGACGAGATCGTGCGCGCCTGCATCGACGACCACATCGATTCGGGCAGCATCGATTTCGTCGACGACCTTGCCAACGTCGTTCCTGCGGTGCTCACGCTCGCCATGCTCGGGGTGCCGCTCGACAAGTGGACCATGTACAACGAGCCGGCCCACGCATCGATCTATACGCCGCCCGATTCACCCGATGCGGCGCGCGTCCGCGAGCAATACACGGCGATGGGCATGGACCTATTCGCCAACCTGGTGGAGATCCGGGAACAGCCTCGCCCTGGGATCATTGACGCGTTGGCCAAGTTGCGCCTCGACGGTCAGGCGCCGCCCGACATCGAGTTGATCGGGATGTTGAACCTATTGATCGGTGGCGGATTCGACACCACCACCGCCCTGACCGCACACGCGTTGGAATGGCTTTCCCAGCATCCCGACGAACGTGCACGGCTCAGCCGTGACCGCGAAACCCTGCTGAACCCGGCCACCGAGGAGTTCCTGCGCTATTTCACTCCCGCGCCGGGCGATGGTCGCACCGTCGCCCAGGACATCGAACTCGGCGGCATCGCGTTCAAGGAAGGTGACCGATTGTGGCTGTCCTGGGCGATGGCCAACCGCGACCCGGCCTTATTCAACGAACCCGATGCCGTCATTCTTGATCGGAAGGGCAACCGCCACTTCAGCTTTGGCCTGGGCGTGCACCGATGCATAGGTTCCAACGTCGCACGGACCGTATTCAAGTCGATGCTGACCGCGGTGCTCGACCGGCTGCCGGACTATCAGTGTGAGGCTGAGGGGACCGTGCACTACGACAGCATCGGCGTAATCCAAGGAATGAAGCACCTTCCGGCCACGTTCACCCCCGGCCGCCGCCGCGGCCCCGGGGTTTCCGAGACAATCCCGCGGTTGCAACGTGCCTGTGACGAACAGGGTTTGGCCCGTCCCATCACCGAACTCAAGGAGTCCGCGAAGATCGCGGAGTGAATCGAACCCGAAGCCGACCGCGCACTCATAAGGAGAGATTGATGTCCGAACACAGCACCGTGGCCTTGGTGACGGGAGCCAGCCGCGGAGCGGGCGCAGGCATCGCCAAGGCGCTGGGGAGCCACGGCTGCACGGTGTACATCACCGGCCGGACCCGCAGCGGCGATGGATCCTCGCTGAATGGCACCATCGACGAGACCGCCGCGCAGGTGACCGCGGCCGGTGGTCGAGGCGTCGCCGTACGGGTCGACCACGGCAACGACGTCGACGTCAAGGAACTCTTCGACCGGATCCGCGACGAGCAAGGCCGCCTGGACATCCTGGTGAATAACGCCGCCATCATCCGCGACGAGATGATGGGCCGAACGAAATTCTGGGAGGAACCACTCAACGTCGTAGACACCCTGGACGTCGGAGTGCGCAGCAGCTACGTGGCCACCGTTTACGCTGCGCCACTGATGATTCCGCAACGCAAAGGGCTCGTCGCCTTCTCCTCGTCGTCGGGCTCGGTCCACTACGCATTCGGACCCGCCTACGGCGTGCCGAAGGCCGCCACCGACAAGATGGCCGCCGACATGGCTTTCGACTTCCGCGAGTTCGGCATCGCCGCAGTGTCGATTTGGATGGGCTCGCTGCTGACCGATCGAGTCAGGAAAATCATCGCGAGCAAGCCAGAGAAGTTCGGGCACATCCTCGACACCGCCGAAACACCGGAACTGACCGGCCATGTCATTTGGGCGCTGTACAACGACCCTGAGTTGATGACGCTAAGCGGTCAGACCCTGATCGGCGCAGAGCTGGCGGTCAAGTACGGGATTCAAGACGAGGGCGGTCGTCAGCCACCGTCCTATCGCGACATGTTCGACGTCCACCCGTGCCAGCAATTCCCGCACATCATGCGATGACCACGGAAAGGCTTGCCGTGCAACCCCATCGATCAGGCGCACACACGCTGAGGAGTGAGCGCCTGATCGATGCGGCAAGAAATGCCACCGGCTTGGACAACTTCGGGGAGGATGGTTGGCGCGAAGGGCTCGACCGGCTGGTAGATGCCCTCGTGACGGAGGCGGCGCTCAACGACGTCGGTGTGGCCGCGGCGTGCAAGGAGCTGAAGTACCTGCTCATCGCCCGACTAGGCGTAGTGGCGTACCGCAATGCTCATCCCAATATCGCGGCGGCCGACGTCGTCCCGCCGGTGGTGATCATCGGTCAAGCCCGGACGGGCACTACCATCTTGCACGACCTGCTGGCCCAAGACCCGGCCGCGCGCGTACCCCTCACTTGGGAGGTAGAGCGGCCGTGCCCGCCGCCGGAGACGGCCAGTTACACGACTGATCCGCGGATCGAGGCCGTCGACGGGCGGATCGCCGCGATGGGCACCGTAATGCCCGACCTCTTCGGGATGCATCCGATGGGTGCGCAGTTAGGGCAGGAATGTGTGTGCATCACCGCATCCGACTTCCGCAGCATCTTGTTCGCCACCGAATACCGAATTCCCTCCTACGCGCGATGGCTCTTCGATGAAGCCGACCACGAGTCCGTTTACGGATGGCACCGAACATTCCTGCAGCACTTGCAATCTCGCCACCCCACTGGTCGGTGGGTTCTCAAGTCGCCCGGTCACATTTGGACACTGGGTGAAATGACCGCCGCCTACCCCGATGCTCTACTCGTGCAGACGCACCGTGACCCGCTGCGGATCATCGCTTCGGTAACGTCGATGTACACCACGTTGCGTGGCGTCACCAGCGATGTAGTCAATCCCCAGCAGATCGCATCGGAATGGGGCGAGTACATCCTTGACGGACTCGACCGGTCGGTGGCAGCCCGTGCGAACGGAACTGTGAGCTCCGCCAACGTGATTGACGTCAACTTTCGAGATTTCGCGGATGATCAGGTGGGAACGGTCGAGAAGGTCTACGACCGCTTCGGACTTGAGTTCACCGATGCCGTTCGCGCGCGGGTCGCCGACTTCTTGACCAATCATCGCCAGGACAAGCACGGCGGCCACCGCTATACGTTCGCGTCTACAGGCCTGGATTCGGGGGAATGGCGTGAACGGGCCCGCCGATACCAGGAATACTTCGACGTGCCATCGGAGAGGCTGGACTGATCATGTCCAATGAGACGCTCTGCAACCGTGTCCTTTTCATCGCCGGGGCTGGACCGCAGATTGGTGCTGCGACAGCCCACATCGCGGCACGGGAGGGTGCGTGTGTCGCGCTGGCCGCGCGTCGCCTAGAGGTTGCCGAGGAGATCGCAGATTCGGTAAGGGCGGCCGACGGCAAGGCCATCGCGGTTCGATGCGACGTCACCTCCGACGAGGACGTGGAGAGCGCACTCGACGCCACCAGGTCCGAGTTCGGCGTCATCGACCGAGTCTTCTTCAATGCCGCGTACTACGACAACCGACAGGCATCCATCGACATCGACGATGACGCATGGGACACCTCTATGGACGTCAACCTGAACGCGGCCGTTCGGATCGCGCGGCGCACGGTGCCGGCGATGATCGAGCACGGCGGCGGGTCCTTCGTGTTCACGTCGTCGGCGGCGTCCGTCGTGGCCGGCGATACACGTTTCGGTTACCAGGTGTCGAAGGCGGGTTTGAACGCCGTCACCCGATTTGTTGCGGGAAAATATGGAAGGCAGGGCATTCGGGCCAACGCCGTGCTGCCGTTCGTCGTCGAGGGTGCTGTCGGTGCAGCTGCGGCGTCACTGAACTGCATCGGCCGATCACCGACCGCCGAAGAAATCGGTGAAGCCGTGGTCTTCCTCCTGTCGGACCGTGCAGCCGCAATCACTGGTCAACTGATCCACCTCGACGGCGGTCTCTTCGTCCGAGCCCCCTGGCCGACGCCGGCATCCAAGCCACGCGCATGACAGCCGACCTCAGCGGCGGTCTTGATGCAGCCCGAGAGTACTTCCTGGTCAATCCCCCGGATCCGGAGATGCGGGACTCGGCAAGCTTCTGGGCCTACGACGACGCGGGCATTATCGGTTTTCCTCGCATCGGTGTTGAGGCGGTCGGCTCGAAATGGACCGAACCTCAATACCAAGTGAACGTGGCCTTCGCCGACGGTCGGGTATTGCGCATCCGGGAGACCGGTCCACGGCACTCGCCGATCGGGCTCGAAGGCAACGCGTCGGTGCTCGGTGCCGGGCCGCTCGAATTCCGTTGTGTGCGACCATTCGAGCTGTCGACGGCATCGTTCGACGGGGTTGCCCTGCAGACCACAACCGACGCCCTGCTGCGCGGCGAACGCGGGGGCGATCCCACCAGCGTCGAGTTTCACATCGAGGCGACGATGGCCGCGCCCCCGTGGGTTAACGGATCGCTGTCGCAAGAGGCGGCGCACCACATGAACTCGTCCGTCGAAGGCGTGTTCATGGGAGGTGCTCGCTTCGAGCAACTGTTCCGCGCGGTTGGCACCCTGCGCGTCGGAAACGAGGAACACCGGTTCGCCGGAAGCGGTACTCGTGTGCGCCGTCAGGGAGCGCGTGACATGGCCGGCTTCTGGGGACATTGCCAGCAATCGGCAACATTCCCGAGCGGCCGAGGGTTCGGTTACATCGCCTACCGGCCACGCCCCGATGGCACCGGTTCGTACAACGAGGGATACGTCTTCACTGGCGCCGGCGGGCTGGTTCCGGCCCGGGTGGCGCACGCTCCATGGTTATCGACCCCGCCGCGCATTGGGGACGACGTCTCACTAGTACTCGAATCCGCCCTGGGCACTATGGAAGTGGACGGAATCACCACCGTGTCGGTGTTCAACCTCGGAGATCCGCGATCCGACAACGCCCTGGCCGCGTTGCACCAAGCGGGCGTCCGCTATCGGTGGGACGGAGAAACCGCCTCCGGGGCGTTAGAACGATCGACCCCGCCACGCGAAATCGCCGGTCTAGCCGAAGTCGCTCACTGATTCGCACCAGAGCATCCAAGAGGTGCTATACCATCGTACAGCAACTCCGAATTATCGATAAGGGGCGCCATGTCCAAGCGGTTGATCTTCACCCTGCTCTTGATGGACTCGATCGGTCACAACTTCCACGGCATCTGGCGACACCCGCGCGCCCGCAACCGCGAATTCAAAGGATTCGATCTCTGGGTCGACCTCGCCAAGAAGGCAGAACAGGCCAAGGTCGACGCCTTCTTCTTCACCGATCTTGTCGGTGTACAAGGTGAATACAACGGTTCGCGCGACGTGATCTTCCAGATGGCCATGAACGTACCCATCGGGGACTGCACCATGGTGATTCCCGCAATGGCAAACCAGACAACCGATCTCGGCTTCCTCTACACCAGTTCGGTCATCCAGCACCATCCATTCGTCTTCGCGCGCGCTGTCTCCACGCTCGACAATTTGAGCAACGGAAGGATCGGCTGGAACATCGTCACATCGGCCAACGAGAAGGCCTTCCGCAACCTCGGATTGCCCACCAGCCCATCCCATGAGGAGCGCTACGCCTGGGCCGAGGAGTACGTCGATGTTACCTACAAGCTGTGGGAAGGATCCTGGGACCTCGACGCCGTCGTCAACGATTCCGCCGCCGGCGTGTACGCCGACCCGACGAAGATTCACGACATCAACCACGAGGGCAAGCGTTACAGCGTCGAGGGATTCAACCTCATGGAGCCCTCGCCGCAACGCACTCCCGTGTTGGCACAGGCGGGTGGCTCCCCAGCCGGTTTAGATTTCGCTAGCGCCCACGCCGAGCTCATGTTCCTGTCCGCGATGACACTGGAAACCATTGCCCAGCAGATCAATACCGTCCGCGGCCTCGCCCGTGAACGTGGTCGCCGCGACGGCGACATTCTTTTCCTTCAGGGCATGATGTTCATCATCGGGTCGACCGACGAAGAGGCCTACCGCAAGTGGGGAGAGCTCGAGGAGTTCCGCAGCCAGGAAGCCCAGACGGCGTACTTCTCGAGCCTGAGCGGCATGGACCTAGGCCGCTACGACCCCTCGACGGCGCTGGAGGACATCATCGACGAGATCCCAGGCATTCGCGGGGCATTCCTCGCCATCATCAACGCCTGGCCGGAAGGTATGCAGCCGACCGTCAAGGACTTCCTATCTTCACTGTCGTTGCCACAGATGGTCGTCGGGTCCCCCGAGACGATCGCGAAGCGGCTCACCGAGTATCAGGGCGCCGGCGTCGATGGCGTCCAGGTGATGAATGCGCTGCTGCCGGAGAGCTACGAAGACTTCTTCGAACACCTCGTCCCGGTGCTTCAAGACAAGGGTCTGATGCAACGGGAATACCAACCAGGCACCTTGCGTGAGAAGTTGTTTGGAAAGATGGGCGCCGACATTAGCGAGCGCCATCCCGCCTACGGGTACCGCGGGATGTTCTGCGACCGATGACCTCGCCACCTGACCCAGTAGCCGTTCTGGTTTTGCTCGGCAACCCTGCGCCGGGCCTCGGTCAATAGGCGCATCATCGCCGAACTAGCATCAGCGGCCAGACTCGCATCACCGCCGTGGATTACGGCGCGTTGCCATCAGCGCTTGCTTGGTGTGCGTCGTCTAGTCGACGACGTTTTGCGCTTCTTCATTGCAGGGGCTGGCCCCAACGTGTCGAGGTAGCGCTCGAAGGCCTCAGTCACCTCGGCGTGAGCGGACTTCACGCCAATGCCCTCCTCGAGATTAAGGAACTTCGGCAGGCCCGACATCAACAATTGCAACGCTGGAAGGGATAGATCGCCAAGGAACCGCGCATCATTGCCGAACTTCGCAATGAGCGCGTCCAACTGCACCTTACGAACGCTTTCGGTGACTGCGGCGATCTCGGTTCGAATGGACTTGCGGTGGTTGCCAAGCGCCATGAATTCCGTCATTAGTGCGCCCGTTGCCTCGTCCCAGCTGTACTCCCACACCGCCCGAAGAGGGTCGTCGGCGCGACGCTCCAAGGTTTCTGCGAGAAAGGCGAGATTGCGTTCCGAGTAGCGTCGGATCGCGGCTACGAAAATGTCGTCGAGACTGGGAAAGTAGTACTGCACGAGGCTGGGTGTGACGCCGGCCCTGGTGGCCAGGACACGGTAAGTGACGCTCGCATACCCTTCTTCGAGCATCAACGTCTCGACACAGTCGAGAAGGACGTCCCGCGTCTTGGACGTTTCAGCGCCCACACGCCGCGACGATGCTGCCATGGCCACCTCACTTATTCGGATTCTTGTATTGTGACACTGGCCCGACGCTGTACAGTCGTATAGTGTCGGCTATCACGATGGAGCGGAACGAGCGTGGCGCCGAAGTGCCCGGCAGCGTCCATGCACGAGAGGCAGGAACACGATGACCGTCGACACGAGCTTGGAAGCGCTCCACAAAGACGTGCGCTACCTCCTGGATCGCACGGAGATCCTCGACTGCATCGCCCGCCATGCACGCGGGTGCGACCGTCATGACGTCGATCTGATTGCCGCGACCTATCACCATGATGGTGTCGACGAGCACGGCTCAGCCACAAACGCAGGACCGGACTACGGTGCGTGGGCCAATGCCACGCACGCGGAGACGTCCCGCGTGCACACCCACAACATCACCACCCATACATGCGAGCTCGACGGCGATACCGCACACGCTGAAAGCTACGTCATCGTCGTGCTCATCGGCCTCGACGGCAAGAGTGCCCAGTTCATCACGGGACGTTACATCGACCGGCTCGAACGACGGGATAACCAGTGGCGCATAGCTGTTCGTCGATCGACCGTGGAGGGCATGTTCCTCGCCGACGCGAGAGTCCTGCAGTCTTCGTTCTTCACTGAGAAGGGATACCTCGTCGGGACCCGAGACCGCACTGACCTGTCCTACGTACGACCATTGACGATTGACGCTCCCGCACCGGCTCGGTGGTAGCAGACAACGCCACCTGATTAAGGACGACCGATGACGAGCCTGCAGGACGATATTGGTGTGCCGGCCGGTGGTGACCGGATGTTGATCAACGGTGAGTTGCAAACCACCGGCACCGCTGCGAAATTCGACGTTCCACCCCGTCGTCGAGCAGGTCGTTGGCCGAGCGACCAGACTATCCGCCGAGACGTCCGGCGGCGACTCGACTGCGCGTGCGCCACTGCCACCCGCACACCCACCGCCAACGACATGATGGACGGCAAGGGCTACTTCGTCGTTATCAGGACCTGCGGGCGAACTAAGCAGAGCAGACTCGCGTACCGCGACGGCGAAAAGGGATACAGGGGATGCCTTGAGGCCAAGACCATCGGCATGCCCGAATGAGGAAGGCCGAACTGATCTTTGGAACGTCTACCTACTATGCTGATGGACTTCCAGACTTTCGGCGTTACCGAATTCACGCGGCGTCGATCACCGTCGCTGACGTCGTCAAGTCAATCGCTGGATTCCTCTTGGACACTAACTGGGCCGGCTTGCAAACCACCGTCTTTGTGAATCAGGCCAGCATCGTCGAGGACCGCGCACTACGCGTACTCGGGGCCCGTTCGGGTGCCCTCGAGAGTGCTTTGGCTCTGGGCCCAGATTGCCCCAAGCCGTCCATAATGGCGATGTCATGGCACCTATACGAATCGGACCGTCGAGCCCGAGACTGGGTGAAATATCTCGTGTCACAAGGTGATGTATCCGTGATGATCTGGGGGGATCATTTGCAGACGCACCTTTCAAGCATTGCTCCCGCAGTCCACGAATGCAGCGCTGCTGCGGTCGCGTTCAAGTCTCGTGCGTTTGCGGCGCTCGGCGAGCCAGCCGAAGCATCGAGTCCATCGGAACCGTTCCGCGTGAACGCGACGCGGTGGGCAGAAGTAATGCGGCTTTGGACGAGCGGGCCGAGCGCATCCCGCTGCGGGCATATGGATTTAACCGATTGATCGACTAAACGGCGGAGGAAGACTTGGTGGTCAATGATCAGGCTCAAACTCGAATCCGAGTCGCCCAGTGGGCAACTGGAACCGTTGGCGCCTTGGCTATGCGCGCAGTCATCGACCACCCTTCGATGGAACTGGTCGCGGTACGGGTCTACTCACCAGCCAAAGAGGGGCGAGACGCGGGTGAGCTCTGTGGCGCGCCCGCGGTCGGTGTTAAAGCGGTACGCGACCTTGACTCCATCCTGGCTGCGAAACCAGACTGTGTGATCTACATGCCGCAGAGCACCGACCCCGACGACGTCTGCGCCCTGCTGCAGAACGGCATCAACATCGTCACCACTCGCGCGGAGTTTTTCAACCCCGACATGATGAAGCCGGCATTGCGCGAGCGAGTCGAGGCCGCCTGCCAAAGCGGCAACTCGTCAATCCATGCAACGGGTTCAAGCCCAGGTTTCATCACCGAGGCACTTCCGCTCGTCGTCACTTCGTTGTCTCGGCGGCTCGACTTCCTGAGCATCGAGGAGTACGCAAACTGCTTGGAAGGGTGTTCCGAAGAGATGCTCACGGCGCTGATGGGGTTCGGTGATTTTCCGGAGGCGTTCGCACAGCGTCAGGTCGCGGATCGCGACCAGGTGTTCGAGCATTCGCTCGGCCTGGTCGCATCCGCGCTTGGGCTCGATATCGATCGCTTCGAGACGTCGACGGAGTTCGCCACGTGTCTACACGACACCAAGTTGCATTCGAGCACCATTCCAGCTGGCTCGGTCGGCGCCCAGCGTGTTGCGGTCAACGGCTACCGGAACGGCAAACCCCTCATGCGTTTTCGGTCGAACTGGTTCGTGACGATGGACGTCGAACCCGCCTGGGATCTGCGTACCGATGGTTGGCGACTTCGGGTTGAGGGCGACGCCCCGGTGGACATGTTGATCGATTTACCGATGCCGATCGAACAAGACGTACGCGCCTCGGGAAGGTATACCGCCCATCGTCCCGTAAACGTCATCCCTGCGGTCGTCGCCGCGCAGCCCGGGATCGTGCCAACCACTAAGCTGCCGACGCCGGTAGCTGAGTTGGGCTGATCAGGAGTCGAACGGAGCTGCGCGGGCTGAAACTTGCGTGAGTTTTCGTGGTCAACATGGGCGAGTGGTGGCCCCTCCTGGATGAGCAGATCAGAAGATGCGTGGTGAACAAGCCTGGACTATCGACGGTTGGCGAAACTTGACCCTGTGGGGTTGCCACAAAATCGACCCACCTTTGTCGCATCGTCCGGTTAGTGGAGCGCTTGGATGGCGTAAAGAGTGGCGGTAGCGATGGCTGATAGGCCTAGGCCGACTTGGAGGGTTCGTTCAGGTAGGCGTGGCTGGAGCTGTGCGCCGAGGTAGCCGCCGATGAGTCCGCCAGCGCCGGCGACGAGTCCGATAGTCCAGTTGGGTGTGATGTCTTGTCCTGCGGTGGCGAGGGCCAGAATGACGTAGGTGATCGCCCCGGCTACCGAGGTGACGAAGGTGGAGACCAGGGTGGCGGGTGCCACGGTCGCGATCGGCAGTCCGCGGCCTACCAGGATGGGGCTGACCAGTGATCCGCCACCGATGCCATAGATACCGCTGATCACGCCGACGACGGCTGCCAGCGCCGCCGTGGAGTAGCGCTGTGGTGGCGTGGTCGGTGGCGGGGCGATCCTTTGCTTGTTCGGGAGGCAAAGCCAGATCCCAAGTGGCAGAAGGAATGCGGCCACCAAGATACGGAAGACCTGTGATCCGGGGATGAGGAGTACCCGGATGACTGCACCGATCACGACGCCGGGCAGCGTGCCGATGAGCAGCACCGTGGTTAGTGGACTGGTTAACGGTGCCTGGGCGTGATAGCGGGCGAGCGCACCAGGGATCGCCACGATGTTGAACAACAGATTCGTCGGTGTGACCGCAGGGCTGGGAACGTGCAGAACGGTGAGTTGGACGGGCAGCAGGAACACCGCGCCAGATACGCCCACCGGAGCGGTTAGGACTGCCACCCCCAAGCCTGCCACGAAGCTCAGGAGTACAACCTCGGCTAGATCCACCCCTGCACTATCACGGCACGGTGTTGTAGTGGCGAGGGTTTCGATCAACCGCCTCGAAGGAGCCGCAGTTGCCTCCGCCGTTCGTGCGGTCTTTGGCGAGCAGTCCGCGGCGAGCGCCGGTGGTAGAAGTCCCCGGTGAGGGTGAGAACCTCGCATGGTGAACGAGCCGGTGGATCATGGCCACCGCGACAACGTCGTCGGAAAAGGTCTCTTCCCAGCGCCCGAACGGCAAATTCGAAGTGACCAAACCGAGCCGATCTCGAAACGCGACCCGGTGAGCTGGAAGAATAGGTTCGCGGCATTTAGATCAAGCGAGATATACCCGACTTCGTCGATGACGATCAGCTTGTATCTGCGGATCTTCTTCAGTCCGGCTTCCAGCCGGTTGGCGTGATGTGCCTTACCAAGGCGTGCGATCCAGTTGCTGGCGGTATCAAAGAGCACCGAGTAGCCGGCGTGGGCGGCTTTGATGCCCAAACCGATCACCAAGTGTGATTTTCCGATACCTGGTAGCCCGAGGAGGGTGACGTTCTCGGCTTTAGGTACCAAGGTGCCGGTTGCCCAGTGGGCCAGCACATCTCGCCGTAAAGATGGTGGGGCGAGTTTGATCGTGGTGCCCAACGTTTCGGAGAAAGCCCTCGCCGGTGTGCTCACCCGCCCGGTGCCGCCGATAGCGGCTTCTCGGTCCAACACCAAGGTCTTGGGACTGCGTGGTAGTTGCTGGTGGTTAGCGAAACCCGTTGAGCTATCGCGTGTTCACGCCACCACCGTGTTGCGGGTAGGGCCCTCGATTAGTCCGTGACCGACGGACCTGACAAACCATAGCGCATTTTCATGCACTAAAATGATGGTATCGTGCACTTTACATTCGTGGATGCTCGACGTTCAGACCGGAGTATTGATGGATATCGGGGATGCCCAGCAGGCACCGGGACAAGGCGACGCGACCTGGGGCGCTCGTCCGTTGCATCGGGAGTCGATTCTTGTCAGTGCCGGGCGCGGGTTGGGTCGGCCGGGGGATCCGCTCAACGTTCCGATCGTGCTGGCATCAAATTTTCGTGCCGCCCCTGCTTCCTCGGGTGCCGGGCGGGAGTACTCGCGCGATGATGCGACCGACGCATGGGAAGCGTTGGAAACCGCTCTGGGTGTGCTCGATGGGGGGCACGGGGTCAGCTTCTCCTCAGGCATGGCCGCAGCGACTGCAGTACTCGACCTGATGCCTGCCGGGGCGGTGATCGTGGCGCCCAAGTACTGCTATGCGGGCGTACTCGGGGCCCTTGCCGACGGGCAGGCGGCAGGGCGTTGGCATGTCGTCCTGGTCGATATCGCCGATTCGGAATCAGTCATCGCTGCGCTAGACAATGCCGATCTGCTCTGGATTGAGACACCCACCAATCCGATGCTGGAGGTGGCCGACCTACCCGTGCTGATCGATGCCGCCCGCGCGCGCGGTGTCACGGTCGCCGTGGACAACACCTTCGCCACGGCTCTGCGGCAAAGGCCGTTGGAATTGGGGGCCGACATCGTGGTGCACAGCGCGACGAAGTTCATCGGTGGCCATTCGGACTTGCTTCTGGGCGCGGTGATCACGGCGGACCCTGAGCTGCGGGATCGGCTTCGCCGTCGGCGCGAGGTCGGCGGCGCGACCCCCGGAGCGATGGAGGTGTTCTTGGCATTGCGTGGTCTACGCACGATGGACATGCGACTGGCGCGTGCCGAACAGAACGCCGGCGAGATCGCGCAGGGTCTTGTGACGTTGTCTCAGGTGGTGCGGGTCCGCTACCCCGGACTCACGAATGATCCCGGGCATGACCGGGCGTGCAAACAGATGAGTGGGTTCGGGGCCGTGTTGTCATTCGACTTGGCCGACGCTGATACCGCAGATGCCGTGTGCGCCAACGTCCGATTGATCGTTTCGGCAACGAGCCTGGGCGCAGTGGAATCCACCATCGAGCGTCGCGCGAAGTTGCCTGGTCAAGAACACGTGCCGCCCGGGCTTGTGCGCCTGAGCGTGGGATGTGAGCATCTCGACGACCTGTGGGCCGACCTCAGCACCGCGATCCGCTTAGCAGTGACGGATCGATGAGGGCCGTACTGGCGATGCCGCTCTGTCGGCCCTGCTTTGACTGCGTGACATCGGCCCTGACGCCGCGCTGGTTCAGCAGCGAAGTGAGGCAATAATGTGCCCCTGCACAGAGAACGCTGAGTGAGCGGATCGCCATGGTTGACGTTGACTCGATCGCTGTGGTGGTCGGCCGGCGGGTTCGCGATGCGCGCAATGTTCGTCGGTGGACGCTCGACGAACTCGCCAGCCGCTCGGGTGTGAGCCGGCGCATGATCATCAACATCGAGCAAGGCGCGATGAACCCCAGTATCGCGACGCTGCTGCGGATCAGCAACGCGCTGGGAATCGGACTTCCCGCGCTGGTGGAGACGGACGCCGCGCCGCCATCGCAGGTTGTGCGCGCTGGCGAAGGGGTGCAGCTATGGAAGGGGAAGGGAGGCGGCACCGGCGTCTTGACTGTCGGCACCCGCCTCCCTGATGTTCTTGAACTGTGGGACTGGTCGCTGGGACCTGGCGATGTCCACGCCAGCGAACCCCACGCCGTGGGCACCCGCGAAGAGCTCGTTGTGATCTCGGGGAAGATCGATGTGCGGGTGGGGGATACCACCACAGAATTGCGCGCGGGCGACGCCATATCGTTTCGTGGCGACGTCGCGCACAGCTACGGATGCGCAGCTGGTGCGCGCATTCCAGCGCGGTTCATCCTGAGTGTGTTCGAGCCCGACCTCGAACCCGACGCCCGCCGTAGACCATAAAGGTCCTGCGCGCTAACGAATCTCGCACCGTATTTGGACTCGCGCAGTCGACCGCATCTGTAGGCGTCTTTAGTCGAAAGGGGTCTTTCAATATTCTGATGAGTCGCTCGACGCGGCGGGTGTGGCTAGCTTCCCGCCACTGCCACGACAACGCCGCTGAGGAACATACCCTTCAACACCGAGAGCTCCTCACCCCGAACACGGTGACGTAACCAACCGTGAATGCCGGCCGGGCACAGTCCATATGGCGTAGCCGGTACTGAGGGGATTCTGGCGCAAGGTGACCGCTAGTCCGTACACGCTTGCGGCGAAGGTAACGACAAGCATGGCCTTCGGCGCAAGGTGATTAAACCCGCCTGTTTGGCCAAGGGCGTTGGCCCACATCACCTCGAGCACCGCACTGGTGACTAACACCCACCCGCCGGAGCCTCGCTCCGTTCATGAAGCCAGATTCCTGCAGGTGCGAGCGGCAATCCGACGTCCTTAAGGGTGAGAATGCCTGCCGGGGCGGCGGCAACGTCAAACGCGGCGCTGACTGCGGGCATCGCGGTCATGGTGTCCCACTCGTGGTTGCCCCAGGTCTCGGGCGGAATGAAACGGATGCGGGCGTCGACGTCGGGCTCGCCCTTGATGACGACGTGGTAGTGGTCGTCGTCGAATTTCCAGTCTTCGTTGAGCTTCTTGGTGAGATACCAGGCGACGTCCGACTGGAGCACCGTCTTGCCCTTCACCTTGCCGTTCCAGCCGGCGCGGATGGCGGCGATGGTGTCGTTCTCGAGGCACAGCCACCCGAGATCGACCTTCTCCGACGCCGTCGCGTGCTCGATGAAGAACTCCATGTCGTCGAGCTCGTAGCCCAGTGCGGCCCCCATGCGCTGGACCGAGTCGTAGAAGGTGCTCAGCCACATCTTGGCCATCTCGATGACTGCGGGTGGGTCCTCGGGCAGTGAGAAGCCCAGCGCCTGCCACGTCTCGGCCGATTCGTACACCGAGACGTCGGCCGACTCGAAGATCGACACCTGCTGGACGTCGCGGCAGACGGCCGTCATCGCCGTGACCATCGTGTTGATCCAGCCCGGGTTGACGCCCGTGATATAGAGCGAGCTCTCACCGCGCTCGCACGCCGCCGTGAGCCTCTCGTTGGTCTCGCCCTGGATGCCGCCGACGTTGAGGAACAAGTTGGTGCTGATCACGTCGAGCCCGCTCTCAAGCAAGCGCACGGCGTGGTCAACGTCGGCCATAAACGGCGTATATATAACAGTGTCGGCACCGAGCCCGATCAAGGCGTCGATGTCCGTTGTGGCCAGCACTCCGGTCTCGGAACGGCCGCAGAGCCTGCCCGCGTCGATACCCGCCTTCTCAGTCGCCGGTCGTGATCTACGACGATGCTGATCTCACGGCGGCGATCACGATGGCGGCGATGGGCATATTCGTGCATTCCGGTTAGGGATGCGTCTGCGGGTCACGGAACTCGGTGCGCCTTGGCGGCCCGCAGGACGTGGACTCACACATTGGCCCACTCATCAGTGCCAAGCAGCTCACCCGCGTCATAGGCTACATCGACGAAGGCAAACGTGACGGCGCAGAAGTAGTCACCGGAGGGCACCGGCTTGACCGACCCGGATACTTCGTGTATCCGACTGTGCTGACCGGTGTCGACCCAGGTATGCGGCTCTACCAGGAAGAGATATTCGGACCCGTGGTCCCGATCATGCCGTTCGATGAAGACGATGAGGTGGTCGCGCTGGCGAATGACAGCGTCTACGGACTTGCCGCGACTGTGTGGACTCGTGATCTGAGCCGTGCCCATCGCCTCGCGCGCCGAATGCAAGCAGGAACCATTAGCATCAACTGTCAGTTGGTCTTTGACCACTCGATGCCGTTTGGTGGTTACAAACAGTCCGGTTGGGGCTACGAGTTCGGCAGAGAAGGGATCGAGGCGTACCTGCAAACGAAGGCTGTGTGGGCCCAGCTGTGATCCGATAGCAGCGGTCTGAGAATCAGGCGAACCGCCCCATGCCCGGAGACTCTGATGTGCCCGTATTAGACGGTGTCGGCCACGACGACCCAATCTGACAGACGGCTCTTGGGTGAGTTGGTCGGGGTGTCTCAAGAGCTAGTCTTGCAAATAACCATCGCAAACCTGCGATTTCCACACTTATGAGTCAAGAGAACGACATCGCGCGACGACCAGTCGGTCAACGGGTGCGATATACCAACGTCTCCACGACCGCGCAGATCTTGGTTCAACAGAACGATGCTCTCGCAAAGGCCGGGTTCCCGAAGACCTTCTCAGACATCATGTTCGGGGGGCACTTTTCTGTCCCGGCTAGGTAGCTGAATAGGGTTCACCCCATCAATCCGTCAGCTGCGCAGCGTGGCGGGTGGCTCGCCGCTGTACTCGTCGCCGCTGGTGCGGTCGGCGGAGGTACGGAGGCGTTCGCTCCACGTGCGCGCGCCATGTCGTCGCCGGAGGTGGAGTACGGGAATGACGTAATGGTCAGAAGGCACTACAGCTTCTCCACCCCCGACGAAGCCATCGAGTATGGCTACCGAATCTGTGACAAGATCACCCATGGTGAGCCCTACGCCCAAATCATGGGCCACGTGAAAAGTGACGTGCTCCCCAACGACGAGTTTGCGGCGAATTACCTTGTCTCGTATGCGGTCAACCTACTGTGCCCTGCCCAGATCTGGCAGCTGAGGAACTCAGCTCAGGGCTACCGACCACCAGCATGACCACGCACAGGTGTTGATACCCCTGCACCCGAAAGCGCACTCAGACCGTCAAGACGAGAGGTCGCGCGCACGCTGAGAAAGCAACTTGGACAACGAGGTAGCACGCTCAGGCTCCATTCGTCCCAGTACTGCTTTTTGCCCATATGGTCATCCCTACGGTGCAGACCACGATCACGACGCCGCAAGCTGTATAGAGCGTTGCCTCCGACACTCCTGGCGTGATAGTCGGCACGAGGTATATCGCAAGCCCGAATCCGCCGGTCAGCAAGATTGTGAACGCTTGCACTCGACCAATCATTCCGGTGTCGACGATGGTCAAGAGATGGCCGTTGGCCGCTGCCCGCGACACGTTCCACAACATGCCAGATACAGCGTAGAGAACCACGGCGATGATCGTCGTCCTGGCCTGAGCGAACACGATAAGTCCTCCGCCCGCACCGATCAGGACCGCGGGGGTGAGTTCTTGCAGGCGGTGAGCGACGGACGAAATGCCGACGATCGCCGATGCCACCATGCCACAAATTGCGGCCGTCATTTCCAGCCCGCCGAACAGCCCGCTGTCACCACCAAGTGATCGGGTCACAAATCCTGGGAGCAACAGGTTGGTCACCTGAATCGCCGAAAGCCAAGCCGACAGTCACTGCCGCTGAGAGGGCTTGACGGCCGGCAGTTAGGTATGTGAGTGCCTCTCGCGAGGCGGCCAGCAGGTTAAGACGTTGAGCAGGGGACGGGACGTCGCGCACCTGTGGAGTAATCATCGGCACCACAGCAAGACTTGCTAACCCGGCCAAGGCAAATACGAGTGCTGATGCGCGCCCGCCGAGCCTGTCGATGGCGAGTCCGGCCGTACCTGTCCCAATGGCGATACCGAGCTGATTGAAAAGCGATAGCCGAACAGCGAATCGCATCCGTTGCGATGGCGGGACGAGAGCCTGCAGGATGCCGCTGAGTGATCCGGACACGAGTGCGAAACCGAACGCCCCTAGAACGCCATAGGCGATAAGAAGGACAGCCGAAGCAGAGTGTGAGACCCACTCGGTGGATGCGACGAGGGCTAGGCTCAGGGAACGAATGGTTTACCCTGCCGCGGTGATGTGCACGCGATCATGCTGGCGTCGGCGGGCTCGCCATGTCGGCGTTGCTGGCCAAGAACAGAGTTAATTCCCTGCTGGTCGAACGGCGGCCCGAGGTCTTTGTCTACCCGAAAGCCCGCAACATCGGCTTCCGCACCTTGGAGATCCTTCGCCGTCTCGGCGTGGGGGATCCGATCCACGCCGTCGCCGAGCGCACGTCGGACACGGTGGTCAAGGCGACCGTGAACAGCCCAGTAGAAGAACCGGCCGTCGCTATGAACGCCCTTGTCTCCGAATTGGTTTCCGAGTTTGGGGGGCTGAGCCCGGAGCCTTCCGTGCAGTTCTGCCCGCAGAGCAAGTCCGAGCCGATCCTGCTCGCAGAAGCCCGCCGGCTCGGTAGCCAGGTGCGCTACGGGACACCGTTGTCGTCCTTCGAACAGGGCGACAACGGTGTCACCGCGGTGCTACGCGACCGGGTTCGGGAAAGTCCGAAACGGTGCGCGCCGACTACCTGGTCGCCGCCGACGGTGTCCATAGCCCGGTCCGAGACACACTGGGCATCGGCACGTCGGGGTCGAGTTGGTGGCCGCTGTACTCCATCCTCATTTACTTCCGGGCGCCGTGGCGCAAATTCGTCCCTCACCTGGGCGATGGGGATGTTCTGCAAGTCAAGAATTCCGAGGTGGATGGGATGTTCCTCCCGGTTGAAGGTGGCCTTGGGGTGTTCATCATCACCTATCTCCCTGATCGCGGGGAAACCGCCGAGCAATTCACCCCGGACCATTGCCACGAGCTGCTCCTCAAGGCCATCGGTGAACAGATTCCTGTGGAAAACATCGACATCATGCGCTGGCAACCAGCTGAACGGGTCACCGACCAATTCCAGTGTGGGCGTATCTTTCTCCTCGGCGACTCGGCGCACACCATACCGCCGTTTCGGGCCGGGGGAGCCAACATCGCCATCCAGAGCGCAGACAACCTGGCCTGGAAGCTCGCCGCCGTCGTGAACGGCATGGCCGGACGGGAGCTGCTGAGCACCTACCACACCGAGCGGCACCCCATCGGGCGTTTCTCCGCCCGCCAGTCATGCACCGGACCACAGCTTGAAGCCCTGCGGTTCGAAGACGACAGCGTGACGTTGCCGCCGGAGGAAAAGGCGTCGAACTTCGCCGTCGCGATCGGCTACCAGTACAGGTCGGCCGCGATCGTGAACGGCGACGCCGCTGCGGCGGATCCCGACGCGGTGTCCCCCGTCGAGGACTTGCACGGACAACCCGGCACCCGCATCCCGCACGTCTGGGTACGTCGCGACGGGCAGCGCATCTCGACCCTCGACCTGCTCGGTGCGGGGTTCACCTTGCTCACCGGGGCGGACGGGAGTCGGTGGACCGCCGCTGCGACGTCGACGTCGGAGGCGTTGGGTGTGCCGATCACCGTCCATTGCATCGACGACACCGTCGATCCCGACGGCTCCTGGGAGGCTGTCACCGGGCTCAAGCCCGACGGGGCGCTGTTGGTCCGCCCAGACGGCTTCATAGCGTGGCGCGCCGACGAACTTCCCGCGGACCCGGACACCGAACTGCGCCAAGTACTTTCAACCCTCATTTGCCTGTAGTTGACCGGCGGTGTCGCTGTGGTCGGAGGTTGCATCAGGGAATTGTTCTCACAGATCCTGTCCGGTCAGCCAGTGATCGATTCGTTCGGCGACCGCCTGCCAGCCCGGCTCAAGCATCATGATGTGACCCATACCAGGGAAGAACTCAGCTTCCGTCCCGTTTGCGCGTGCCGTCTTGCGCATTTCGTCTTGGCTGAAACAGCCGTCACACTCGGCTCCCAAGACCAGCAGGGGCGTGATCACTCGCGAAGCAGCAGCAAGGCTGAGCATCGTTAAATCGAGCGTTTGTCTTCTCATGTACTCTCCGTCCAGCATCGTGCGCCAGGCCCGGCGACCATCTTTCTGATACCCAGGTGACAAGAATCAGGTCGCCGCTGACTCGTCTGACGCTAGGCTTCCCCACACCGATTTCCAGGACATCAGGTTCCTCGGTTTGAAGATGGTCGATCGTCGCTTCGCGATCCCTCACGCGCCCCGACGCATCAATCTCCCTGAATTCTGGTGCCAGCAAGGTCCGCAACCGGTCAGGGTCGGCGCGTAAAGCCTTTAGTTGCAGTTCATGTTCGAGTTCGAGCACGCGGTCGATGTCCTCGTCCACCATCTCACCGCCTCTGAACGGTCGCCGTGTAGGTTACCGTCGCGCAGACCTGGCCATCTCGACGGCAATTACACTGCCGCTGCCTAGCCACATGCCGCTCCACCACCGGTTGCCGTGAAACGATGCGCAGGCGGTCGCGTGGCGTAACCCCGTCTTGGCTAGCGCCGTCGGTTCATCCTCTCCCACTACGTGGGCCCGACGTTAAACGGGACGTGCCCAGAGTGCCGATGTAACCAACTTGTCTAGCTTCCGGCCATGCTGGCACTCGCCAGCGATCAGGGACAGCTACCGGACATGGAGAGCCTCACCCATGGGAGTGAGTGTGCGATTCTTCGAGATCGGACTGATGCACATGCGAATGCGTATGCTCAGTCCCACCGTCATGGCTGTGCGGATGTTCGTGCTCGATGTGCCCGTGGTCGTGGGCAGTGTGGGCGTGTGAGTGTGTCACCGAACCGTGATTGTGCTCGCGCGCGTGCGGGTCATCATGGGAGTGCTGCTTGGTCATTATTATCTTCTCCTTCACTGGAAGCCGTACCAAGTTCGGCCACTAACAGTTTCTGTACCGCCGCTGACCCGCCTGTGGCCGGTCTGTGCTGCCCTCGGCGCGTCGCCAGCTCCGACTCCAACAACGCACGCAACGCTGCGTCGTCACACTGATGTCCTTGTACCCCGCGGCAGCCACGCTCGGCGTTGGACAGGCATCCACCAGTTGGCGGAGACGCTTCGCGGCCAGGTCGTGAGAGATCTCGTCCCTCGCGGCCAGCGCCGACTAGGGACACCGTGATCAGCGACCCCAACACTTGCCGCAGTGTCGCACCTGCCAGCATCCACTAAAACGTCACCATCAGATGGCCTCCGGCTGCCAGCCCAGCCGTCCAAGACTATCTGCATTTATACGCAGATACTAGCACAGTGGGCAATTAGTGATCTGCTGAACCGCTGATGAGGCGGCCGATCGGCGTCTTGCGGTGGCCCGCCATGAGCGTGGCCCAGGGGTCTTCCCTGCGAAAGTCGCTCTCCAACTTCCGATTACGATGCGAACCCGGCGATCGGTCAGCCACCATCCACTCGTTTGAAAGGCTCGACCAGAGTAGTGGTGGATCGCTATTTCGAGACGTTGCAGTGTGAGCCCGTGTGCGATGTCTCGTTTCCCTGGGTGGTGGGGGCGACGATCATGGACACGGTGTAGTCGTGGCCTGCAAAGGGCTCATGATTTGACGTTGCACACGTGGACGTCCGCCCGGCGAGGGCGGCTAGTTGCCCAGATCGGCCAGAACTTGCTTGGCGGCGCGGACGCAATCGGCGAGGCTCGAGTCAGCGTGTAGTGCTACTTGACCGAGGATGCCGCGGACCTCGCCCGCGGTGACGCCATTGGCTAGAGCTTTTCTGATCTCGACACGCAGGTCGTCGGTTCGCCGGAGAGCCGCAGCGCCGGCGATGTTCAGCATGCTGAGATCTTTCGCGGACAAGGCGCTATTGTGCTGGGACCTCTGATCATCGCCTTGCATGCGACCTTCTGTCTCTAAAGTGTTCGGACTCAACCGTTTCGCTGGCGTTGAAGGTCGCCTTTGTCAGGCACTGGCCCACGGTCTGCGGGTTTTGTGCTTCGTATCCGCTCGTCAGGCGGAACACCGCGCGATCAAGGATCGGCAGGATATCGGTGACGGTGATCTCTCCGGCGGTGAAGCGGCCCAACAGCCCGTACACCAGAGTGGAGATGATGGTGTCGAGGTCGGCGATAAAACTGTCGTCGACGTTGCCGAGCACTTCGAAGAATGCGGGCACAGCCATGTCCAGGCCGTGCCGAACGAGTTGTTGCCCGCCCGGTGCTGCCCGGGCACGGAAGTAGGCCGTGAGCAACCCCGGGTGCTCTTCCCAAGGTAGGAAGATCGTGCGCAACATGCGCATCAGCCCGGCGTAGAGCGATTCGCCGGGTTCCTGCGGCTGGTCCGAGAGCTTGGCGAATCGATGCTCGTCCATCCACATCTGCACGGCCGCGGCGATCAGCTCATCGCGGGTCGAGTAGTGCTTGTAAATGGTGGTCAATGACGTCTGCGAGCGGCGGGCAACTTCGCGCAATTGGACGGCGTCATAGCCTTTCGCCTCGAGAATCTGCACGACTGTGTCGAGAATTCGGGCATCGCGGCGGGGCGCGTCGCGTCGGGGACTATCGGAGCGCGTCACTGTGTACAACACCTTGCCGTCTTGGAGTAACGCGGTTACTCTACTCGGGATAACACGGTTACTGCTAGCCCACCGGTCGGCGTGCCGGCGCAATGAAGCGAGGACTAATGAGTCGTCTGGACGGCAAGGTCGCATTCATTACGGGGGTGGCGCGCGGTCAGGGTCGCAGTCACGCGATTCGTCTGGCCCGCGAGGGAGCAAGCATTGTCGGCGTGGACATCTGTGCCGACATCCCGGCCAACCACTACCCGATGGCCAGCCGGGACGAACTCGACGAAACGGTGGCCTCGGTTGAGGCCGAGGGCGGCAAGATCCTGGGACTAGTAGCCGATGTGCGGGACTTTCATCAGGTCAAGACGGCGGTGGATACCGGGGTCGAGCAGTTCGGGCGCCTCGACATCGTGCTGGCCAACGCCGGAATCGCCCCGGTGGCCTTTCGCGAGTTGAGCATCGAAGAAGAGCTCGAACAGTGGAGGGCCGCGGTCGCCGTCAATCTCGACGGTGCATACCACGCCGCGTGGGCGGCGATCCCACATCTCCTCGCCGGCAACCGCGGCGGTGTCATCATTTTCACCAGTTCCACCGCGGGGTTGAAAGGGTTCGGCGGATTGCAAGGTGGTGGCCTGGGCTACGCGGCATCCAAGCATGGCATCGTCGGATTGATGCGTACGCTCGCCAATTCGCTTGCGCCGATGAGTATTCGGGTCAATACGGTGCACCCGACGGCGGTCAACACCATGATGGCCGTGAATCCCGCCATGACCGAATTCTTGGAAAACTATCCGGGTTCTGGCGCACACTTGCAGAATCCCATGCCCGTCGAGCTGCTCGAACCTGCTGACATTAGCGCGGCGATCGCGTACCTGGTTTCCGATGAAGCGAAGTATGTGACCGGCGTGACCTTTCCGGTCGATGCCGGCTTCTGCAACAAGCTATGAGCGGCAACATGATTCACGGCGACGCGCGTTTGAACGGACGGGTTGCGGGCAAGCGTGTATTGGTCACCGGGGCTGCGCGCGGGATGGGCCGCAGCCATGCGGTGCGACTGGCCGAGGAGGGCGCCGACCTCATCCTCGTCGACATCTGTGCGTCGCTGCCAGAGTTGGAGTACCCGCTGGCGTCGCGTGAAGACCTTGACGAGACCGCCCGCCTGGTCGAAAAACACGATCGCCGCGCCATCACCCGGGTAGTCGATATTCGCGACGCTGAAGCGTTGGCAGCGGCGGTGGCAGACGGTGTGCAAGAGCTGGGCGGGTTGGATGCGGCGGTGGCCAATGCCGGTGTGCTGACCGTCGGGACGTGGGACTCAACGACATCCGAACAGTGGCGCACGGTGCTCGACGTCAATCTCATCGGCACCTGGAACACGTGTGCGGCGGCGCTGCCGCATCTGGTCGACCGGGGCGGCAGCTTGATTCTCATCAGCTCCTCCGCCGGCATTAAGGGCACCCCTTTGCACCTGCCCTACACGGCCTCCAAGCATGGGGTTGTCGGGCTGAGTAAGGCACTGGCCAATGAGCTTGCAGCGCAAAGTATTCGCGTGAATACCGTCCACCCCACCGGGGTCGAGACGGGTATGCGTCCGGAGTCGATGCAGGAAATACTGGCCGGGACTCGCTCGGACTTGATCCCGATCTTCTTGAACGCCTTGCCCGCGGTGATGGCCGAGCCGATCGACATCAGCAACGCCGTGCTGTTCCTAGTGTCCGACGAGTCCAGATTTGTCACCGGACTCGAGTTCAAGGTCGATGCCGGCGTCACTTTGCGGTGATCGCCTGTGCCTCAAGCAGAAAGTGAAATGATGACGGCAGTCGAGACCGAACGTTCCGAACGCGGTAGGCGCCTGTTCGCCGAGGTGATGACCTTCGATCCACCCGAGGATCACAGTCCCACGAACGTCAGTGGTCTGATCGAGTTTGTCTTTGGCGAGATCTGGGCTCGACCCGCTTTGAGTCGACGAGATCGACGTTTCGTCACGCTGGCCTGCGTGGCCGCCGCTGACGCCGAACAGCCGCTGCGCGACCACGTCTATGCAGCCCTCAACAGTGGTGACGTGTCGATCGCCGAAATGCGGGAAGCGGTTCTGCATTTCGCGGTGTACGCCGGTTGGCCGAAGGCGTCCCGGTTCAATATGGCCGTCGACGAACAGTGGGAGCGGATCCACCGGGAGCGCGGTCAGTCGGTGCCGGAGCCCGAACCGTTGCTGCCGCTGTTCACCCCGAGCGACCCGGAGCGCCGGTTGTTGGTTGGGGAGCAGTCGTTTCGGGACGTCAACTGCATGCCGTATGTGCCGATCCGGGACAACCCGTATTCCGGGGCGGGCATCTTGAACTTCGTGTTCGGCGAGATGTGGCTGCGTCCTGGGCTGGGAATCAAAGAGCGACGGCTGATCACCGTGGCGTGTGTGGCGATTCAGGATGCACCCATCCCGATCCTGAGCCATGTCTATGCCGCACTGAAGAGCCGTGATGTGTCGTTCGACGAAATCGACGAGCTGGCACTACATTTCGCGGCCTACTACGGATGGCCGAAAGCCTCCCATCTGGGCGATGTGATCGCCGACCAAAAGCGGCGCGTTCTCGACGAGTGGGCCGCAGAGAGTAGTCAAACCTCATGAGTACCGCCCAGACGGTGCGATCCACGCCACCCGGTGGCCGGTCGGTCTGCTCGTGGGCGGTGACCGGATCACCGCATCATCTGGCGCAACCCACAGCCATATCTATCCGGCTACCGGCGAGCCGAATACGGCCATCGTGCTGGCTGGGCCGGCAGAGATCGACGATGCCATCACGTCGGCGCGCGAGGCTCAACGGGAATGGGTCGCGCTCACCGTTGATCGTCGCCGCGATCTGCTGATCGATCTGGCCGACGCCGTGCACGAACACCTCGACGAGCTCGCCGGCCTCAATGTCCACGACTACGCGGTCCCAATCTCATTGGCCGGCAACGCCATACTGTTGGAGCGGTTTCTGCGCTATTTCGCCGGATACGTCGACAAGCCGCACGGGTCGAGCACACCCGTCGACGGGTCGTTCGACGTCAATCTCGTCGAACGCGAGCCCTACGGTGTCGTGGGTGTCATTGCACCCTGGAATGGCGCGCTGGTTGTCGCGGGATCCTGCGTGGCCCCGGCACTGGCCGCGGGCAACGCCGTGGTCTTCAAACCCTCCGAACTGGCACCGCTCGCCTCGCTGCGCTTCGGTGAACTGTGCGTCGAAGCGGGACTGCCACCCGGACTCGTCAATGTGGCCCCGGCCGGGGCTGACGGTGGACAAGCCTTGGTGGAGCATCCCCGCATTGGCAAGATCTTTTTTACGGGCGGCGGCACCACCGCCCGTGCAGTTGTCC
>CM055351.1:32874919-32910218 GCA_029228515.1 Populus alba x Populus x berolinensis | reverse complement strand
GCGGAAGAAGTGTGATGTAGAACAAGTAGCAGAAGCATACATGCTCAAGAGGGATCACCCGAAATTCAAAGGCAACTGAATTTCGGCAACCGGGGCATCGAAGTCGGAATGCCGCGAAACTCACCGAGTCAAAGCGTTTCGCCGTTTGCGGAAGGAAGTGATGTAGAACAAGTAGCAGAAGCATACATGCTCAAGAGGGATCACCCGAAATTCAAAGGCAACTGAATTTCGGCAACCGGGGCATCGAAGTCGGAATGCCGCGAAACTCACCGAGTCAAAGCGTTTCGCCGTTTGCGGAAGAAGTGTGATGTAGAACAAGTAGCAGAAGCATACATGCTCAAGAGGGATCACCCGAAATTCAAAGGCAACTGAATTTCGGCAACCGGGGCATCGAAGTCGGAATGCCGCGAAACTCACCGAGTCAAAGCGTTTCGCCGTTTGCGGAAGGAAGTGTTGATGTAGAACAAGTAGCAGAAGCATACATGCTCAAGAGGGATCACCCGAAATTCAAAGGCAACTGAATTTCGGCAACGGGGCATCGAAGTCGGAATGCCGCGAAACTCACCGAGTCAAAGCGTTTCGCCGTTTGCGGAAGGAAGTGTGATGTAGAACAAGTAGCAGAAGCATACATGCTCAAGAGGGATCACCCGAAATTCAAAGGCAACTGAATTTCGGCAACCGGGCATCGAAGTCGGAATGCCGCGAAACTCACCGAGTCAAAGCGTTTCGCCGTTTGCGGAAGAAGTCTGATGTAGAACAAGTAGCAGAAGCATACATGCTCAAGAGGGATCACACCGAAATTCAAAGGCAACTGAATTTCGGCAACCGGGGCATCGAAGTCGGAATGCCGCGAAACTCACCGAGTCAAAGCGTTTCGCCGTTTGCGGAAGAAGTGTGATGTAGAACAAGTAGCAGAAGCATACATGCTCAAGAGGGATCACCCGAAATTCAAAGGCAACTGAATTTCGGCAACCGGGGCATCGAAGTCGGAATGCCGCGAAACTCACCGAGTCAAAGCGTTTCGCCGTTTGCGGAAGAAGTGTGATGTAGAACAAGTAGCAGAAGCATACATGCTCAAGAGGGATCACCCGAAATTCAAAGGCAACTGAATTTCGGCAACCGGGCATCGAAGTCGGAATGCCGCGAAACTCACCGAGTCAAAGCGTTTCGCCGTTTGCGGAAGGAAGTGTGATGTAGAACAAGTAGCAGAAGCATACATGCTCAAGAGGGATCACCCGAAATTCAAAGGCAACTGAATTTCGGCAACCGGGGCATCGAAGTCGGAATGCCGCGAAACTCACCGAGTCAAAGCGTTTCGCCGTTTGCGGAGGAAGTGTGATGTAGAACAAGTAGCAGAAGCATACATGCTCGAGAGAAGATAGAGAGAGGAAGGAGAGAGAAGAGGGATCACCCGAAATTCAAAGGCAACTGAATTTCGGCAACCGGGGCATCGAAGTGGAATGCGGGCGGAAACTCACCGAGTCAAAGCGTTTCGCCGTTTGCGGAAGAAGTGTGATGTAGAACAAGTAGCAGAAGCATACATGCTCAAGAGGGATCACCCGAAATTCAAAGGCAACTGAATTTCGGCAACCGGGGCATCGAAGTCGGAATGCCGCGAAACTCACCGAGTCAAAGCGTTTCGCCGTTTGCGGAAGAAGTGTGATGTAGAACAAGTAGCAGAAGCATACATGCTCAAGAGGGATCACCCGAAATTCAAAGGCAACTGAATTTCGGCAACCGGGGCATCGAAGTCGGAATGCCGCGAAACTCACCGAGTCAAAGCGTTTCGCCGTTTGCGGAAGGAAGTGTGATGTAGAACAAGTAGCAGAAGCATACATGCTCAAGAGGGATCACCCGAAATTCAAAGGCAACTGAATTTCGGCAACCGGGGCATCGAAGTCGGAATGCCGCGAAACTCACCGAGTCAAAGCGTTTCGCCTTTGCGGAAGAAGTGTGATGTAGAACAAGTAGCAGAAGCATACATGCTCAAGAGGGATCACCCGAAATTCAAAGGCAACTGAATTTCGGCAACGGGGCATCGAAGTCGGAATGCCGCGAAACTCACCGAGTCAAAGCGTTTCGCCGTTTGCGGAAGGAAGTGTGATGTAGAACAAGTAGCAGAAGCATACATGCTCAAGAGGGATCACCCGAAATTCAAAGGCAACTGAATTTCGGCAACCGGGGCATCGAAGTCGGAATGCCGCGAAACTCACCGAGTCAAAGCGTTTCGCCTTTGCGGAAGGAAGTGTGATGTAGAACAAGTAGCAGAAGCATACATGCTCAAGAGGGATCACCCGAAATTCAAAGGCAACTGAATTTCGGCAACCGGGGCATCGAAGTCGGAATGCCGCGAAACTCACCGAGTCAAAGCGTTTCGCCGTTTGCGGAAGGAAGTGTGATGTAGAACAAGTAGCAGAAGCATACATGCTCAAGAGGGATCACCCGAAATTCAAAGGCAACTGAATTTCGGCAACCGGGGCATCGAAGTCGGAATGCGCGAAACTCACCGAGTCAAAGCGTTTCGCCGTTTGCGGAAGAAGTGTGATGTAGAACAAGTAGCAGAAGCATACATGCTCAAGAGGGATCACCCGAAATTCAAAGGCAACTGAATTTCGGCAACGGGGCATCGAAGTCGGAATGCCGCGAAACTCACCGAGTCAAAGCGTTTCGCCGTTTGCGGAAGGAAGTGTGATGTAGAACAAGTAGCAGAAGCATACATGCTCAAGAGGGATCACCCGAAATTCAAAGGCAACTGAATTTCGGCAACCGGGGCATCGAAGTCGGAATGCCGCGAAACTCACCGAGTCAAAGCGTTTCGCCTTTGCGGAAGGAAGTGTGATGTAGAACAAGTAGCAGAAGCATACATGCTCAAGAGGGATCACCCGAAATTCAAAGGCAACTGAATTTCGGCAACCGGGGCATCGAAGTCGGAATGCCGCGAAACTCACCGAGTCAAAGCGTTTCGCCGTTTGCGGAAGAAGTGTGATGTAGAACAAGTAGCAGAAGCATACATGCTCAAGAGGGATCACCCGAAATTCAAAGGCAACTGAATTTCGGCAACCGGGCATCGAAGTCGGAATGCCGCGAAACTCACCGAGTCAAAGCGTTTCGCGTTTGCGGAAGAAGTGTGATGTAGAACAAGTAGCAGAAGCATACATGCTCAAGAGGGATCACCCGAAATTCAAAGGCAACTGAATTTCGGCAACGGGGCATCGAAGTCGGAATGCCGCGAAACTCACCGAGTCAAAGCGTTTCGCGTTTGCGGAAGAAGTGTGATGTAGAACAAGTAGCAGAAGCATACATGCTCAAGAGGGATCACCCGAAATTCAAAGGCAACTGAATTTCGGCAACCGGGGCATCGAAGTCGGAATGCCGCGAAACTCACCGAGTCAAAGCGTTTCGCCTTTGCGGAAGGAAGTGTGATGTAGAACAAGTAGCAGAAGCATACATGCTCAAGAGGGATCACCCGAAATTCAAAGGCAACTGAATTTCGGCAACCGGGGCATCGAAGTCGGAATGCCGCGAAACTCACCGAGTCAAAGCGTTTCGCCGTTTGCGGAAGAAGTGTGATGTAGAACAAGTAGCAGAAGCATACATGCTCAAGAGGGATCACCCGAAATTCAAAGGCAACTGAATTTCGGCAACGGGGCATCGAAGTCGGAATGCCGCGAAACTCACCGAGTCAAAGCGTTTCGCCGTTTGCGGAAGGAAGTGTGATGTAGAACAAGTAGCAGAAGCATACATGCTCAAGAGGGATCACCCGAAATTCAAAGGCAACTGAATTTCGGCAACCGGGGCATCGAAGTCGGAATGCCGCGAAACTCACCGAGTCAAAGCGTTTCGCCGTTTGCGGAAGAAGTTGATGTAGAACAAGTAGCAGAAGCATACATGCTCAAGAGGGATCACCCGAAATTCAAAGGCAACTGAATTTCGGCAACCGGGGCATCGAAGTCGGAATGCCGCGAAACTCACCGAGTCAAAGCGTTTCGCCGTTTGCGGAAGAAGTGTGATGTAGAACAAGTAGCAGAAGCATACATGCTCAAGAGGGATCACCCGAAATTCAAAGGCAACTGAATTTCGGCAACCGGGGCATCGAAGTCGGAATGCCGCGAAACTCACCGAGTCAAAGCGTTTCGGTTTGCGGAAGGAAGTGTGATGTAGAACAAGTAGCAGAAGCATACATGCTCAAGAGGGATCACCCGAAATTCAAAGGCAACTGAATTTCGGCAACCGGGGCATCGAAGTCGGAATGCCGCGAAACTCACCGAGTCAAAGCGTTTCGCCGTTTGCGGAAGAAGTGTGATGTAGAACAAGTAGCAGAAGCATACATGCTCAAGAGGGATCACCCGAAATTCAAAGGCAACTGAATTTCGGCAACCGGGGCATCGAAGTCGGAATGCCGCGAAACTCACCGAGTCAAAGCGTTTCGCCGTTTGCGGAAGGAAGTGTGATGTAGAACAAGTAGCAGAAGCATACATGCTCAAGAGGGATCACCCGAAATTCAAAGGCAACTGAATTTCGGCAACCGGGGCATCGAAGTCGGAATGCCGCGAAACTCACCGAGTCAAAGCGTTTCGCCGTTTGCGGAAGAAGTGTGATGTAGAACAAGTAGCAGAAGCATACATGCTCAAGAGGGATCACCCGAAATTCAAAGGCAACTGAATTTCGGCAACGGGGCATCGAAGTCGGAATGCCGCGAAACTCACCGAGTCAAAGCGTTTCGCCGTTTGCGGAAGAAGTGTGATGTAGAACAAGTAGCAGAAGCATACATGCTCAAGAGGGATCACCCGAAATTCAAAGGCAACTGAATTTCGGCAACCGGGGCATCGAAGTCGGAATGCCGCGAAACTCACCGAGTCAAAGCGTTTCGCCGTTTGCGGAAGAAGTGTGATGTAGAACAAGTAGCAGAAGCATACATGCTCAAGAGGGATCACCCGAAATTCAAAGGCAACTGAATTTCGGCAACCGGGGCATCGAAGTCGGAATGCCGCGAAACTCACCGAGTCAAAGCGTTTCGCCGTTTGCGGAAGAAGTGTGATGTAGAACAAGTAGCAGAAGCATACATGCTCAAGAGGGATCACCCGAAATTCAAAGGCAACTGAATTTCGGCAACCGGGGCATCGAAGTCGGAATGCCGCGAAACTCACCGAGTCAAAGCGTTTCGCCGTTTGCGGAAGGAAGTGTGATGTAGAACAAGTAGCAGAAGCATACATGCTCAAGAGGGATCACCCGAAATTCAAAGGCAACTGAATTTCGGCAACCGGGGCATCGAAGTCGGAATGCCGCGAAACTCACCGAGTCAAAGCGTTTCGCCGTTTGCGGAAGGAAGTGTGATGTAGAACAAGTAGCAGAAGCATACATGCTCAAGAGGGATCACCCGAAATTCAAAGGCAACTGAATTTCGGCAACCGGGGCATCGAAGTCGGAATGCCGCGAAACTCACCGAGTCAAAGCGTTTCGCCGTTTGCGGAAGAAGTGTGATGTAGAACAAGTAGCAGAAGCATACATGCTCAAGAGGGATCACCCGAAATTCAAAGGCAACTGAATTTCGGCAACCGGGGCATCGAAGTCGGAATGCCGCGAAACTCACCGAGTCAAAGCGTTTCGCGTTTGCGGAAGAAGTGTGATGTAGAACAAGTAGCAGAAGCATACATGCTCAAGAGGGATCACCCGAAATTCAAAGGCAACTGAATTTCGGCAACCGGGGCATCGAAGTCGGAATGCCGCGAAACTCACCGAGTCAAAGCGTTTCGCCGTTTGCGGAAGAAGTGTGATGTAGAACAAGTAGCAGAAGCATACATGCTCAAGAGGGATCACCCGAAATTCAAAGGCAACTGAATTTCGGCAACCGGGGCATCGAAGTCGGAATGCCGCGAAACTCACCGAGTCAAAGCGTTTCGCCGTTTGCGGAAGGAAGTGTGATGTAGAACAAGTAGCAGAAGCATACATGCTCAAGAGGGATCACCCGAAATTCAAAGGCAACTGAATTTCGGCAACCGGGGCATCGAAGTCGGAATGCCGCGAAACTCACCGAGTCAAAGCGTTTCGCCGTTTGCGGAAGGAAGTGTGATGTAGAACAAGTAGCAGAAGCATACATGCTCAAGAGGGATCACCCGAAATTCAAAGGCAACTGAATTTCGGCAACCGGGGCATCGAAGTCGGAATGCCGCGAAACTCACCGAGTCAAAGCGTTTCGCCGTTTGCGGAAGGAAGTGTGATGTAGAACAAGTAGCAGAAGCATACATGCTCAAGAGGGATCACCCGAAATTCAAAGGCAACTGAATTTCGGCAACCGGGGCATCGAAGTCGGAATGCCGCGAAACTCACCGAGTCAAAGCGTTTCGCGTTTGCGGAAGGAAGTGTGATGTAGAACAAGTAGCAGAAGCATACATGCTCAAGAGGGATCACCCGAAATTCAAAGGCAACTGAATTTCGGCAACCGGGGCATCGAAGTCGGAATGCCGCGAAACTCACCGAGTCAAAGCGTTTCGCCGTTTGCGGAAGGAAGTGTGATGTAGAACAAGTAGCAGAAGCATACATGCTCAAGAGGGATCACCCGAAATTCAAAGGCAACTGAATTTCGGCAACCGGGGCATCGAAGTCGGAATGCCGCGAAACTCACCGAGTCAAAGCGTTTCGCCGTTTGCGGAAGGAAGTGTGATGTAGAACAAGTAGCAGAAGCATACATGCTCAAGAGGGATCACCCGAAATTCAAAGGCAACTGAATTTCGGCAACCGGGGCATCGAAGTCGGAATGCCGCGAAACTCACCGAGTCAAAGCGTTTCGCCGTTTGCGGAAGGAAGTGTGATGTAGAACAAGTAGCAGAAGCATACATGCTCAAGAGGGATCACCCGAAATTCAAAGGCAACTGAATTTCGGCAACCGGGGCATCGAAGTCGGAATGCCGCGAAACTCACCGAGTCAAAGCGTTTCGCCGTTTGCGGAAGAAGTGTGATGTAGAACAAGTAGCAGAAGCATACATGCTCAAGAGGGATCACCCGAAATTCAAAGGCAACTGAATTTCGGCAACCGGGGCATCGAAGTCGGAATGCCGCGAAACTCACCGAGTCAAAGCGTTTCGCCGTTTGCGGAAGAAGTGTGATGTAGAACAAGTAGCAGAAGCATACATGCTCAAGAGGGATCACCCGAAATTCAAAGGCAACTGAATTTCGGCAACCGGGGCATCGAGGTCGGAAATGCCAGGAGGAAATCACCGAGGCAAAGCGTTTCGTCATTTGCCGGAAAGACGTCTGAAGTAGAACACAGTAGCAGAAGCATACATGCTCAAGAGGGATCACCCGAAATTCAAACGGCAACTACATTTCGGCAACGGGGCCATCGATGTCGGAATGCCGCGAAAACGAAAAATCATCGAGTCAAAGCATTTCGCCATATGCGGAAGAAAGTATGATGTAGAACAAGTTACCAGAAGCATACTATGCTCCAGAGGGATCACCCGAAATTCAAAGGCAATCAGAATTTCGGCAACCAGGGCCATCGAGGTTCGGAATACCGCGAAACTCACCGTGGCAAAGCATTTCGCTGTTTGCGGAAGGAAGTCTGATGTAGAACAAGTAGCAGAAGCATGCATGCTTAAGAGGGAATCACCCGAATTTCAAAGGCAACTGAATTTCGGCAACCGGGGCATCGAGGTCGGATTGCTAGGAAACTCACCGAGGTAAAAGCATTTGTCGTTTGCAGAGAAATTATTTATTTTTTTTATTATAGAAGAAGTGTGATGTAGAACAAGTAGCAGAAGCTTAACATGCTCAAGAGGGATCACCGAAAATTCAAAGGCGACTCCATATCGGCACCCGGGTATCGAGGTCGGAATGCCGCGAAACTCAAGATGTCAAAAGATTTCGCATTTGCGGGATGAATGGATTGAAGTAATGATTGTAGAACAAGTAGCAGAAGCATACTATGCTCAAGAGGGATTCACCCGATATTCAAAGGCAACTGGAATTTCGGCAACCGGGTCATCGAGGTTGAAATGCAGCGAAAAAATCACCGAGGCAAAGCGTTTTGTCATTTGGGATGAAATTTTGATAGTTCTGATGTAGAGCACGTAGCCGATGCATACATGCTCAAGAGGGATCACCCGAAATTCAAAGGTAACTACATTTTGGCAACCGGGTCATCGATAGTCGGAATGCCGCGAAAACTCACCGAGTCAAAGCATTTCGCCATTTGCGGAAGAAAGTATGATGTAGAACAAGTATCAGAAGCATACATGCTCAAGAGGGATCACCCGAAATTCAAAGGCAACTGCGAATTTCGGCCACCCGGGTCATCGAATTCGGAAAGCCGCGAAACTCATCGAGTCAAAGCCATTCGCCATTTTCGGAAGAAGTATGAGTTGTGTAGAACAAGTACCAGAGGCATACATGATCAAGAGGGATCACCCGACATTCAAAGGCAAACTAAATTTCTGGCAACCAGTGGCATCGAGGTCGGAATGCCGCGAAACTCACCGTGTCAAAGATTTCGCGTTTGAGGGAAGAAGTTGCTTTGCTTTAGAACAAGTAGCAGACGCATACATGCTCAAGTGGGGTCAACCGAAATTCAAAGGCAACTGATAATTTCAGAAACCCGGGCATCGAGGTCGGAATTGCTAGGAAAACTCACCGAGGCAAAGCGTTTCGTCGTTTGCGGGAAGAAGTGTGATGTAGAACAAAGTAGCAGAAGCAGACATTGCTGGAAGGGGGATCACCGAAACATTCATGGCAACTACCATTTCGGCATCGGAGTCATCGATGTCGGAATGCCGCAAAACTCATCGAGTCATAGCATTTCGCCATTTGCGGAAGGAAGTGTGATTTAGAATTGAAACAAGTAGCAGAAGCATACATGCTTCAAGATGGATAACCCGAAATTCAAAGAAACTGAATTGCTGGCAACCGGGGCATCGAGGTCGGAATGCCGCGAAACTCCTCGAGTCCAACGCCTTTCGCCGTTTGCGGTATGAATTCATGATGTAGAACAAGTAGTACCAGAAGCATTACTATGCTCAAGAGGGGATTCACCCGAAATTCAAAGGCAACTGAATTTCGGCAACCGGGGCATCGAAGGTCGGAATGCTAGGAAACTCACCGAGGAATGCAGTTTCGTCGTTTGCGGAAGAAGTCTGAGATGTAGAACAAGTAGCAGAAGCATACATGCTCAAGAGGGATCACCCGAAATTCAAAGGCAACTACATGTCGGCCAACCGGGTATCGAAGTCAGAATGCCCGGGGAAACTCATCGAGTCAGGCAGTTCGATGTTTGCGGAAGGAAGTATGATGTACAAACACGTACCAGAACCATAGATGCTCATGAGGGATCACCTCGCAATTCGAAGGCAACTGAATTTCGCCACCCGGGGCATACGAGGTCGAGAATGCCAGGAAACTCACCGAGGCAAAGCGTTTCGTTCTCGTTTGCGGAAGATAGTAATGTTAGAAACAAGTAGCAGAAGCATACATGCTCAAGAGGGATCACCCGAAATTCAAAGGCAACTACATTTCGGCAACCGGGCCATCGAAGTCGGAATGTCAAAACTCATCGATGTCAATCAAAGCGTTTCGCCATTTGCGGACGGAAGATGATGTAGACCAAGTAACAGAAGCATACTATGATCAAGAGGGATCACCCGATATTCAAAGGCAACTGAATTTCGGCAACCGGTCATCGAATTCGGATAGCCTGGCGAAACTCATCGATGTCAAAGCCTTTCGCCATTTGCGGAAGAAGTGTGTTGGGGAAAGAAGTATGATGTCGAACAAGTAGCAGAAGCATACCTGCTCAAGAGGGATCACCCGAAATTCAAAGGCAACTGAATTTCGGCAACGGGGGCATCGAGGTCGGAATGAGGAAAACTCACCGAGGAATGCGTTTCGTCGTTTGCGGGATGAAGTGTGATGTATAGAACAAGTAGCAGAAGCATACATCGATGAAGAGGGATCACCCGAAATTCAAAGGCAACTACATTTCCGGCAACCGGGGTATCGATGGATCGGTATGACGCAAAACTAATCGAGTCAAAGCGTTTTTGCATTTGCGGAAGAAAGTATGATTTAGAACAAGTAGCAGAAGCATACATGATCAAGAGGGATCACCCGAAATTTCAAAGACAACTGAATTTCGGAAACCGGGGCCTCGAGGTCGGAAAATGCCGCGAAACTCTCCGAGTAACACCGTTTCGCCCTATTGCGGATGGAAGTATGATGTAGAACAAGTAGCAGAAGCATACACTGCTCAAGGAGGGATCACCCGAAAAAATTCAAAATGCAACAGAATTTCGGCACCCGGTATCGAATTCGGATTGCCGCGAAACTCATCGAGTCAAAGATTTCGCCATTTGCGGTAAGGAAGTGTGATGTAGAACAAGTTACTGAAGCATACATGCTCAAGAGGGATCACGTAAAATTCCCAAAGGCATCTGAATTTCGGCAAAGGCCATCGAGGTCGGAATACCGCGAAACTCACCGTGGCAAAGCATTTCGGCGTTTGCGGATGAAGTGTGATGTAGAACAAGTAGCAGAAGCATGCATGCTTAAGAGGGATCACCCGAATTTCAAAGGCAACTGAATTTCCGGCAACGTGGCTAATCGAGGTCGGACTGCTAGGACCTCACCGAGGTAAAGCATTTCGTCGTTTGCGGAAATAAGTTTGATGACGAACAAGTAGCCGAAAGCATACATGCTCACGAGGGATCACCCGAAAATTCAAAGGCGACTCACATTTCGGGAACCGGGTCATCGCGGTCGGAATGCCGCGAAACTCATCGAGTCAAATGCATTTCGCCATTTGCGGATGAAGTATGATGTTAGAACAAGTACCAGAAGTTACATGCTCAGGCGGGATACCCGATATTCCAAAGGCAACTGAATTTTCGGCAACCGGTCATCGAGGTTGGAATGCCAGGAAATATCACCGAGGCATGCGTTTTTCATATGCGGACAGGAAGTGTGATGATAGAGCACGTAGCAGAAGCATACATGCTCAAGAGGGATCACCCGAAATTCAAAGGAAACTACATTTTTGGCAACCGGGTATCGAAGTCGGAATGCCGCGAAACTCATGAGTCAAAGATTTTCGCATTTGCGCAGAAGGTATGATGTAGATCATGTACCAGAAGCATACATGCTCAAGAGGGATCACCCGAACATTCAAAGGCAACTGAATTGCGGCAACCCGGTCATCGAATTCGGGAATGCCGGGGAACTCATCGAGTCAAAGCATTTCGCATTTTGCGGAAGATAAGAAAGTATGATGTAGAAACAAGTCCAGAAGGATACATGACACGAGGGATCACCCGAAATTCAATGGCAACTAAAATTGGTGCATACCGGGGCATCGAGGTCGGAATGCGCGACACTCACCGTGGCAATGCAATTTCGACGCGTTAGGTGCGGAAGGAAGTCTGATGAAGAAACAGTAGCAGAAGCCTCACATGCTCAAGAGGGATCACCGGAAATTCAAAGGCAACTGAATTTCAGCAACCTGGGGGCATCGATTGGTCGGGAATGCTAGGAAAAACTCACCGATGGCAAACTGCGTTTCTGTCGTTTGCGGAAGAGGAAGTCTTATGTAGAACAAGTAGCAGAAGCCTACATGCTGAAGAGGGGAATCAACCGAAATTCAAAGGCAACTACATTTCTGGCAACTGGAATTCATCGATGTCGGAATGCCGCAAAACTCATCGAGTCATAGCATTTCGCCATTTGCGGAAGAAGTATAAGAAGTATGATTTCGAACAAGTACCAGAAGCATACATGCTTCAAGAGGGATCACACGAAATTCAAAGACAACTGAATTGCGGGCAACCGGGGGCATCCGAGGTCGGAAAGCCGCGAATTCACCGAGTCAACGCCTTTCGCCGTTAGCGGATGGAAGTCTGATGTAGAAATTCACCAGAAGCATATATGCTCAAGGGGAATCACCCGAAATTCAAAGGCAACAGAATTTCGGCAACCGGGGCATCGAATGGTCCGGAATGCTAGGAGGAAAACTCACCGAGGAAAGCGTTTCGTTTTTGCGGAAGAATGTAGTGATGTAGAAACATAGTCGCAGATCAGCCTACACCCATGTCCGAGGGATCACCCGAACTTCACAGGCAATACTTGAATTTCGGCACCTTGGGGTATCGCGATAGAAGTCGGAATGCCCGAAAACTCATAGACTCCAAAAAAAAAAAGCATTTGCTTTTTTTTGCGGAGAGTGGAAAGCGTACAACAAGTAAGAAACATAGTATGCTCAAGAGGGATCACCCCGAAAATTCATAAGGCCCAAAAAATGAATTTCGACAACCCGGGCATAGAGGGTGAATGCCAGGAAATCACCGAATGGAAAGCGTTTCGTCGTCTTGGGAAGGAAAGTCTGCGGAAAAATGATAGAAAGTTAGCAAAGATGCATACTCATGCTCAAGAGGGCTCACCCGAAATTCAAAGGCAAAAATAATTTCGGAACCGGGCCATCGATAGTCGGAATGCGGCGAAACTCATCGAGTACAAGATTTCGCATATGCGGAAAAGAAGTATTGATGTAGAACAAGTAGCAGAAGCATACATGCCTCAAGAGGGATCACCCGGAAATTCAAAGGCAAGGAAATTTCGGCAACACGGGTCATCGAATTCGGATTGCCTGCGAAACTCTCCGAGTCAAAGGCTTTCTCATTTGCGGATAGAAGTATGATGTCGAACAAGTACCAGAAGCATACATGCTCAAAGGAGGGATCACCCGAAATTCAAAGGCAACTGAAATTCGGCAACCGGGGCATCGAAGGTCGGAAATGCAGCGAACCTCACGCGGGTCAAAGCGTTTCGTCGTTTGCGGACGAAAGAAGTGTGATGTAGAACAAGTAGCAGAAGCATACATGCTCAAGAGGGATCACCCGAAATTCAAAGGCAACTGAATTTCGGCAACCGGGGCATCGAAGTCGGAATGCCGCGAAACTCACCGAGTCAAAGCGTTTCGCCGTTTGCGGAAGAAGTGTGATGTAGAACAAGTAGCAGAAGCATACATGCTCAAGAGGGATCACCCGAAATTCAAAGGCAACTGAATTTCGGCAACCGGGGCATCGAAGTCGGAATGCCGCGAAACTCACCGAGTCAAAGCGTTTCGCCGTTTGCGGAGGAAGGAGTGTGATGTAGAACAAGTAGCAGAAGCATACATGCTCAAGAGGGATCACCCGAAATTCAAAGGCAACTGAATTTCGGCAACGGGGCATCGAAGTCGGAATGCCGCGAAACTCACCGAGTCAAAGCGTTTCGCCGTTTGCGGAAGGAAGTCTGATGTAGAACAAGTAGCAGAAGCATACATGCTCAAGAGGGATCACCCGAAATTCAAAGGCAACTGAATTTCGGCAACCGGGGCATCGAAGTCGGAATGCCGCGAAACTCACCGAGTCAAAGCGTTTCGCCGTTTGCGGAAGAAGTGTGATGTAGAACAAGTAGCAGAAGCATACATGCTCAAGAGGGATCACCCGAAATTCAAAGGCAACTGAATTTCGGCAACCGGGGCATCGAAGTCGGAATGCCGCGAAACTCACCGAGTCAAAGCGTTTCGCCGTTTGCGGAAGAAGTGTGATGTAGAACAAGTAGCAGAAGCATACATGCTCAAGAGGGATCACCCGAAATTCAAAGGCAACTGAATTTCGGCAACCGGGCATCGAAGTCGGAATGCCGCGAAACTCACCGAGTCAAAGCGTTTCGCCGTTTGCGGAAGGAAGTGTGATGTAGAACAAGTAGCAGAAGCATACATGCTCAAGAGGGATCACCCGAAATTCAAAGGCAACTGAATTTCGGCAAACGGGGCATCGAAGTCGGAATGCCGCGAAACTCACCGAGTCAAAGCGTTTCGCCGTTTGCGGAAGGAAGTCTGATGTAGAACAAGTAGCAGAAGCATACATGCTCAAGAGGGATCACCCGAAATTCAAAGGCAACTGAATTTCGGCAACCGGGGCATCGAAGTCGGAATGCCGCGAAACTCACCGAGTCAAAGCGTTTCGCCGTTTGCGGAAGAAGTCTGATGTAGAACAAGTAGCAGAAGCATACATGCTCAAGAGGGATCACCCGAAATTCAAAGGCAACTGAATTTCGGCAACCGGGGCATCGAAGTCGGAATGCCGCGAAACTCACCGAGTCAAAGCGTTTCGCCGTTTGCGGAAGGAAGTGTGATGTAGAACAAGTAGCAGAAGCATACATGCTCAAGAGGGATCACCCGAAATTCAAAGGCAACTGAATTTCGGCAACCGGGGCATCGAAGTCGGAATGCCGCGAAACTCACCGAGTCAAAGCGTTTCGCCGTTTGCGGAAGAAGTCTGATGTAGAACAAGTAGCAGAAGCATACATGCTCAAGAGGGATCACCCGAAATTCAAAGGCAACTGAATTTCGGCAACCGGGGCATCGAAGTCGGAATGCCGCGAAACTCACCGAGTCAAAGCGTTTCGCGTTTGCGGAAGAAGTCTGATGTAGAACAAGTAGCAGAAGCATACATGCTCAAGAGGGATCACCCGAAATTCAAAGGCAACTGAATTTCGGCAACCGGGGCATCGAAGTCGGAATGCCGCGAAACTCACCGAGTCAAAGCGTTTCGCCGTTTGCGGAAGAAGTGTGATGTAGAACAAGTAGCAGAAGCATACATGCTCAAGAGGGATCACCCGAAATTCAAAGGCAACTGAATTTCGGCAACGGGGCATCGAAGTCGGAATGCCGCGAAACTCACCGAGTCAAAGCGTTTCGCCTTTGCGGAAGAAGTGTGATGTAGAACAAGTAGCAGAAGCATACATGCTCAAGAGGGATCACCCGAAATTCAAAGGCAACTGAATTTCGGCAACCGGGGCATCGAAGTCGGAATGCCGCGAAACTCACCGAGTCAAAGCGTTTCGCCGTTTGCGGAAAGAAGTGTGATGTAGAACAAGTAGCAGAAGCATACATGCTCAAGAGGGATCACCCGAAATTCAAAGGCAACTGAATTTCGGCAACCGGGGCATCGAAGTCGGAATGCCGCGAAACTCACCGAGTCAAAGCGTTTCGCCGTTTGCGGAAGAAGTGTGATGTAGAACAAGTAGCAGAAGCATACATGCTCAAGAGGGATCACCCGAAATTCAAAGGCAACTGAATTTCGGCAACCGGGGCATCGAAGTCGGAATGCCGCGAAACTCACCGAGTCAAAGCGTTTCGCCGTTTGCGGAAGGAAGTGTGATGTAGAACAAGTAGCAGAAGCATACATGCTCAAGAGGGATCACCCGAAATTCAAAGGCAACTGAATTTCGGCAACCGGGGCATCGAAGTCGGAATGCCGCGAAACTCACCGAGTCAAAGCGTTTCGCCGTTTGCGGAAGGAAGTGTGATGTAGAACAAGTAGCAGAAGCATACATGCTCAAGAGGGATCACCCGAAATTCAAAGGCAACTGAATTTCGGCAACGGGGCATCGAAGTCGGAATGCCGCGAAACTCACCGAGTCAAAGCGTTTCGCCGTTTGCGGAAGGAAGTGTGATGTAGAACAAGTAGCAGAAGCATACATGCTCAAGAGGGATCACCCGAAATTCAAAGGCAACTGAATTTCGGCAACCGGGGCATCGAAGTCGGAATGCCGCGAAACTCACCGAGTCAAAGCGTTTCGCCGTTTGCGGAAGGAAGTGTGATGTAGAACAAGTAGCAGAAGCATACATGCTCAAGAGGGATCACCCGAAATTCAAAGGCAACTGAATTTCGGCAACCGGGGCATCGAAGTCGGAATGCCGCGAAACTCACCGAGTCAAAGCGTTTCGCCGTTTGCGGAAGGAAGTGTGATGTAGAACAAGTAGCAGAAGCATACATGCTCAAGAGGGATCACCCGAAATTCAAAGGCAACTGAATTTCGGCAACCGGGGCATCGAAGTCGGAATGCCGCGAAACTCACCGAGTCAAAGCGTTTCGCCGTTTGCGGAAGGAAGTGTGATGTAGAACAAGTAGCAGAAGCATACATGCTCAAGAGGGATCACCCGAAATTCAAAGGCAACTGAATTTCGGCAACCGGGGCATCGAAGTCGGAATGCCGCGAAACTCACCGAGTCAAAGCGTTTCGCCGTTTGCGGAAGGAAGTGTGATGTAGAACAAGTAGCAGAAGCATACATGCTCAAGAGGGATCACCCGAAATTCAAAGGCAACTGAATTTCGGCAACCGGGGCATCGAAGTCGGAATGCCGCGAAACTCACCGAGTCAAAGCGTTTCGCCGTTTGCGGAAGAAGTGTGATGTAGAACAAGTAGCAGAAGCATACATGCTCAAGAGGGATCACCCGAAATTCAAAGGCAACTGAATTTCGGCAACCGGGGCATCGAAGTCGGAATGCCGCGAAACTCACCGAGTCAAAGCGTTTCGCCGTTTGCGGAAGAAGTGTCTGATGTAGAACAAGTAGCAGAAGCATACATGCTCAAGAGGGATCACCCGAAATTCAAAGGCAACTGAATTTCGGCAACCGGGGCATCGAAGTCGGAATGCCGCGAAACTCACCGAGTCAAAGCGTTTCGCCGTTTGCGGAAGGAAGTGTGATGTAGAACAAGTAGCAGAAGCATACATGCTCAAGAGGGATCACCCGAAATTCAAAGGCAACTGAATTTCGGCAACCGGGGCATCGAAGTCGGAATGCCGCGAAACTCACCGAGTCAAAGCGTTTCGCCGTTTGCGGAAGAAGTGTGATGTAGAACAAGTAGCAGAAGCATACATGCTCAAGAGGGATCACCCGAAATTCAAAGGCAACTGAATTTCGGCAACCGGGGCATCGAAGTCGGAATGCCGCGAAACTCACCGAGTCAAAGCGTTTCGCCGTTTGCGGAAGGAAGTGTGATGTAGAACAAGTAGCAGAAGCATACATGCTCAAGAGGGATCACCCGAAATTCAAAGGCAACTGAATTTCGGCAACCGGGGCATCGAAGTCGGAATGCCGCGAAACTCACCGAGTCAAAGCGTTTCGCCGTTTGCGGAAGGAAGTGTGATGTAGAACAAGTAGCAGAAGCATACATGCTCAAGAGGGATCACCCGAAATTCAAAGGCAACTGAATTTCGGCAACCGGGGCATCGAAGTCGGAATGCCGCGAAACTCACCGAGTCAAAGCGTTTCGCCGTTTGCGGAAGGAAGTGTGATGTAGAACAAGTAGCAGAAGCATACATGCTCAAGAGGGATCACCCGAAATTCAAAGGCAACTGAATTTCGGCAACCGGGGCATCGAAGTCGGAATGCCGCGAAACTCACCGAGTCAAAGCGTTTCGCCGTTTGCGGAAGGAAGTGTGATGTAGAACAAGTAGCAGAAGCATACATGCTCAAGAGGGATCACCCGAAATTCAAAGGCAACTGAATTTCGGCAACCGGGGCATCGAAGTCGGAATGCCGCGAAACTCACCGAGTCAAAGCGTTTCGCCGTTTGCGGAAGAAGTCTGATGTAGAACAAGTAGCAGAAGCATACATGCTCAAGAGGGATCACCCGAAATTCAAAGGCAACTGAATTTCGGCAACCGGGGCATCGAAGTCGGAATGCCGCGAAACTCACCGAGTCAAAGCGTTTCGCCGTTTGCGGAAGGAAGTCTGATGTAGAACAAGTAGCAGAAGCATACATGCTCAAGAGGGATCACCCGAAATTCAAAGGCAACTGAATTTCGGCAAACGGGGCATCGAAGTCGGAATGCCGCGAAACTCACCGAGTCAAAGCGTTTCGCCGTTTGCGGAAGAAGTGTGATGTAGAACAAGTAGCAGAAGCATACATGCTCAAGAGGGATCACCCGAAATTCAAAGGCAACTGAATTTCGGCAACCGGGGCATCGAAGTCGGAATGCCGCGAAACTCACCGAGTCAAAGCGTTTCGCCGTTTGCGGAAGAAGTGTGATGTAGAACAAGTAGCAGAAGCATACATGCTCAAGAGGGATCACCCGAAATTCAAAGGCAACTGAATTTCGGCAACGGGGCATCGAAGTCGGAATGCCGCGAAACTCACCGAGTCAAAGCGTTTCGCCGTTTGCGGAAGGAAGTGTGATGTAGAACAAGTAGCAGAAGCATACATGCTCAAGAGGGATCACCCGAAATTCAAAGGCAACTGAATTTCGGCAACCGGGGCATCGAAGTCGGAATGCCGCGAAACTCACCGAGTCAAAGCGTTTCGCCGTTTGCGGAAGAAGTGTGATGTAGAACAAGTAGCAGAAGCATACATGCTCAAGAGGGATCACCCGAAATTCAAAGGCAACTGAATTTCGGCAACGGGGCATCGAAGTCGGAATGCCGCGAAACTCACCGAGTCAAAGCGTTTCGCCGTTTGCGGAAGGAAGTGTGATGTAGAACAAGTAGCAGAAGCATACATGCTCAAGAGGGATCACCCGAAATTCAAAGGCAACTGAATTTCGGCAACCGGGGCATCGAAGTCGGAATGCGCGAAACTCACCGAGTCAAAGCGTTTCGCCGTTTGCGGAAGAAGTCTGATGTAGAACAAGTAGCAGAAGCATACATGCTCAAGAGGGATCACCCGAAATTCAAAGGCAACTGAATTTCGGCAACCGGGGCATCGAAGTCGGAATGCCGCGAAACTCACCGAGTCAAAGCGTTTCGCCGTTTGCGGAAGGAAGTGTGATGTAGAACAAGTAGCAGAAGCATACATGCTCAAGAGGGATCACCCGAAATTCAAAGGCAACTGAATTTCGGCAACCGGGGCATCGAAGTCGGAATGCCGCGAAACTCACCGAGTCAAAGCGTTTCGCCGTTTGCGGAAGAAGTGTGATGTAGAACAAGTAGCAGAAGCATACATGCTCAAGAGGGATCACCCGAAATTCAAAGGCAACTGAATTTCGGCAACCGGGCATCGAAGTCGGAATGCCGCGAAACTCACCGAGTCAAAGCGTTTCGCCGTTTGCGGAAGGAAGTGTGATGTAGAACAAGTAGCAGAAGCATACATGCTCAAGAGGGATCACCCGAAATTCAAAGGCAACTGAATTTCGGCAACCGGGGCATCGAAGTCGGAATGCCGCGAAACTCACCGAGTCAAAGCGTTTCGCTTTTGCGGAAGGAAGTGTGATGTAGAACAAGTAGCAGAAGCATACATGCTCAAGAGGGATCACCCGAAATTCAAAGGCAACTGAATTTCGGCAACCGGGGCATCGAAGTCGGAATGCCGCGAAACTCACCGAGTCAAAGCGTTTCGCCGTTTGCGGAAGAAGTGTGATGTAGAACAAGTAGCAGAAGCATACATGCTCAAGAGGGATCACCCGAAATTCAAAGGCAACTGAATTTCGGCAACCGGGGCATCGAAGTCGGAATGGCGAAACTCACCGAGTCAAAGCGTTTCGCCGTTTGCGGAAGGAAGTGTGATGTAGAACAAGTAGCAGAAGCATACATGCTCAAGAGGGATCACCCGAAATTCAAAGGCAACTGAATTTCGGCACCGGGGCATCGAAGTCGGAATGCCGCGAAACTCACCGAGTCAAAGCGTTTCGCCGTTTGCGGAAGAAGTGTGATGTAGAACAAGTAGCAGAAGCATACATGCTCAAGAGGGATCACCCGAAATTCAAAGGCAACTGAATTTCGGCAACCGGGGCATCGAAGTCGGAATGCCGCGAAACTCACCGAGTCAAAGCGTTTCGCTGTTTGCGGAAGGAAGTGTGATGTAGAACAAGTAGCAGAAGCATACATGCTCAAGAGGGATCACCCGAAATTCAAAGGCAACTGAATTTCGGCAACCGGGGCATCGAAGTCGGAATGCCGCGAAACTCACCGAGTCAAAGCGTTTCGCCGTTTGCGGAAGGAAGTGTGATGTAGAACAAGTAGCAGAAGCATACATGCTCAAGAGGGATCACACCGAAATTCAAAGGCAACTGAATTTCGGCAACCGGGGCATCGAAGTCGGAATGCCGCGAAACTCACCGAGTCAAAGCGTTTCGCCGTTTGCGGAAGGAAGTGTGATGTAGAACAAGTAGCAGAAGCATACATGCTCAAGAGGGATCACCCGAAATTCAAAGGCAACTGAATTTCGGCAACCGGGGCATCGAAGTCGGAATGCCGCGAAACTCACCGAGTCAAAGCGTTTCGCCGTTTGCGGAAGAAGTCTGATGTAGAACAAGTAGCAGAAGCATACATGCTCAAGAGGGATCACCCGAAATTCAAAGGCAACTGAATTTCGGCAACCGGGGCATCGAAGTCGGAATGCCGCGAAACTCACCGAGTCAAAGCGTTTCGCCGTTTGCGGAAGGAAGTGTGATGTAGAACAAGTAGCAGAAGCATACATGCTCAAGAGGGATCACCCGAAATTCAAAGGCAACTGAATTTCGGCAACCGGGGCATCGAAGTCGGAATGCCGCGAAACTCACCGAGTCAAAGCGTTTCGCCGTTTGCGGAAGGAAGTGTGATGTAGAACAAGTAGCAGAAGCATACATGCTCAAGAGGGATCACCCGAAATTCAAAGGCAACTGAATTTCGGCAACCGGGGCATCGAAGTCGGAATGCCGCGAAACTCACCGAGTCAAAGCGTTTCGCCGTTTGCGGAAGGAAGTGTGATGTAGAACAAGTAGCAGAAGCATACATGCTCAAGAGGGATCACCCGAAATTCAAAGGCAACTGAATTTCGGCAACCGGGGCATCGAAGTCGGAATGCCGCGAAACTCACCGAGTCAAAGCGTTTCGCCGTTTGCGGAAGGAAGTGTGATGTAGAACAAGTAGCAGAAGCATACATGCTCAAGAGGGATCACCCGAAATTCAAAGGCAACTGAATTTCGGCAACCGGGGCATCGAAGTCGGAATGCCGCGAAACTCACCGAGTCAAAGCGTTTCGCCGTTTGCGGAAGAAGTGTGATGTAGAACAAGTAGCAGAAGCATACATGCTCAAGAGGGATCACCCGAAATTCAAAGGCAACTGAATTTCGGCAACCGGGGCATCGAAGTCGGAATGCCGCGAAACTCACCGAGTCAAAGCGTTTCGCCGTTTGCGGAAGAAGTGTGATGTAGAACAAGTAGCAGAAGCATACATGCTCAAGAGGGATCACCCGAAATTCAAAGGCAACTGAATTTCGGCAACCGGGGCATCGAAGTCGGAATGCCGCGAAACTCACCGAGTCAAAGCGTTTCGCCGTTTGCGGAAGGAAGTGTGATGTAGAACAAGTAGCAGAAGCATACATGCTCAAGAGGGATCACCCGAAATTCAAAGGCAACTGAATTTCGGCAACGGGGCATCGAAGTCGGAATGCCGCGAAACTCACCGAGTCAAAGCGTTTCGCCGTTTGCGGAAGAAGTGTGATGTAGAACAAGTAGCAGAAGCATACATGCTCAAGAGGGATCACCCGAAATTCAAAGGCAACTGAATTTCGGCAACCGGGGCATCGAAGTCGGAATGCCGCGAAACTCACCGAGTCAAAGCGTTTCGCCGTTTGCGGAAGGAAGTGTGATGTAGAACAAGTAGCAGAAGCATACATGCTCAAGAGGGATCACCCGAAATTCAAAGGCAACTGAATTTCGGCAACCGGGGCATCGAAGTCGGAATGCCGCGAAACTCACCGAGTCAAAGCGTTTCGCCGTTTGCGGAAGAAGTGTGATGTAGAACAAGTAGCAGAAGCATACATGCTCAAGAGGGATCACCCGAAATTCAAAGGCAACTGAATTTCGGCAACCGGGGCATCGAAGTCGGAATGCCGCGAAACTCACCGAGTCAAAGCGTTTCGCCGTTTGCGGAAGAAGTGTGATGTAGAACAAGTAGCAGAAGCATACATGCTCAAGAGGGATCACCCGAAATTCAAAGGCAACTGAATTTCGGCAACCGGGGCATCGAAGTCGGAATGCCGCGAAACTCACCGAGTCAAAGCGTTTCGCCGTTTGCGGAAGGAAGTGTGATGTAGAACAAGTAGCAGAAGCATACATGCTCAAGAGGGATCACCCGAAATTCAAAGGCAACTGAATTTCGGCAACCGGGGCATCGAAGTCGGAATGCGCGAAACTCACCGAGTCAAAGCGTTTCGCCGTTTGCGGAAGAAGTGTGATGTAGAACAAGTAGCAGAAGCATACATGCTCAAGAGGGATCACCCGAAATTCAAAGGCAACTGAATTTCGGCAACGGGGCATCGAAGTCGGAATGCCGCGAAACTCACCGAGTCAAAGCGTTTCGCCGTTTGCGGAAGAAGTGTGATGTAGAACAAGTAGCAGAAGCATACATGCTCAAGAGGGATCACCCGAAATTCAAAGGCAACTGAATTTCGGCAACCGGGGCATCGAAGTCGGAATGCCGCGAAACTCACCGAGTCAAAGCGTTTCGCCGTTTGCGGAAGGAAGTGTGATGTAGAACAAGTAGCAGAAGCATACATGCTCAAGAGGGATCACCCGAAATTCAAAGGCAACTGAATTTCGGCAACCGGGGCATCGAAGTCGGAATGCCGCGAAACTCACCGAGTCAAAGCGTTTCGCCGTTTGCGGAAGAAGTGTGATGTAGAACAAGTAGCAGAAGCATACATGCTCAAGAGGGATCACCCGAAATTCAAAGGCAACTGAATTTCGGCAACCGGGGCATCGAAGTCGGAATGCCGCGAAACTCACCGAGTCAAAGCGTTTCGCCGTTTGCGGAAGGAAGTGTGATGTAGAACAAGTAGCAGAAGCATACATGCTCAAGAGGGATCACCCGAAATTCAAAGGCAACTGAATTTCGGCAACCGGGCATCGAAGTCGGAATGCCGCGAAACTCACCGAGTCAAAGCGTTTCGCCGTTTGCGGAAGAAGTGTGATGTAGAACAAGTAGCAGAAGCATACATGCTCAAGAGGGATCACCCGAAATTCAAAGGCAACTGAATTTCGGCAACCGGGGCATCGAAGTCGGAATGCCGCGAAACTCACCGAGTCAAAGCGTTTCGCCGTTTGCGGAAGGAAGTGTGATGTAGAACAAGTAGCAGAAGCATACATGCTCAAGAGGGATCACCCGAAATTCAAAGGCAACTGAATTTCGGCAACCGGGGCATCGAAGTCGGAATGCCGCGAAACTCACCGAGTCAAAGCGTTTCGCCGTTTGCGGAAGGAAGTGTGATGTAGAACAAGTAGCAGAAGCATACATGCTCAAGAGGGATCACCCGAAATTCAAAGGCAACTGAATTTCGGCAACCGGGGCATCGAAGTCGGAATGCCGCGAAACTCACCGAGTCAAAGCGTTTCGCTTTTGCGGAAGAAGTGTGATGTAGAACAAGTAGCAGAAGCATACATGCTCAAGAGGGATCACCCGAAATTCAAAGGCAACTGAATTTCGGCAACCGGGGCATCGAAGTCGGAATGCCGCGAAACTCACCGAGTCAAAGCGTTTCGCCGTTTGCGGAAGGAAGTGTGATGTAGAACAAGTAGCAGAAGCATACATGCTCAAGAGGGATCACCCGAAATTCAAAGGCAACTGAATTTCGGCAACCGGGGCATCGAAGTCGGAATGCCGCGAAACTCACCGAGTCAAAGCGTTTCGCCGTTTGCGGAAGGAAGTGTGATGTAGAACAAGTAGCAGAAGCATACATGCTCAAGAGGGATCACCCGAAATTCAAAGGCAACTGAATTTCGGCAACCGGGGCATCGAAGTCGGAATGCCGCGAAACTCACCGAGTCAAAGCGTTTCGCCGTTTGCGGAAGGAAGTGTGATGTAGAACAAGTAGCAGAAGCATACATGCTCAAGAGGGATCACCCGAAATTCAAAGGCAACTGAATTTCGGCAACCGGGGCATCGAAGTCGGAATGCCGCGAAACTCACCGAGTCAAAGCGTTTCGCCGTTTGCGGAAGGAAGTCTGATGTAGAACAAGTAGCAGAAGCATACATGCTCAAGAGGGATCACCCGAAATTCAAAGGCAACTGAATTTCGGCAACCGGGGCATCGAAGTCGGAATGCCGCGAAACTCACCGAGTCAAAGCGTTTCGCCGTTTGCGGAAGGAAGTGTGATGTAGAACAAGTAGCAGAAGCATACATGCTCAAGAGGGATCACCCGAAATTCAAAGGCAACTGAATTTCGGCAACCGGGGCATCGAAGTCGGAATGCCGCGAAACTCACCGAGTCAAAGCGTTTCGCCGTTTGCGGAAGGAAGTGTGATGTAGAACAAGTAGCAGAAGCATACATGCTCAAGAGGGATCACCCGAAATTCAAAGGCAACTGAATTTCGGCAACCGGGGCATCGAAGTCGGAATGCCGCGAAACTCACCGAGTCAAAGCGTTTCGCCGTTTGCGGAAGGAAGTGTGATGTAGAACAAGTAGCAGAAGCATACATGCTCAAGAGGGATCACCCGAAATTCAAAGGCAACTGAATTTCGGCAACCGGGGCATCGAAGTCGGAATGCCGCGAAACTCACCGAGTCAAAGCGTTTCGCCGTTTGCGGAAGGAAGTGTGATGTAGAACAAGTAGCAGAAGCATACATGCTCAAGAGGGATCACCCGAAATTCAAAGGCAACTGAATTTCGGCAACCGGGGCATCGAAGTCGGAATGCCGCGAAACTCACCGAGTCAAAGCGTTTCGCCGTTTGCGGAAGGAAGTGTGATGTAGAACAAGTAGCAGAAGCATACATGCTCAAGAGGGATCACCCGAAATTCAAAGGCAACTGAATTTCGGCAACGGGGCATCGAAGTCGGAATGCCGCGAAACTCACCGAGTCAAAGCGTTTCGCGTTTGCGGAAGGAAGTGTGATGTAGAACAAGTAGCAGAAGCATACATGCTCAAGAGGGATCACCCGAAATTCAAAGGCAACTGAATTTCGGCAACCGGGGCATCGAAGTCGGAATGCCGCGAAACTCACCGAGTCAAAGCGTTTCGCCGTTTGCGGAAGAAGTGTGATGTAGAACAAGTAGCAGAAGCATACATGCTCAAGAGGGATCACCCGAAATTCAAAGGCAACTGAATTTCGGCAACCGGGGCATCGAAGTCGGAATGCCGCGAAACTCACCGAGTCAAAGCGTTTCGCCGTTTGCGGAAGAAGTGTGATGTAGAACAAGTAGCAGAAGCATACATGCTCAAGAGGGATCACCCGAAATTCAAAGGCAACTGAATTTCGGCAACCGGGGCATCGAAGTCGGAATGCCGCGAAACTCACCGAGTCAAAGCGTTTCGCCGTTTGCGGAAGAAGTGTGATGTAGAACAAGTAGCAGAAGCATACATGCTCAAGAGGGATCACCCGAAATTCAAAGGCAACTGAATTTCGGCAACCGGGGCATCGAAGTCGGAATGCCGCGAAACTCACCGAGTCAAAGCGTTTCGCCGTTTGCGGAAGGAAGTGTGATGTAGAACAAGTAGCAGAAGCATACATGCTCAAGAGGGATCACCCGAAATTCAAAGGCAACTGAATTTCGGCAACCGGGGCATCGAAGTCGGAATGCCGCGAAACTCACCGAGTCAAAGCGTTTCGCCGTTTGCGGAAGGAAGTCTGATGTAGAACAAGTAGCAGAAGCATACATGCTCAAGAGGGATCACCCGAAATTCAAAGGCAACTGAATTTCGGCAACCGGGGCATCGAAGTCGGAATGCCGCGAAACTCACCGAGTCAAAGCGTTTCGCCGTTTGCGGAAGGAAGTGTGATGTAGAACAAGTAGCAGAAGCATACATGCTCAAGAGGGATCACCCGAAATTCAAAGGCAACTGAATTTCGGCAACGGGGCATCGAAGTCGGAATGCCGCGAAACTCACCGAGTCAAAGCGTTTCGCCGTTTGCGGAAGGAAGTGTGATGTAGAACAAGTAGCAGAAGCATACATGCTCAAGAGGGATCACCCGAAATTCAAAGGCAACTGAATTTCGGCAACCGGGGCATCGAAGTCGGAATGCCGCGAAACTCACCGAGTCAAAGCGTTTCGCCGTTTGCGGAAGGAAGTGTGATGTAGAACAAGTAGCAGAAGCATACATGCTCAAGAGGGATCACCCGAAATTCAAAGGCAACTGAATTTCGGCAACCGGGGCATCGAAGTCGGAATGCCGCGAAACTCACCGAGTCAAAGCGTTTCGCCGTTTGCGGAAGGAAGTGTGATGTAGAACAAGTAGCAGAAGCATACATGCTCAAGAGGGATCACCCGAAATTCAAAGGCAACTGAATTTCGGCAACCGGGGCATCGAAGTCGGAATGCCGCGAAACTCACCGAGTCAAAGCGTTTCGCCGTTTGCGGAAGAAGTGTGATGTAGAACAAGTAGCAGAAGCATACATGCTCAAGAGGGATCACCCGAAATTCAAAGGCAACTGAATTTCGGCAACCGGGGCATCGAAGTCGGAATGCCGCGAAACTCACCGAGTCAAAGCGTTTCGCCGTTTGCGGAAGGAAGTGTGATGTAGAACAAGTAGCAGAAGCATACATGCTCAAGAGGGATCACCCGAAATTCAAAGGCAACTGAATTTCGGCAACCGGGGCATCGAAGTCGGAATGCCGCGAAACTCACCGAGTCAAAGCGTTTCGCCGTTTGCGGAAGGAAGTGTGATGTAGAACAAGTAGCAGAAGCATACATGCTCAAGAGGGATCACCCGAAATTCAAAGGCAACTGAATTTCGGCAACCGGGGCATCGAAGTCGGAATGCCGCGAAACTCACCGAGTCAAAGCGTTTCGCTGTTTGCGGAAGGAAGTGTGATGTAGAACAAGTAGCAGAAGCATACATGCTCAAGAGGGATCACCCGAAATTCAAAGGCAACTGAATTTCGGCAACCGGGGCATCGAAGTCGGAATGCCGCGAAACTCACCGAGTCAAAGCGTTTCGCCGTTTGCGGAAGGAAGTGTGATGTAGAACAAGTAGCAGAAGCATACATGCTCAAGAGGGATCACCCGAAATTCAAAGGCAACTGAATTTCGGCAACCGGGGCATCGAAGTCGGAATGCCGCGAAACTCACCGAGTCAAAGCGTTTCGCCGTTTGCGGAAGGAAGTCTGATGTAGAACAAGTAGCAGAAGCATACATGCTCAAGAGGGATCACCCGAAATTCAAAGGCAACTGAATTTCGGCAACCGGGGCATCGAAGTCGGAATGCCGCGAAACTCACCGAGTCAAAGCGTTTCGCTGTTTGCGGAAGAAGTGTGATGTAGAACAAGTAGCAGAAGCATACATGCTCAAGAGGGATCACCCGAAATTCAAAGGCAACTGAATTTCGGCAACCGGGGCATCGAAGTCGGAATGCCGCGAAACTCACCGAGTCAAAGCGTTTCGCCGTTTGCGGAAGGAAGTGTGATGTAGAACAAGTAGCAGAAGCATACATGCTCAAGAGGGATCACCCGAAATTCAAAGGCAACTGAATTTCGGCAACCGGGGCATCGAAGTCGGAATGCCGCGAAACTCACCGAGTCAAAGCGTTTCGCCGTTTGCGGAAGGAAGTGTGATGTAGAACAAGTAGCAGAAGCATACATGCTCAAGAGGGATCACCCGAAATTCAAAGGCAACTGAATTTCGGCAACCGGGGCATCGAAGTCGGAATGCCGCGAAACTCACCGAGTCAAAGCGTTTCGCCGTTTGCGGAAGGAAGTGTGATGTAGAACAAGTAGCAGAAGCATACATGCTCAAGAGGGATCACCCGAAATTCAAAGGCAACTGAATTTCGGCAACCGGGGCATCGAAGTCGGAATGCCGCGAAACTCACCGAGTCAAAGCGTTTCGCCGTTTGCGGAAGGAAGTGTGATGTAGAACAAGTAGCAGAAGCATACATGCTCAAAGGGATCACCCGAAATTCAAAGGCAACTGAATTTCGGCAACGGGGCATCGAAGTCGGAATGCCGCGAAACTCACCGAGTCAAAGCGTTTCGCCGTTTGCGGAAGGAAGTCTGATGTAGAACAAGTAGCAGAAGCATACATGCTCAAGAGGGATCACCCGAAATTCAAAGGCAACTGAATTTCGGCAACGGGGCATCGAAGTCGGAATGCCGCGAAACTCACCGAGTCAAAGCGTTTCGCCGTTTGCGGAAGAAGTGTGATGTAGAACAAGTAGCAGAAGCATACATGCTCAAGAGGGATCACCCGAAATTCAAAGGCAACTGAATTTCGGCAACCGGGGCATCGAAGTCGGAATGCCGCGAAACTCACCGAGTCAAAGCGTTTCGCCGTTTGCGGAAGAAGTGTGATGTAGAACAAGTAGCAGAAGCATACATGCTCAAGAGGGATCACCCGAAATTCAAAGGCAACTGAATTTCGGCAACCGGGGCATCGAAGTCGGAATGCCGCGAAACTCACCGAGTCAAAGCGTTTCGCCGTTTGCGGAAGGAAGTGTGATGTAGAACAAGTAGCAGAAGCATACATGCTCAAGAGGGATCACCCGAAATTCAAAGGCAACTGAATTTCGGCAACCGGGGCATAGAAGTCAAATGCCGCGAAACTCAACCGTTCAAAGTTTTCGCCGTTTTAAGAATAAGTATCATGTAGAACAAGTAGCAGAAACATACATGATCAAGAGGGATCACCCGAAATTCAAAAGCAACGTAATTTCAGCAACCGGGGCATCGTAGTCTATGGCGCGAAACTCAACGAGTCAAAGCGTTTCGCTGTTTAAAAGAAGTTTGATGTAGAACAACTAGCAGAACCATACATGCTCAATAGGGATCACCCGAATTTTCAAAGGCAACTGAATTTCGACAAACCGGGGCATCGAAGTCGGAATGCCGCGAATCTCACCGAGTCAAAGCGTTTCGCCGTTGGCGGATGAAGAAGTGTGATGTATAACAATGAGCAAAAGCATAAAATCTCAAGAGGGATCACAAAATACAAAGGCAACTAAATTTCGGCAACCGGGGCAATCGAAGTCGGAATTGGCCTGAAACTCACCGAGTCAAAGCGTTTCGGCTGTTTAAGGAAGGAAGTGTGATTTAGAACAAATAGCACAAGCATACATGCGCTCGAAGGGGGATCACCCGAAGTTTCGCAGAGTGCACACCTAATTTCGGCAACCGGGGCATCGAAGTCGGAATGCCGCGAAACGCCGCCGAGTCCAAAGCGTTTTGCTGTGAAGGAAGGAAGTGTTATGTAGAACAGATAGCATAAGCATACATGCACAAGAGGGATCACAACCCGAAATTCAAAAGCAAACTGAATTTCGGCAACCGGGGCAATCGAAATTGAAATGACGCGAAACTCACCGTTCCAAAGCTTTTTCGGTATTTAGAGAAGAGAGTGTGAATGCATAACAAGTAGCAGAAGCATACATGCTCAAGAGGGATCACCCGAAATTAAAATGCAACTTTAAGTCGGCAACCCTGGGCATCGAAGTCGGAATGGCGCGAAACTCACCGAGACAAAAGTTTCGCTGTTTAAGGAAGAATATTGATGTAGAACAAGTAGCGAAAGCATACATGCTTCAAGAGGTATCACCACGAAAATTCAAAAGCAACATAAATTTCGGCAACCGGGGCATCGAAGTCGGAATGGCCAGCGATCTCACCGAGTCAAAGCGTTTCGTGTTTGCGGATGAAAGACTGATGGTAGAACAAACAGCAGAAGCATACATGCTCATTGAGGGATCACCCGAAATTCAAAGGCAACTGAATTTCGGCAACCGGGTCACGAAGTCGGAATGCCGCGAAACTCACCGAGTCAAAGCGTTCCGCTTTTTGCGGAAGGAAGTGTGATGTAGAACAAGTAGCAGAAGCATACATGCTCAAGAGGGATCACCCCAAATTCAAAGGCAACTGAATTTCGGCATCCGGGCATCGAAGTCGGAATGCCGCGAAACTCACCGAGTCAAAGCGTTTCGCTGTTTGCGGAAGGAATTGTGATGTAGAACAAGTAGCAGAAGCATACATGCTCAAGAGGGATCACCCGAAATTCAAAGGCAACTGAATTTCTGCAACCTGGGCATCGAAGTCGGAATGCCGCGATCTCACCGAGTCAAAGCGTTTCGCCGTTTGCGGAATGAAGTTTGATGTAGAACAAGTAGCAGAAGCATACATGCTCAAGAGGGATCACCCGAAATTCAAAGGCAACTGAATTTCGGCAACCGGGCATCGAAGTCGGAATGCCGCGAAACTCACCGAGTCAAAGCGTTTCGCCATTTGCTGGAAGGAAGTGTGATGTAGATCAAGTAGCAGAAGCATACATGCTCAAGAGGGATCACCCGAAATTCAAAGGCAACTGAATTTCGGCAACCGGGCATCGAAGTCGGAATGCCGCGAAACTCACCGAGTCAAAGCGTTTCGTTGTTTGCGGAAGGAAGTGTGATGTAGAACAAGTAGCAGAAGCATACATGCTCAAGAGGGATCACCCGAAATCTCAAAGGCAACTGAATTTCGGCAACCGGGGCATCGAAGTCGGAATGCCGCGAAACTCCACCGAGTCAAAGCGTTTCGCCGTTTGCGGAAGGAAGTGTGATGTAGAACAAGTAGCAGAAGCATACATGGCTCAAGAGGGATCACCCGAAATTCAAAGGCAACTGAATTTCGGCAACACGGGCATCGAAGTCGGAATGGCGCGAAACTCACCGAGTCAAAGCGTTTTGTTGTTTAAGGAAGGAAGTGTGATGTAGAACAAATAGCAGAAGCATACATGCTCAAGAGGGATCACCCGAAATTCAAAGGCAACTGAATTTCGGCAACCGGGGCATCGAAGTCGGAATGCCGCGAAACTCACCGAGTCAAAGCGTTTCGCTGTTTGCGGAAGGAAGTGTGATGTAGAACAAGTAGCAGAAGCATACATGCTCAAGAGGGATCACCCCAAATTCAAAGGCAACTGAATTTCAGCAACCGGGGAATCGAAGTCGGAATACCGCGAAAGTCTCCGAGTCAAAGCGTTTCGCTGTTTGCGGAAGAAGTGTGATGTAGAACAAGTAGCAGAAGCATACGTGCTCAAGAGGGATCACCCGAAATTCAAAGGCAACTGAATTTCGGCAACCGGGGCATCGAAGTCGGAATGCCGCGAAACTCACCGAGTCAAAGCGTTTCGCCGTTTGCGAAGGAAGTCTGATGTAGAACAAGTAGCAGAAGCATACATGCTCAAGAGGGATCACCCGAAATTCAAAGGCAACTGAATTTCGGCACCGGGGCATCGAAGTCGGAATGCCGCGAAACTCACCGAGTCAAAGCGTTTCGCCGTTTGCGGAAGAAGTGTTATGTAGAACAAGTAGCAGAAGCATACATGCTCAAGAGGGATCACCCGAAATTCAAAGGCAACTGAATTTCGGCAACCGGGGCAACCAAGTCGGAATGCCGCGAAACTCACCGAGTCAAAGCGTTTCGCTGTTTGCGGAAGGAAGTGTGATTTAGAACAAGTAGCAGAAGCATACATGCTCAAGAGGGATCACCCGAAATTCAAAGGCAACTGAATTTCGGCAACCGGGGCATCGAAGTCGGAATGCCGCGAAACTCACCGAGTCAAAGCGTTACGCCTTTTGCGGAAGAAAGTGTGGTGTAGAACAAGTAGCAGAAGCATACATGCTCAAGAGGGATCACCCGAAATTCAAAGACAACTGAATTTCGGCAACCGGGGCATCGAAGTCGGAATGCCGCGAAACTCACCGAGTCAAAGCGTTTCGATGTTTGCGGAAGGAAGTGTGATGTAGAACAAGTAGCAGAAGCATACATGCTCAAGAGGGATCACCCGAAATTCAAAGGCAACTGAATTTCGGCAACGGGGCATCGAAGTCGGAATGCCGCGAAACTCACCGAGTCAAAGCGTTTCGCGTTTGAGGAAGGAAGTGTGATGTAGAACAAGTAGCAGAAGCATACATGCTCAAGAGGGATCACCCGAAATTCAAAGGCAACTGAATTTCGGCAACCGGGCATCGAAGTCGGAATGCCGCAAAACTCACCGAGTCAAAGCGTTCTCTGTTTGCGGAAGGAAGTGTGATGTAGAACAAGTAGCAGAAGCATACATGCTCAAGAGGGATCACCCGAAATTCAAAGGCAACTGAATTTCGGCAACCGGGCATCGAAGTCGGAATGCGCGAAACTCACCGAGTCAAAGCGTTTTGCCGTTTGCGGAAGAAGTGTGATGTAGAACAAGTAGCAGAAGCATACATGCTCAAGAGGGATCACCCGAAATTCAAAGGCAACTGAATTTCGGCAACCGGGCATCGAAGTCGGAATGCCGCGAAACTCACCGAGTCAAAGCGTTTCGCCGTTTGCGGAAGAAGTCTGATGTAGAACAAGTAGCAGAAGCATACATGCTCAAGAGGGATCACCCGAAATTCAAAGGCAACTGAATTTCGGCAACCGGGGCATCGAAGTCGGAATGCCGCGAAACTCACCGAGTCAAAGCGTTTCGCCGTTGGCGGATGAAGTGTGATGTAGAACAAGTAGCAGAAGCATACATGCTCAAGAGGGATCACCCGAAATTCAAAGGCAACTGAATTTCGGCAACCGGGCATCGAAGTCGGAATGCCGCGAAACTCACCGAGTCAAAGCGTTTCACTGTTTGCGGAAGGAAGAAGTCTGATGTAGAACAAGTAGCAGAAGCATACATGCTCAAGAGGGATCACCCAAATTCAAAGGCAACTGAATTACGGCAACCGGGGCATCGAAGTCGGAATGCCGCGAAACTCACCGAGTCAAAGCGTTTTCCGTTTGCGGAAGGAAGTGTGATGTAGAACAAGTAGCAGAAGCATACATGCTCAAGAGGGATCACCCGAAATTCAAAGGCAACTGAATTTCGGCAATCGGGCATCGAAGTCGGAATGCCGCGAAACTCATCCGAGTCAAAGCGTGTCGCCGTTTGCGAAGGAAGTGTGATGTAGAACAAGTAGCAGAAGCATACATGCTCAAGAGGGATCACCCGAAATTCAAAGGCAACTGAATTTCGGTCAACCGGGGCATCGAAGTCGGAATGCCGCGAAACTCACCGAGTCAAAGCGTTTCGCCGTTTGCGGAAGAAGTGTGATGTAGAACAAGTAGCAGAAGCATACATGCTCAAGAGGGATCACCCGAAATTCAAAGGCAACTGAATTTCGGCAACCGGGGCATCGAATTCGGAATGCCGCGAAACTCACCGAGTCAAAGCGTTTCGCCGTTTGTGGAAGAAGTGTGATGTAGAACAAGTAGCAGAAGCATACATGCTCAAGAGGGATCACCCGAAATTCAAAGGCAACTGAATTTCGGCAACCGGGGCATCGAAGTCGGAATGCCGCGAAACTCACCGAGTCAAAGCGTTTCGTTGTTTGCGGAAGGAAGTGTGATGTAGAACAAGTAGCAGAAGCATACATGCTCAAGAGGGATCCCCGAAATTCAAAGGCAACTGAATTTCAGCAACCGGGGCATCGAAGTCGGAATGCCGCGAAACTCACCGAGTCAAAGCGTTTCGCTGTTTGCGGAAGGAAGTGTGATGTAGAACAAGTAGCAGAAGCATACATGCTCAAGAGGGATCACCCGAAATTCAAAGGCAACTGAATTTCGGCAAACGGGGCATCGAAGTCGGAATGCCGCGAAACTCACCGAGTCAAAGCGTTTCGTTGTTTGCCGAAGAAGTGTGATGTAGAACAAGTAGCAGAAGCATACATGCTCAAGAGGGATCACCCCGAAATTCAAAGGCAACTGAATTTCGGCAACCGGGCATCGAAGTCGGAATGCCGCGAAACTCACCGAGTCAAAGCGTTTCGGTTTTGGAAGAAGTGTGATGTAGAACAAGTAGCAGAAGCATACATGCTCAAGAGGGATCACCCGAAATTCAAAGGCAACTGAATTTCGGCAACCGGGGCATCGAAGTCGGAATGCCGCGAAACTCACGAGTCAAAGCGTTTCCGTGTTTGCGGAAGGAAGTGTGATGTAGAACAAGTAGCAGAAGCATACATGCTCAAGAGGGATCACCCGAAATTCAAAGGCAACTGAATTTCGGCAACCGGGGCATCGAAGTCGGAATGCCGCGAAACTCACCGAGTCAAAGCGTTTTGTTGTTTGCGGAAGGAAGTGTGATGTAGAACAAGTAGCAGAAGCATACATGCTCAAGAGGGATCACCCGAAATTCAAAGGCAACTGAATTTCGGCAACCGGGGCATCGAAGTCGGAATGCCGCGAAACTCACCGAGTCAAAGCGTTTCGTTGTTTGCGGAAAGAAGTGTGATGTAGAACAAGTAGCAGAAGCATACATGCTCAAGAGGGATCACCCGAAATTCAAAGGCAACTGAATTTCGGCAACCGGGCATCGAAGTCGGAATGCCGCGAAACTCACCGAGTCAAAGCGTTTCGCCGTTTGCGGAAGGAAGTGTGATGTAGAACAAGTAGCAGAAGCATACATGCTCAAGAGGGATCACCCGAAATTCAAAGGCAACTGAATTTCGGCAACCGGGGCATCGAAGTCGGAATGCCGCGAAACCACCGAGTCAAAGCGTTTTTTGTTTGCGGAAGGAAGTGTGATTTAGAACAAGTAGCAGAAGCATACATGTCAAGAGGGATCACCCGAAATTCAAAGGCAACTGAATTTCGGCAACGGGGCATCGAAGTCGGAATGCCGCGAAACTCACCGAGTCAAAGCGTTTCGTTGTTTGCGGAAGGAAGTGTGATGTAGAACAAGTAGCAGAAGCATACATGCTCAAGAGGTATCACCCGAATTCAAAGGCAACTGAATTTCGGCAACCGGGCATCGAGTCGGAATTGCGAAACTCACCGAGTCAAAGCGTTTCGTTGTTTGAGAAGGAAGTGTGATGTTAGAACAAGTAGCAGAAGCATACATGCTCAAGAGGGATCACCGAAATTCAAAGGCAACTGAATTTCGGCAACCGGGGCATCGAAGTCGGAATGCCGCGAAACTCACGAGTCAAAGCGTTTTTGTTTTAGGAAGAAGTGTGATGTAGAACAAGTAGCAGAAGCATACATGCTCAAGAGGGATCACCGAAATTCAAAGGCAACTGAATTTCGGCAACCGGGGCATCGAAGTCGGAATGCCGCGAAAACTCACCGAGTCAAAGCGTTTCGCTGTTTGCGGAAGAAGTGTGATGTAGAACAAGTAGCAGAAGCATACATGCTCAAGAGGGATCACCCGAAATTCAAAGGCAACTGAATTTCGGCAACCGGGGCATCGAAGTCGGAATGCCGCGAAACTCACCGAGTCAAAGCGTTTTGCCGTTTGCGGAAGGAAGTGTGATGTAGAAACAAGTAGCAGAAGCATACATGCTCAAGAGGGATCACCGAAATTCAAAGGCAACTGAATTTCGGCAACGGGCATCCAAGTCGGAATGCCGCGAACTCACCGAGTCAAAGCGTTACGCTGTTTGCGGAAGAAGTGTGATGTAGAAAAGTAGCAGAAGCATGCATGCTCAAGAGGGATCACCCGAATATCAAAGGCAACTGAAATTTCAGCAACGGGGCGATACGGCAAGATCGGTATGCGCGAAGTCACCGAGTCAAAGCGTTTCGCATCTTGTAGTGAATGAATTCGTGATGTAGAACAAGTAGAGAAGCATACATGTAAGAGGCTCAAGAGGGATCACC